>CM067167.1:194112380-194146324 GCA_034093135.1 Erigeron breviscapus | reverse complement strand
ACCAAAACTTCCAAGTGTTCAAACGCTTTTATCATTTAAAAACACTTTGGATGATTTTCAACCATTTTTGATCATATTCAAAGAAGTTCGGTGTTAGATTTGCACATGAGAGTTTAGGCCACTCATAAATACTCCATGATCTTGTCATCGCCGATGAGATCTAACCCCGGAGTTAAATTCTCAATTTAGATTGTGAGGGTATATGAAAGCCCTCCCCAAAATTCTTAAAAAGCCGGGTCAACACGTTTCTATCGGATTTCATTTATTGATTTCTCGATATTGAAGAAGACTTCATGGACCCAGTGAAGCAATGCACATCTTTCCCTAACCACTCAAGTATTTCTTAACAAATGCTTGTTTTATTCTCACGGAGATTTTCACATTTCTATCGACTCTTCATTTGGAAGATGTTGATATTGAAAAAGGGTGACACTCTGCTCCGGTCCCCGACTTCATTTGATCACTTATCGAGTCTAGAGCGTACTTGAAATATTATTCTTTGACTAGGACACATCGAGTCTTTATATGTCTTTGTGACATTGCATATCTTTGTGATATTGCCGGAACATTCGTAATGATATCATATGTTTGATATTCCACGATGATCGAATGGAAATCCTACCAATGCTAACATCTTTTCCAACGTTGAACGTAGGTCTCACATTTTCATTTTATGAATTTGTTGAGTAAATGAGAAGTCTATGTGACCTCGGATTTATTTACCCAAAAGTCTTTGAGGATAGTAAGACATGGTTATCGAACGCCTTTATGACACTGACCATGAATTACATTCTTTAAAGCAATCTATCGGTTGAAAAGCCATAAACCAAACCATTTAGAGATAAGCTTTGTGCATTTCTCGATGATAATGGGAAGTCCTAAAAATAGTAATCGTATTTTTAGGCCACACCATTAATCCTTTCGATTTTTGGTTGTGTCAACGGATCATTTTTATCCGGTTTTCATTTCTCTTCACACAAACACAAAGAACACAAACACATAATAAAATCTTTTTCCACCAACACACTTTAGCACACTAACCCTAAAACTTCCATTGTTACTCAATTAAGCTCATTTCTGTTTCTATCAATTGGTATCAGAGCACAATCAGCGTATCTGAACGATCCACAAGCTTATTTGAAGCTTAATTTGTGCTTATTTTCTGGAATTTTGAGTTTTTCTGGATATATCATTTGCCGAGATCACTGTTCTAGTGATTTCTGCAAAATTAGTGTGTTTTTCTTCAAAATTTGTTCACCGATCACTTTGTTATCAGTAAATCATCCTTCGTTATCAATTTCAGAGGTTAATTTCATCATTTGATTCGATTTTGATCGAGCTCGGCAAATCGCATGTTCAAGTGGGTTTGATTTCTGGTTGAAATTAGCATCTAATTTGTTTGAGGATTTGTGCGCATTGATTTTCTGAGCATTTTGATATAAATTACAAGCTTTAATTCGCAAAAATGAAGGAGAAATCAAGGATTTACAGTAAGCTCGGCGTTTGGATGTTTGGCTGAATGAAGAAGACGACCAGTAACCGACTATTTTGTCCTTTAGTGGTTTCTCGTGTTTGCAGAGGTCGTTGGCTAAGAGTTGTTCCTATTTGTTCTATTTGCAGAGCTCACTGCTCGGCAAATACGTGTTTCAAATTTTTGTTAAGTACTGGAGCTAATTGTTCTATTTGCAGAGCTCACTGCTCGGCAAATAGGTATTTCTTGAAATTTTTGTTAAGTGTTGGAGCTACTTGTTCTATTTGCAGAGCTCATTGCTCGGCAAATAGGTGTTACGAAATTTTTGTTAAGTGTTGATCCTATTTGTTCTATTTGCAGAGCTCACTGCTCGGCAAATACGTGTTTCAGCATAATTTGGTTAAGTACTGGAGCTAATTGTTCTATTTGCAGAGCTCACTGCTCGGCAAATAGGTGTTTCAAGAAATTTTTGTTAAGTGTTGGAGCTACTTGTTCTATTTGCAGAGCTCACTGCTCGGCAAATACGTGTTTCAGCATAATTTGGTTAAGTACTGGAGCTAATTGTTCTATTTGCAGAGCTCACTGCTCGGCAAATACGTGTTTCAGCATAATTTGGTTAAGTACTGGAGCTAATTGTTCTATTTGCAGAGCTCACTGCTCGGCAAATAGGTGTTTCAAGAAATTTTTGTTAAGTGTTGGAGCTACTTGTTCTATTTGCAGAGCTCATTGCTCGGCAAATAGGTGTTCTGAAATTTTTGTTAAGTGTTGGAGCTATTTGTTCTATTTGCAGAGCTCACTGCTCGGCAAATACGTGTTTCAGCATAATTTGGTTAAGTACTGGAGCTAATTGTTCTATTTGCAGAGCTCACTGCTCGGCAAATACGTGTTTCAGCATAATTTGGTTAAGTACTGGAGCTAATTGTTCTATTTGCAGAGCTCACTGCTCGGCAAATAGGTGTTTCAGAAATTTTTGTTAAGTGTTGGAGCTACTTGTTCTATTTGCAGAGCTCACTGCTCGGCAAATAGGTATTTCGAAATTTTTGTTAAGTGTTGGACCTATTTGTTCTATTTGCAGAGCTCACTGCTCGGCAAATACGTGTTTCAGCATAATTTGGTTAAGTACTGGAGCTAATTGTTCTATTTGCAGAGCTCACTGCTCGGCAAATACGTGTTTCAGCATAATTTGGTTAAGTACTGGAGCTAATTGTTCTATTTGCAGAGCTCACTGCTCGGCAAATAGGTGTTTCAGAAATTTTTGTTAAGTGTTGGAGCTAATTGTTCTATTTGCAGAGCTCACTGCTCGGCAAATAGGTATTTCTTGAAATTTTTGTTAAGTGTTGGACCTATTTGTTCTATTTGCAGAGCTCACTGCTCGGCAAATACGTGTTTCAGCATAATTTGGTTAAGTACTGGAGCTAATTGTTCTATTTGCAGAGCTCACTGCTCGGCAAATCGCATGTTCAAGTGGGTTTGATTTCTGGTTGAAATTAGCATCTAATTTGTTTGAGGATTTGTGCGCATTGATTTTCTGAGCATTTTGATATAAATTACAAGCTTTAATTCGCAAAAATGAAGGAGAAATCAAGGATTTACAGTAAGCTCGGCGTTTGGATGTTTGGCTGAATGAAGAAGACGACCAGTAACCGGCTATTTTGTCCTTTAGTGGTTTCTCGTGTTTGCAGAGGTCGTTGGCTAAGAGTTGTTCCTATTTGTTCTATTTGCAGAGCTCACTGCTCGGCAAATACGTGTTTCAGCATAATTTGGTTAAGTACTGGAGCTAATTGTTCTATTTGCAGAGCTCACTGCTCGGCAAATAGGTGTTTCAAGAAATTTTTGTTAAGTGTTGGAGCTACTTGTTCTATTTGCAGAGCTCATTGCTCGGCAAATAGGTGTTACAAGAATTTTTGGTTAAGTGTTGGTGCTAATTGTTCTATTTGCAGAGCTCACTGCTCGGCAAATAGTTGTTACAAGAAATTTTGATCAAGGCTGGTGCTATTTGTTCTGTTTGCAGAGGTTTAAGCTCGGCAAACAAGTGTTTTTGGTTGTTGCGACTAAGTACAATTCTCATTTGTACAGTTTGCAGAGATTTAAGCTCGGCACTCAGTTGAAATTGGTTGTTGATCAGTGTACTTGTATTGTGACTTGGCTATTTGCACCATTTGCAGAGAATTAAGCTCGGCACTTAGTTGAAATTGAATTTGTCAAATAAAAAATTTCAAGAAAATTGTTTCAAAACCATTTTTCATCAATAATCTTCTCGTGTGCAGAAAATAGAAATTTTAGTTAAGTTTTTTTAAGTGGGCTTACATTATAGATCTTGGACTAGAAGGTGTCATTTGGGCTATTATTGTGTGTTAGGCTTACTTTTAAGTGTTGGACTAAATTTTTTTTAAGATCTTGTCTTGAGTTGTTCGTTTTTAAAAGTGTCATCAAGTTTTAATTCAAAATGTCTCTTAAAATTACGGACAAGTTTGTTGCGAGAGTGGAAGATTTTTTAATGGGTGAAGAACCAAGTTGGGAAGAAATACGTCGTCATGATAATCACATTTGTTGGTGTACCAAGAAGAATAAATGTGCAGTGGTTGTTTTTGAAGAAAACAAAGTCGATGTGAATACTTTCAAAACATTTGTGAGAGAACACCAGAGGTTTCAACTTGAAATTGACCAACTCAAATCTGAGAACAAAGAGCTCAAAACTGCTGATAATTCCAGTTTGTCTGTCATGGAAAGTCTTCAATCTGAAGTTGACCGAATCAAATCTGAGAACAAAGAGCTCAAGTCTGGTAACAAACATTTCTGAGCTTAACCATGAGTTGCGAAATAAGTCCACAATTTTTGTGAGCAAAGAACAAAGATTTTCGAAAATTATCAAAGATCAACAAGATTACATTTCATCTTTGGAATCCAAACTTTTTGAGAAAGATACTCTTGTTTCGAAATTAAAATCTGATGTGTCAACAATTCTTTCTCTGATTTAAATGCTTCGGTTACAAAACAACTTGAAAAGATGGAGAACCGAATTGCATCTTTTAAATCAAAATCGTTAGACACAAAGCTTGAAAAACCCATGAAACAATCGAGTAATTCTACGATTCCAAAGACCGAGGTGTCAAAATGTTTTTTCCAAAATCTAATTCATCCAAACCAAAAGTTGATGTTCCAAAGAGGGTTTACACGGGTAAATCTTCAAAACCTTTTGAAAGAAAGGTGTCTCAGTTTACTAATTACTCCTTGCAAAAGGGTAAGAAGTACTCTAAGAAACCTATTTTTGATGGAACAACTACTTTTGTGTCTTTTCTATCATTTGAGGATAATTCTGGACATATTTCACAAGCAAAATCTCAATTGACTAAATCTAAATGGAAACCGATTTCAAAAGATAAGTTAGTTGAGTCAAAATCATTCAAATATTCTTTTTCGAAACTTTTTGATCTTGCACCAAAACCTGTGAAAGCAGTCGTGCAAAAAGTGAATGATTTTAGTTCGAAAGATCATTTTTCAACTCAAGATTGACAAGTTTTCAAAGAAATCAAATGATTTTTCACCGTTGCTTCCACGAAAACTCTTTTCAACTAAACCACCGGGTTTTAGTTCTTCGTGGAATGCAACTTCATTCATCAAATCGATGAGACTTACATTTGGTCTTTCAAGAGTTCAAAAACCATTGGACCCAATCTCAAATGGGTTCCAAAAGTGATTTCCAAGTGATTTGATTAATAGTGGCTTATGCACACTTCAGTGTATAACCCGTGCTAAAATCGTTTTCGTAATTTCTTCATTCTTTAGAAAAATCCAAAAAGATTTTTATTTTCTTATTTTAAAAAATCCAAAAAGATTTTCTCTTTTCATCATTTTTTACTTTGTCTTTTAGTTACTCACAAAGTATTAGGATGAGATGCAAGGCATCGAACGCCTTTGTGTACTGCCTTTGTAGTCTCATTTTTAATATTTGTGAGCAACTTTCAAATCTTTACTCACCCTTTATATGCTAAAACTTTGTTTATATCTTGCATATATTTAGGGGGAGTTTGTTTATAAAACCAAAACTTCCAAGTGTTTAAACTCATTTTCCATTTTTAAAACACTTTGGATTTTCAAACCATTTTCGATCATATTCATGAAGTTCGGTGTTAGATTTGCACATGAGAGTTTAGGCCACTCATAAATACTCCATGATCTTGTCATCGCCGATGAGATCTAACCCCGGAGTAAATTCTCAATTTTAGATTGTGAGGGTTTATGAGCGTGATGTTGTTTGTGCAAATAGGACACGAGGGAGTAGTCGAAAAGTGAGAGGTTACGGTGAAATGATGTGAGAAAGGGCTAAAAGAAATGAAAGCCCTCCCCAAAATTCTTAAAAAACCGGGTCAACACGTTCCTATCGGATTTCATTTGTTGATTTCTCGATATTGAAGAAGACTTCACGGACCCAGTGAAGCAATGCACATCTTTTCCAAACCACTCAAGTATTTCTTAACAAATGCTTGTTTTATTCTCACGGAGATTTTCACATTTCTATCGACTCTTCATTTGGAAGACGTTGATATTGAAAAAGGGAGACACTCTGCTCCGGTCCCCAACTTCATTTGATCACTTATTGAGTCTAGAGCGTACTTGAAATATCTTTCATTTGACTAGGACACAATGAGTCTTTATATGTCTTTGTGACATTGCAAATCTTTGTGATATTGCCGGAACATTCGTAGTGATATCAATATTGATATTCCACGATGATCGAATGGAAATCCTACCAATGCTAACATCATTTCCAACGTTGAACGTAGGTCTCACAATTTCATTTTATGAATTTGTTGAGTTAACGAGAAGTCTATGTGACCTCGGATTTATTTCCCAAAAGTCTTTGAGGATAGTAAGACATGGTTATCGAACGCCTTTGTGACACTGACCATGAATTACATTCTTTAAAGCAATCTATCGTTGAAAAGCCATAGACCGAACCATTTAGAGATAAGCTTTGTGCATTTCTCGATGATAATGGGAAGTCCTAAAAATAGTCATCGTATTTTTAGGCCACACCATTAATCCTTTTCGATTTTTGGTTGTGTCAACGGATCATTTTTATCCGGTTTTCATTTCTCTTCACACAAACACAAAGAACACAAACACCATATAAAAATCTTTTTCCAACAACGCAACCTTACATTCTAGTTCACCAATAGGTTCATTGGGAATTGGGAATTGGGTTGGGTTAATTTGCTTGCTTGTTGTTTGTTATCATCTACCGTTTATGCTATCAATCATTATTGTATTATGAAACCGTTTCACATTTTCATCATAAGGGGGAGAAATGATTATATGATTGATAGATAGAGTTCAAGGATATAGGTAGAATTTGATTGATGATATTCATTGTGTTTGGTTGTTCAAAGGATCGTTAGTTTAGGTGAAGAGAGTGAATAATTATCGTGATAAGTTGAAAGATTGTTTTGAGAAAGTTAAAGGATTGATTCGAGATCGAGTATATTCAAGATGATGTACATGGTCGATATTTGAAAGATTTATTGAATAATTGACCATTTGTTTGATGATTAGATGGAATTTGTCCTTTTGTTGATAATTGGATAGTTAAGTTCGTTCATAAAGAGATTGTTCATTTGAAGGGGAGCAAGAGAAAACTCATGATTTGTTAAATATGCTCCGAAATGATTGTTTGTTCAAGGGGGAGCAAGAGATTAAAGATTTGTTATTGAATAATTTGCTCCGAGATAGTTGTTTGTTTGAGGGGGAGCAAGAATAAGTTGATCAAAGAATTGAGTACTCCAAGATAATTGTTGATTCAAAGACAAGTTCGATCAAGAATTGAAGTTTTAAAGTCAAATCAAATTTCCGCATTCCAAAACCAAGCTTCCGAAAGCCAAAAGATTCAAAGTTAAATCAAGTTTCCGCAATGCCAAGAGAATTTAAATAAAACCAAGCTTCCTTATCCAAAAGAATTCAAAGTCAAATCCAAGCTTCCGCATGCTACTCAAAAGTTCAAGTTACTTCTCCAAGCAACATCAAGTTGAAATCAAAAGTTCAAGTTGTGAAAGCTCAAAAGATATAAAGATTTCAAATATGTTTACAAAGTATTCAAAGTTGCAAGAGAAGATCAAGATTTAAAGAGTCATCGTCAAATATATATGATTGTTGAGAAGATTCAAAGTCAAGGTTGATCAAGACGTTGAAGACAATGAAAAGCTTCAAAGTCCAATCAACAATGAAGATTTTCAACAAATGGGCTCATCATGTTTATTTAAAGACCGAAGACGATGCAACATTACAATTCAACACCAAGGGGGAGATTGTTAGAAATATAAATGGTGTTAAATTGTAATATTTCTAGTTATATAAGGGGTATTAGTGTTAATTAGATGATAGGTATAAATACCCCTTCCTTAATCATTTTGTAATAAAGCCTTTGACTAAGAAAACACACACTTTGACTTATTCTCTCTCCACTCCATCTTCAACCTCCCATTCACACACAAACACACTTTACACACACTAACCTAAACCTCCAGTTACTCAATTAAGCTCATTTCTGTTTCTATCAAATAATAATAATAATAATAATAACAACACAACAATAATAATAATGAGGGTTCTGGTTCTGAACATTCTGATTTTTTTAATGAACCTGAAACAAAAGTTAGTAAGTTGGATTTTGGTGATCCTCTCTTTTTGCATGCTAGTGATACTGTCAGCACACCTTTAATTGGTTTTAAACTGCTTGGAACTGATAATTACAAAGTCTGGTCATGTGCTATGGAACTTGCTTTGCAAACTAAGAATAAAATAGGTTTATTGATGGTACTTGTTTAAAATCTACTGATAATCCTGTTTTAGCTAGTCAATGTAATGCTGTTGTGCATAATTGGATACTTGGTTGTGTTTCTCAAGATCTTTATTTAGGTCAAATTTTTTCAAAAAATGCAACTACTGTTTGGCAAGAACTTAAAGATACATATGATAAATTGGATGGTTCTGTTATTTTCAATCTGCACCATAAAATAAATTCTTTAAACAAAATGGTGTTCTCTGTCTGAATATTACCATAATCTTTTCTCTTTGGAAGCAATATGATTCTATGATTAATTTGCCTATTTGTACTTGTGTTGTTGCTACTACTGTTAAAAGTCATAATGATTTGCTTAGACTGATGCAATTTTTAATGAGTTTGGATGATGTCTATATGGGAGTTAGATCTACTATTTTAACTAAAGAACCTCTGCCATCTGTTAAAACTGCATATGCTATAATTTCAAGAGAAGAGTCACATAGAGCAGGAATAACTGATAAACCTAATACTGCAAGTGCTTTTGTGGCTAAAACAAACTTTTCTAAGGGTTCTTCTTCTAAAAATGGTACTTATAAACCTCCATTTGACACTAAAAGGACCTTTGATAATAACTTTGAGTCTAAAAGGACATTTGATAATAATACCAGAACATTTAGACCTCCTAATCCTAATCTTCAATGTACTAATTGTCACAGAATTGGTCATACTATAGAAAGATGTTTTCAATTGGGTTATAAAAGATCAAATCAGTTTGGTAATAGAGTTGTTAGTAATAATTCTAATGTGCAGTCTAATCATTCTGGTCCTAGTACTACTGATTCTAATTCTGCTCCTTCTTTTTTACCTGAATAACTTGCTAAACTGTTATCTTTGATTGAGGACAAGTCTTCTAGTTCTGTGCATACTTTTTCTTCTTCTGGTATACATGCTAATATGGCAGGTAGAAGTGTTTGGAATAATCCATTTTTTAATTTTAATTGTTTTATGTTACAGTCTATAATACTTAAATGGATTATTGATTCTGGTGCAAATCATCATATGACTCATTCTGCAAAAAATCTTACAAATATTGTTGATATTTCTGATTTAAAACTAAGAATAGGACATCCAAATGGAACTAGTGCAATTGTTAAACAGATTGGTAATTTACACTTAAAAATGGAATCATTCTATTTGATGTTCTTGTAGTTCCTGATTATAATGTGAATCTTTTGTCTGTACACAAAGTTGCTAGGGACAATAAACTGTTTGTTGGTTTTGATGAAAATAAGTGTTATCTTCAGGATTTAGTTCAAAAGAAGTTGTTGGGGACTGGTAGTGAACAGGGTGGTCTGTATGTTTATGATGATCTTCCTACTTGTAATAATGTGGTATGCAATTCCACTAATCTTACTTTGGCACATGAGATTAGGACACCCAACAGACCAAGCTTTGTCTATATTTGCTAAGAAACTTGACCTAAATGATGGTTCTCTTGGTCCTTGTGATATCTGTCATAAAGCCAAGCAGACCAGAACACCCTTCCCTCTAAGTGAACATAAGTCACAAAGACTTGGTGACTTAATACATGCAGATGTTTGGGGACCTTATAAAGTTGTTTCAAAAGAAGGTTATAGATATTTTCTAACAATTGTTGATGATTTTACTAGAGCAGTTTGGACTTTTCTTATGAAGTCTAAAACTGAAGTGTTTGATTATATTTTTGAATGTGTGCAACTTGTTAAGACTCAGTTTAATACTAAGATAAAAAATTTTAGAAGTGATAATGGTTCAGAATTTCTTAATTATAAGGTCACTTCTTTGTTTAACACTGAGGGAATTATTCATCAAACATCTATGGCTTATACACCTCAACAAATGGTATTGCTGAAAGGAAACATAGACACCTTCTGAATGTGGCTAGGTCTCTTATGTTTCAGGGGGAATTCCTTTATCTTTGTGGAGTGAATCTGTGTTAACTGCTACCTATTTGATTAATAGAACTCCTTCCTCTATTCTTCATGGCAAAACTCCTTATGAAAAAGTATTTGGTTTTGAACCTACTCTAAAACATCTTAAGGTTTTTGGTTGTTTATGTTTTTCTACCATTCTAAATAACAATGATAAGTTTGCTTCAAGAGCAGAAAAATGTGTTTTTGTTGGTTATTCTAATTCTACGAAAGGTTATAAACTTTACAGTTTGGAAAAAAAGAATTTTCTTTATTCTAGAGATGTGCAGTTTTATGAAAACATTTTTCCCTTCAAAATGATTTCTGAAAATAAAGAAACAGTTTCAAATATAGACCAAACTAATTTTTTTGATACTTTTGATGTGGATAATGCTATGAGTTCTGGTTCCTATCCCAATGATGAACAACAACAACAACAAGGTACCCAATCCCGACATAAGTCGGGCTATGGGGGAGGTATGATGTAGACAGACCTTACCCCTACTCAAAGGTAGGGAGGCTGCTTCCGTATCCACCGAAGTGGAAGGGACCTCCGGCCCGAAGTAAAAAATAGGGTTAGATCCACCGGATTTGAGGTCTAAACCAGATCTCAATCTCAACTCTCGATCTCACGTTCTCATCTCGATCTCAAGAATAAAAGATTTTCAATCTCAGATCTTAGATCGGAGAAAAAAAAGCCGTTAGAATTGAGAGAGAAAGAGAGTAGAGAGAAGAGAAGAAGAAGAGATTTTTTTTTATTCCTTGATGTGGATAATGCTATGAGTTCTGGTTCCTATCCCAATGATGATGAGGAAGACTTAAATCATGAATCTAGTGTTGATGGTAGTCCATCTAGTACTGGCAGCCCAAATGTGGCAACTGGAAAGAACACTTCTGGCAGCCCAGTGGCTACCAATGATAGTGGCTTTATTCCTGGCAGTCCAAGTGTGGCTACCAGACTAGATGAGTCTGCAACTACACTTGAGAACATGAATGAAAATATTGTTTCTGAGGGAAATCAAGAAAATCTTAGAAGATCTCAAAGGAACATTACTCTTTCTAAAAGATTAAAAGATTTTCAATTAGAAGGAAAAGTTAAATATCCTTTGAACAAAGTTGTTAATTATTCACATCTTCTTCTTGATATTCATTGTTTCTCTACTAATTTGAATAAAAGCATTGAACCAACTTCTTTTAAAGATGCTCCTACTGATATTAATTGGGTTAATGCTATGAATGAAGAACGGGAAGCTTTAAATAGAAACAATACTTGGGAATTAACTTGTCTTCCTCCTGGTAGAGAACCTATTGGTTGTAAATGGATATATAAGATTAAATATAAGTCTAATGGTGAGATTGAAAGATATAAGGCTAGACTTGTGGTTAAAGGATTTAGTCAAAAAGCAGGTATTGATTTTGATGAAACATTTTCACCAGTTGTGAAAATGGTAACTGTTAGGTGTTTGCTTACTATTGCTGTTTCTATGAATTGGCCTTTGTATCAATTAGATGTAAACAATGCTTTCTTATATGGTGATCTAAATGAAGAAGTTTATATGAAACTTCCTCAAGGATACTTTCATGATAATGATAACTTGGTATGTAAGTTAAATAAATCTTTGTATGGCTTAAAACAAGCACCAAGGCAATGGAATTCAAAATTATGTAGTGCCTTAATTGAATTTGGTTTTGTGCAAAGCAAGTCTGATTATTCTCTTTTTACTAAAGGTTCAAGTAATAATTTTATAGCTTTACTTGTATATGTTGATGACATTGTGGTTACTGGAAATGATGTAGATGGTATTGAGCAGTTAAAGCTGTTTATGAATACAAAGTTCAAGATTAAGGATTTGGAAAAACTTAAGTACTTTTTGGGAATAGAGGTATTAAAAACTGAATCTGGTCTTTGTTTATCTCAAAAAAAGTATTGTTTAGAAGTGTTAAATGACTTTGGATTACTTGATTGTAAACCTGTTCATACACCTTTTGAGGTTAACTTGACTTTAAAGCATGATTCTTCTAAACTTATTGAGAATGTGGCAGTTTATCAAAAGTTAATTGGCAAGTTAATCTACTTGACAATTACTAGACCAGATATTAGTTATTCAGTTCAGTGTTTATCACAGTTCATGCATGCTCCCACTCATGGGCACTTTAATACAGGATTAAGAGTCTTAAGATATCTTAAGCAATCTCCTGGTAATGGTTTACATATTACTAAAGGTAATGTTTTGACTCTTACTGGTTATGTGGATTCTGATTGGGCAAGATGTTTGAGTACTAGAAGATCCATTACTGGATACACTGTCTTTCTTGGCAATACTCTGGTTTCCTGGAAAAGTAAGAAACAAACAACTGTAGCCAAGTCATTTGCAGAAGCAGAATATAGGGCTATGGCTGCAGTCACTTGTGAAATTATTTGGCTTAGAAATCTTTTACAAGATCTTGGTATTCAAGTTCAGATTCCTGTTAACTTGTTTTGTGATAGTAAATCTGCTTTACAAATTGCTGTAAATCCTGTGTTTCATGCAATCCCCCCACCCTCCTGTCCTCGCCTCCCATCCGCTCCTCCAATCCCCACATCCCCTTCCTCTCCCGATCCTCCCCATCCCTCTCATCCCCTTCCTAGTCATCCGCTTCTTCCGCGAATGAATACACTCCCCCCCGTCTCTCCTACGTCCTCGGGCTCCGCCTATCCTGGAATCAAAAAAAAGAAATAAAAAGACTTATATAGGAAAGGAAGAGTGCCAACGGCAACCACCCTACTCCACCTCCTTGGTAGATGAACCCTCCCTCCGCTAGATCAACTCCGCTTCCTAGCAGAGAGAAAGTAGTATTCCCTCCCGCCTGTATGGAGCGGCTTCCCCTCCGGAGTGTCCGGAATATACACTCCAACCCTCCGCCTCCCCAATCCAGTCCCGTCTGCTATGCAAATTGCTGTAAATCCTGTGTTTCATGAAAGAACTAAACATTTTGAAATAGATTTGCATTTTCATAGAGAGAAAATCTGTGCAGGAATTCAGAAAACTAACAAAATCAAATCTGAACTCAATGTGGCAGATATATTCACAAAGAGTTTATGTTCTAAGAAACATATGTTTCTTTGCAAAAAACTGGGTTTATTTGATATGTTTAAGGCATGAACTTAAGGGGGGATGTTCCAAATAATAAGTTCATTCCTTAATAATCTTGTTTATTACTTATCTGTTTTCTTTTATAAAGTGAGGACTTGGGATGTTATACTTCTAATGCATGAGGGCTATTTCTGTACAAATGAAAGTGAAGGATGTCGGTGTCATTAAAAAAATTCTCAAGGACTGAATATGAAAATATTTTATATATATATAATCTCTTTTTCTTAGTTTTAGGGTTAGATTTTTAGTTTATTCGATTATTGGTTTCTCTCTTATTTTCTGTATTCTCTCTACAATATATATATATATATATAGGGGCAAATCAAATAAGAACACCCTTAAAATAAGAACACGGTGAGAACACTTAAAAACTTCATTTTGATGCATTAAAAGTTCATAAAACTAACATAGTGTATAACTAATTATCATTATTTAAGTGTTTAACAACACATTGGTCTGTCAAAATCGAGAAAATCATGTTTTTTGTTTTGTGCATCCATCTTGGATGCATATTCATCAAAATGATGCATCCAACAAAAAACGTGATTTTTTCGATTTTGACGGATCAATGTGTTGTTAAACACTTAAATAATGATAATTAGTTATGCACTATGTTAGTTTTATGGACTTTTAATGCATCAAAATGATGTTTTTAAGTGTTCTCACCGTTCTTATTTTAAGAGTGTTCTTACCGGAGTGTTATCCTATATATATATATATATATATATATATATTTTGTGTGTATAATCATCATATTGATGATTATTTGATATAGTTGTAATAATAATTCATAAAACTAATAATAATAATAATTTCTTCTTTTGATTCTGTTGAAGATCTTGATTAATATTGATATTCTCAGTTTTGGATATTCATTTTTGTTGTATTATAAGATACTAAGATAGTATCCAAATATATATTTAGTCCAAAAGATATAACACATAAATGGGCTGAGGCCAAATTAGAAGCTGAGCCCAACTCTGTAATTTAAACCCTGTATATAAATTTACCAGTTCAACCCAATGGAACTTACAACTATGCCAGATCAACCGAATGGCAAATTTAGGCGTTTACTTTATTACAGGAAAATTTTCAATATTACATTATATATGATGTAAAACTGAATGAAAACAAGGTTTAAAAATTCCAGAATAAGAATCTCACATACACCTATTACTAAAAACAGACTAACAAAAAAGAGAAAAGAAAAGATTGCAACACTTAAAATCTTAGATATAAGTTACAACTGTTGCATTGTATCCTACAATTGCATCACCGGTAGTAGGATCAATCCAATATGTTTGAGCCAATGCATAACCACGAGCTAGACGAAAAAGTCCAGTTCCGCCAACTATGGTCATCTCACGAATCGTTTGCATAGCCGGGTTTAAACTTAAAAGACTAAACGAGCTATCTTTATATATCCCATCAATGAAACCATAGTTTAAAACCATAATCAATCCAAGCTCATTTTGGGCCGCTTGACCATACATTCCACGTGCGTGTCCAATGAGCTTAGAATTCTTGTCTGGTCCCTCGGTCAAAGGGTCATCGATCATCATTAGGTTACCGAACCCTCCAAGTGAGTTGGAGGATGATGATTGTGGTTGAGCAACCTTGATCGCACTAGGATTGCTACCACTCAATGTATCATGGAAGTAGAATTGTAAAGTTGTTACGACTTGTGAGCCCGTGTCAACCCGTTTGGCCCAACTTACGTCATCAGAGTTTTGAGCCGTGGCTACAATTGCGGAAAAGAAAATGAGGAAAATAGTAGCCATGGACTTGACCATCTTGTGTTTGTTTTTGTAGTTGTGTCTTTGTGCTCTACTAGCCGGTTGGTTTATTTATAGTGGTCGAAGCTCAAAGGGTTGGGAGTGGGTGAATTCAATATATTCAAGAGTGGTTCAGCTACAATAAAGAAACATAAACGTGACTCATATATGAAACCATATATATGGGACCTAATAGAGTGGCCACTGTATTTGAAGTTTCACTATTATAAAAGAGGTTTTTTATACGGTTGAAAATCCTAAAGTTTTGTTAACTTTATAGGTAAAGTTGAAATTTTAACCTTTAGATTAAAATTAAAGGTCAAGATTCAAATTGATTTTTGAATCTTGACCTTTTTTCAATCTAAAGGATGGATTGTCCAACTTTACCTATGAAGTTGTGACAACTTTAGATAATCTCTATCCTTTTTTATACGGTTGAAAATAACTTTTATCTCTACTACATTATAAAGCATTTGTTTCCGTCAAATTTTTTCAACTTTCAACTTTTCAACCACTCATTTTCATCCATCTCCTCAAATTTCAACCACTCATTTTTTTCTCTCTCCTCCATAAATCATTTTAGGGTTAAGTGCGCCAAAATGTAATCAACTATGTCCGAAAAGTTATTGTGTGCATGAACTATCAAAACGTTTATTATATGTTAGGATCCCTGTTAAATTCTTATTATATCATGAAACCGGGTAAAAGGCTTATGTGGAGCCGGTTACTTGACACCTCGCATGCCTTTGACACGTATGAGAACTTTGACCATAAGACCAACACAATTAAGAAAAAGCAGCAGTGAAAGACGAGATTCAATTTTTATAAAATCACAACATGATATTATTTCTTTCGATTTTACCATTCAAAATCAAAAACACCAATACATACAAGAATACAGATGCAATTCCTTTCCTCTTTACACAAACATGACATATATACATCTAGATCTAACAAAAAAAGAAAGAAAGCTGATGAAGGCATAAAGGGATGGGTAGCAAGAGGGATGTGTTTACTGGTCGTCATCGTTTTGTGGCTGCGGCGGTAGGGGTATGGATATTCCGGCACCATTGTTTTCCGACCAACAAGAAAAGAAAGAAAGAAATCGCTATATACAACAAGAACGAGATCCTGTGCCGGTGGTCTTGGTGGTGGTTGAGGATGTTGTGGCGGTAGAGGAATCGGTTTTCCGGCCACCATCGTTTTTCCGACCATCGTTTTTGTGGTCAAGTGGGTTGTCGACTTGTCGCAATTTGCTGATATGTGTAGTTTTATCTTTCTGATGATTGTATGTCTTCATCTTGGTTGCCGCATTATTAGCCATGTATGTATTTGTTTTTCCGGCCATCATCAAGATCCGGTATGTGTTTGATTTTCTTCAATTCGACATCATCGTCAACAACATCTGATATGTGTGGGTGGAAGATATAGATGGATATATAAATACAGATTGTATGTGTGTGTGTTTAGATACCAATGCCCACCACTCATCCCCCTAAGACTAGTCCCTGTCAGCGCCACATCAGCAAAAAAAACTCCAAGGACTAATCCCCCCAAAATGCACCCAATGGACTAATCCCTCAAAGACTAGTCTTGGACCCACCAATTATTTAATTTTACCCATTTATCTAAACTATAAATGAACTTTACACTTCTAACCCTCTAAACTATAAATAAAATACATTTTAAGCCCATTAACACAAACTATTAATAAAACACCCAACTTCATTAAAATTAAAAATACAATACATTTCGAACATAAAAATAAAAAAACAAAGTACAATAAAATAAAGCACACAACCTAAAAATGGAAGAAAAAAAAACCAAAAAAACAAAGCTTACGACATTTTTTATTTTTTTAAACTAAACCTAAACTAATTGGGACCGAATATGAAGTCTTTGTACTCCGACATGAGTTTCTTCTTGGCTTCCTTGATGTACCTCTTTTCCTCGTCATCACACTCTGTTTGGCCCATGAACGAAAGAGCCGAATACATGGTGCGCTTCCTTTCTTCCTCACGAATGGCAGCCAAAGATTGTTGTTGTTCATCCAACACCGCCTCTTTTTTACACCCAAGTCGGTCGAGTCGGGCGGCTAGGTCGGAAGCTGAAGAACGAGCAGACCCCGCATCGGAAGAAGCAGATGTTCGTGATGCCTTTGACCTAGTAGGGGGGCGCGTATACTTATCCCCACCGAAAAGGTCATTATCACCAAGATCCACCGGCTCGAATTGGGTCTCCTCCTCCTCCTCCTCGTCACTGTCAACAACATTAAGAATGTTTTTCCTTTTATGGAGGCTTCGCCCCAGAACATCATGACCGGATGGAGCGAAGAACTTTGGCTTATCTTTCACGAGCAACCAACACTCGTACATGGTAAACTGATTTTTGGTTTGAGTAAAGTACGCTGAACGCGCTTCCTCCATGACTTGGGCATCGTTCTCACCACTGCATCGATTATCATCATACCCTTTCCAGATTGCATTGAACTTTGACACATTTGTTTTGATCTTTCTCCACTTGCCACTAATCTGATTGTGATTTCTTGGGTTGTTGGGGAATCTTGCATTATACTTCTCTCTGATTTTCCCCCAGAAACAATCAAGCGATTGGTCTTTGCCAACTATTGGATCTTCTGTAGCATCGATCCAACACTCAGTGAGAACTTTCATTTCAAGCTCGGTCCAATTTGACGAGTTTGCAGCAGGTTCTTTTGGTTGTTTGATTTTCTTGGTGCGTTTGGCCATGGTTTTGACCCGGCCCTTCTTTGGTTGTGTTTCAGGAATGGATTGGGGGGTGGGAACAGATTCGGGTGTGGGAGCGGAGTGTTGATCAGGTTGTTGAAAACATGCTGCTGACGATGACCCCCCATGGAAGAAATTAGGGGGTTGTGTAGCGGCAAGTGAAGCATAATAAGCTGCCATGAATTGAGGATAACGGGGGTCATTTGGTTGTGGGATGAACGGTATTTGTGATGGCTTGGTTAGTGTACGATTGATTAAAATCGTTCACGGCGTTGTTCCAGAAGTCGTCGGCTTTTTGGTTGTTGAAATTCGACATGATTTGTGCTATGAGATTACTTTGTATATGTTAATAATGAAAGTGTGGTGTGTTCTAGTGCTTATGAAGGTGTATATATAGGCTTTTTCAAAAACTAGCCGTTAAAGGACTAAAAGTGTAAATTTTTTGGACTGCAGGTGGTCAAACAGGCCGTTAGAGGGACCTGTTTTGCCAACTTTTGAAACTTCAAATTTTTTGTCTTTTTCCTTGAAATATAGCCGTTGCATTTAAAAAAAAAAAAAAAAAACAAACGAAGCGACTCGTCCCTGCAGGAACGAGCCCCTCGGACGAGTGCCCCGAACGAGCCAGGGACGAGTCCCACCCAACGGTGTGGACTCGTCCGAGGCCCTCGGACGAACCCCCCGAACGAGGGCATTGGGGAGCCTCTTAACCGCCTTTTAATTGATATAGATACAATGAGTTCAACGCAACAGCAATGTACCCAATCCCAGCATAAGCCGGGGTATGGGGAGGTATGATGTAGACAGACCTTACCCCTACTCAAAGGTAGGGAGGCTGCTTCCAGATCCACCGAAGTGGAAGGGACCTCCGGCCCGGGGTAATTGTATCATTCCTGCTAGGGTATATCGGGAGTTTTTTTTATTTTTATTTTTTAATAATCATTGTTGAATATGCCACCTATATTTTTGTATTTTATCTTGATAAATATAGATGTCCAGAAGCAATCAACGTTTAAAAGTCCAAGTGGTAACCTGCTACTTATACAACTGGTCACTTTTGAACTCTTTAGAACTTTTTTCCAAGTTAGTTACATACAATAAATGTTTTGATAGGTTCATGCACACAATAATTTTGCACATAGTTGATTACATTTTTGCGCATGTAATCCATCATTTTATTCCTCTAATTCATTCAAAATCTTTTATCTCAAAAACCGTATATCGATAAATTATTAAAATTATATGGGTGTTCTTAAAATTTCATGCTCTTTCATTAGAGAGGTCATTCGATATACTTTCGACGAATTTTTAAATCCGAGGGCGGAGCTCGTACGGCTAAGGCATTTGGCTATCACACTCTATGACCTATCACCTTCTATGATTTATCACACTTTATGACCTATCACCCCCATCATCTCATTGCCGCAACGCGCGGGTACTTTCTCTCGTACGGTTGAAAATAACTTTTATCTCTACTACATTATAAAACATTTGTTCCCGCCAAATTTTTTCAACTTTTCAACATTTTCATCTCTCTCCTCAAATCTCAACCACTCATTTTTTTCTCTCTCCTCCATAAATCATTTTATTCCTCTAATTCATTCAAAATCTTTTATCTCAAAAACCATATATCGATAAATTATAAAAATTATATGGGTGTTCTTAAAATTTCATGCTCTTTCATTAGAAACAATGTCATTTGTTCACACATATATCTTCAAACTTTTAATGAAATGTGAACAAATTTGTTAATTATTCACATTCTAAATTGTGTAGAAAAAGTTCATATTTAAAAGTGTGAAGAATTTTCAAAAATCATAATTTCTACACACTTATAAATGTATTAACAAAATGTTCACACTTAGAAGTGTGAAGAAGTGTCAAACATTTTCACACTTAAAAGTGTGAAAGTTAATTTGTAACACCTAATTTCTTCACGCTCCCCCTCGCGTGAAAAAATTTAGTGTTACAATTTGACTTTTTACATTTCTAAATGTGTACAATTAATATAATTTTACACACTTGAAAGTGTGAACTTTTTTTCCCCACATATATAAGTGTGAAAAAACTAAAAATTTTTAAATTTTTTCACATTTATAAATGTGGGTTCTTCATATACATTTTTAAGTGTGAAAAACTTAACAAATTTCTTCACGCTTTTTAAAAGTAGTGTGGACAAATTACATATTTGTTGGTTTCATTAGAGATGTCATTCGATATACTTTCGACGAATTTTTAAATCCGAGGGCGGAGCCCGTACGGCTAAGGCATTTGGCTATCACACTCTATGACCTATCACCCCACCATCTCACCGCCGCAACGCGCGGGTACTTTCTCTCGTTCTGTGTAAAAGAGTTGTGTAATCACATTCTCCTTTTTTTTTCACGGTTTTTTTTTGTGAAAAGGTAAAGTTTTGTATATATGATACATTGATTGATTGATACGTGACCCACTATTGCGTTAGACAACCCAAAGACAGAACTCGTGGGGGCGATAGTTGCTCATCCCTTGATGCATATACAATATGAAGTTTTATAAATTTTATTTTTTAAAAATCCATTTACTATCACAAATAGCCCTAATTTATACATCGTCCAAATTAATAAGAAGATGACTAACGAATTTTGATACATTCCTGTTACGAACATCAAGTCAAATGGTCAATGTTATTTTAGAAAGAAAAAATTATTCCAGTACGACCAATAATACTATTTCCGAATATTTACTGTTAGCTTAAAAGTCAAATCTTGATTAAAGTGGGTCACTGAACCAATATAGAAGAAAACCGTGCCCTCTTGTTTGGTTACCAACTCCCTTAACTATATGATATGATAATAACCAACTACAGATATCATCATTTTAATTCGTTATTTTGTAACTTATGTAATATAAATCTCGTACTTATATAGTTATAAAAAGACAGCAATGATATCATTCTTCATGTGCATAGCTGAAAACCAATAAGAATCGATTGGTGAGAATCGAAAAGTGTAAGTTGACGTATCGTTGCTAAAATATAAAATAGCGGACATTGTCGTCTAAAGTTGGTCTTAGTCAACGCAAATACTTGAACGCCTCGGGTTCTTTAGCGTTTCTATAGTAGCTGTTCAAAAAAAAATAAAAAAAAGCGCTATATGTAGTAAAAGGAACATTACTGGCAACCCAAACCGGTCCAAATCAGCTAATGTGAGAATATTTTTGACCCAATTATCGGTTGTGACTAAGGAAGTTTCTGAACTTGAACTCAAGACTTAATGCTATTTGTTGCAAAAAATGTCCCCTTCCGTTACTAATTTTTATTTACTCCTGTCCCTAATGTCATAAACTGATAATAGCCACAACAATTCTCCATTCTAAAGATTCATCAACCCTTATGGATTTGCTCGATGTATACATATATATTATAGCACATTGTACATGCATATTAAAACAACAATCGTGATGTATGATAAGCTGTCACAAATTAGAAGTTGTAAACAACTGAAATCTTGAAGAGTAATAATTAAGATATGAAAATGTCGTAAAGGTTTGTCTAGTTAAAAAGTTGAGGCTGGAAAACACCTTTTCGTATGTGAATAAAGTTTAAAATCGAAATTAAATTGAAAGTGTCAAAACAATATTTCTCAAAAATTATTTATTTTTTACTCATAAAAGAATATATTGATGTTTTGTTGATCTCCTGCCAGCTGCCACTGGGCCTGCTCCCTATGTGCCCAAGCCCAACAGGGCTTATTTTGATTAGTTCTTTGGACCTGTTTCTGATGAGAGTATTCTTCTACCCAACACTTACTGTTGATCCGTAAAACTGAGCCTGCTATTTCACAACATCACTGATGTGATTATTACTAACATATACATTGATTTTGTTTATGGAAAAAAAAAAGTTGTATAGAATTTAGAGAAAGAGAAATGGGAAATATTTGTGAATTAATTGATTGAAATGAAAAACGGTTACAAGAATCATATATATACATCGACTGATAATCTATATCTATTCTATATCTATTTCTTAATTAACCGCCTAAACTAATATTCAAAATAATAACTAATTTTGTAACAAACACTAATATTTACATATCTGGTCCTTCTAGTTTCTAACTGTACAAAACGAGTATATAACTTCAATATACCCACCTCAAGTTGGACCATCTTGAAGACCCAACTTGCCACTCAAAAAGGAATGTTGTGAGGAGCCCAAAGCTTTAGTCATTATGTCTGCCAACTGCAAATGAGTAGGAATGTAAGCTGTTTGCAGAAAACCCTCTTGAACCTTATCTCTTATGAAATGGCAATCTATATCTAGATGCTTGGTCCTATCATGGTAACATGGGTTTGCAGCTATTTGTTGAGCTGCTTTATTGTCACAAAATAAGGTTAAAGGAACCTTAACTGGTATATGCAAGTCCTTCAACAAATATGTAAGCCAAACCAATTCACAAGTGGTGGCTCCCATGCTTTTATACTCTGCTTCTGTAGAAGATCTTGACACAGTGGCTTGTTTCTTGGTTTTCCATGAAACCAAAGCATGTCCTAAGAAAATGCAATATCCAGTGAGTGATCTTCTTGTCATCAAACATGAAGCCCAGTCTGCATCACTGAAACCTGTGACCTTAAGCTGTTGCTGAGCAGGATAAAACAAACCCTTTGAAATGGTTCCCTTTAAATACCTCAGCAAATGAATGCCAGCTTTCATGTGGGGTTCTCTAGGAGCAGATACAAACTGACTTAAGTGTTGTACTGCATAGGAGATATCTGGCCTGGTCATTGACAAATATAGCAGTCTTGCAATTAACCTTCTGTAAGTATCTGGTGCTGACAATAACTGTCCCTTATCAAGTGATAATTTTCCATATGTAGGTAAAGGAAAATTCACTGGTTTGGCAGCAGTTAATCCTGCATCCTTAAGAAGATCCAAGGTATACTTTCTTTGGTTAAGATGAGTCCCTGAATCATTTCTGCACAACTCAATACCCAGAAAATACCTAGCCAACCCTAAATCCTTGATGGTGAATTTGTTATCCAATGCCAACTTAACATCTTTAATTTCATTCTCATCATTTCCTGTGACAATAATGTCATCAACATACACTAAAATAGCAGTGAAGAAGTCCCCTCTGGCTTTGACAAATAATGAATAATCATGTTTAGACTGATCAAAGCCCAATGAAGTGAGGAATTTTGTTAATTCAATATTCCATTGCCTGGATGCTTGTTTGAGCCCATACAGAGATTTATTAAGCTTGCAAACTTGATCTGGCAATGCTTTAGTGTACCCTTCTGGTGGAAACATATAAATTTCCTCATCAACAAAACCATGCAGGAAAGCATTATTTACATCAAGTTGATGTAAAGGCCAATCTTTTGCAGTAGCAATTGCTATCAAAACTCTCACAGTTGCTGCTTTTGCAACAGGGGAGAAAGTGTGTTTGTAATCTGTGCCCTGTTGTTGATTGAACCCTTTAATAACCAGTCTTGCCTTCAATCTTTCAACAGTTCCATCTGGGAGATATTTTGTCTTGTAAACCCACTTTGATGAAATTGCTTTATGATTTGGGGGTAAATAAGTGAGACTCCAAGTATTATTTTCCTCAAGAGCTAATAATTCCTTGTTCATTGCTTCTACCCATCCTTTATCTTGTGCAGCTTGAGCATAATTTGATGGCTCAAAATTACTTAGAACATGTGCCAATGAGGCCACATAATCAGCAGGATAATGCTCAAAATCCTCATTCTTGAAAATAGGATAAGTAGTAGAAGAATTGCAGGATTCATTAATGACCATAGAAGCACTTGAAGTTTTTGTTTTAGAAGTAATAAAATCTTGTAACCATTTTGGTTGAGCAGTATTTCTAGCAGATTTTCTCAGAGGAACAGGATCAGGCAAAATAGGAGATATATCTTCAGATACAATTCTAGTAGGAGGTTCTGTAGCATTAGCAGTTGGAGGAATGATGTCACAACCATCATTAATGGGAAGGTTTTCATTTGAAATCTCATCTCCATGAAACCCACTGTCATCATCTTCTAAAATACCATTATTATTAGGGAAAAGAGAATTTGGTTGTGCAACCTTTTGTGAAGAATTTTCCTTGAAAGGAAATTGAGTTTCTCTAAAAATAACATCCCTACTATGGAAAACCTCTTTATTGGAGAGATTATAAAGGATATATCCTTTTTGTCCAGAAGGATATCCTAAAAACACACATTTGATCCCTCTTGGATCAAACTTATCCTTATGAGGTTTGGTCACTGCAGCATAACAAAGGCACCCAAACACCCTTAAATTGTCATAAGTAGGAGGACAATTATGAAGCATTTCAAAAGGAGTCTTCCAGTTTAATATTTTCATGGGCATTTTATTGATCAAATAGGTGGCAGTCAACACACAATGCCCCCAAAACTGCTTAGGCAACCCTGCAGTCAATCTTAATGCCCTAGCAGTATCAAGTAAGTGCCTATGTTTTCTCTCTACCACTCCATTCTGTTGTGGGGTATAAACCATGGATTTTTGATGCAAAATCCCTTGAGTCCTCAAATAGACCATGCACTCATTATTAACTATTTCAGTTCCATTATCTGACCTTATATACTTGGGCTTGGTTTTGAAGTGATTTTTGACATAAGAAATGAAACCTTGAAGAACAGAATTGATTTGATCTTTTGTATGCAACAAATAAGTCCAAGTACTTCTAGTATAGTCATCAACTATGGTCAAGAAGTAATGTGCACCATTTAATGCAGAAATCTTATATGGACCCCATAAATCAACATGAATGAGTTCAAGAGGTTTATTTGTTCTAGAATGACTGACAGGAAATGGTAATCTATGTTGTTTGGCTAAAACACAAGTATCACAAAAGAAATTGGAAACATTGACATTTTTGCATTCATCAATATGAATCATTTTTGAAACAGAGGTATGTCCAAGTCTATGATGAAGCAAAGAAGCATCTATATGCTTACAGGAATTATTAAGGACTTTATTTACAAAGGAAGCAACAACAACAGAGAAAGAAGCAAGAGCAGAAGGAAATTGTCCCTTGCAGACATAGAGATTCTTGGTACCCTTTCCAACAGCTACAACCTTTCTAGTTGAAAGGTCCTGAAAGGCAAACCAAGAACCACCAAAAATAGCAATGAGAGGTTTGGAATTTAGGAGTCTGCCAACAGATAACAGATTGATTTGAAAATCAGGAACATAAAGCACATTGGTCAAGGTTAAAGAAGAATTAATTTTGACCCTGCCAATTTTGGTGACCATTTTATAAGAACCATCAGGTAACTTGACTTTTATGGGGTGTTTTAGATCAATAATGTCATGAAATAGTTCTAAATGAGGTGACATATGGTCTGTGGCTCCAGTATCATTAATCCAATCTTTCTTAAAATCAATATCAACAATAGATACCAATGCTTGCAATCTAGCATGGAAAGACATACCTGCATGTGGTTGAACAATTTTACCACAATCTGCATTTTGGCCCATAATAACATGATTTCCTTTTAGCATCTTTATCATTTCAGTACACACAGCAGCCACTAACTTCTGATCAAGTTCAGACCTATGTTCACTATTAAGCTCATTCTCATAATCCATGTCAAAAGGAGTGTCCCTCTGATTCATCTCACCAAAATTAGTACTAATCTGGGCAGCCATTCTTCCTCCTTTCTTAATTTTCTTTCCCTTGTACCAATCAGGGTACCCCAATCTCTCAAAACATTGCTCAAACAAATGACCAGTCTGCTTACAGTGAGTACAATAAGGCTTCTCTGCCTTGCTATCACTGGACATATACCTCTTAAAACTTTGATTTCCTTTATTTGCATTATTTGCAAAAAATGCAGTATGATCAGGGGTACTATGAGTCACTTGTTTCTGTTTTTCCACTTGTTGCACAATATAGTAGGCCTTATTGATAGTTGGGAGTGGATCCATGGACAATATTTGGTTTCTAACTGACTCATAATCATCATTAAGCTTCATGAGAAACTGCATCAACCTAGACCTACTCTCAATCTCTGCATATTTATCCATTATTTTGCAAGTGCACTCCCCCATTTTTCCACAAGAACAAACTGGTATTCCATTTAAACTATGCAATTCATCCCAGAATTTTTTCATTTTATTATAGTAAGCAGCAATAGACATGTTACCTTGATTGACTCTGCTCAATTCTCTTTCAGTTTGAAAGATGAGAGGACCATTACTTTGACCATATCTCTCTGAAATTTCTTTCCATAGTTCCTTAGCAGATTGAGCATAAAGAAATGCCTCAGATAATTCTGCTGTCATTGAATTAAGTAACCAGCATGTGATCATATAATCACATCTTGTCCACCTTCCATAATCAGCATGATTGGCAGCAGGCTTGGCCACAGTGCCATCAATGAACCCTATCTTCATTTTTGCACCAAGAGCCATTTTCACTGTACGGCTCCATCCAAGGAAATTGGTTCCATTAAAAGGAGTGTTAGTAAGAACCATTCCTGGATGATCTGAATTAGCTAAATGCAGCGGATCATTAACTAAAGTATCACCAGTAGCAGCCATGGAAGTTTTGAAGAAAAAATGAATATTATTGAATATAAGCAATTTTGTTCAAATCGAAACCCTAGATTCGATTCAAGAACAGAAAAATGAAATAAAATTGGGGAAAAACACCAGAAGATCACCAGAAAGACGAACTGATCAAGCTATGGATTCTAATGCGGAAATTTACTGTTAGCTTAAAAGTCAAATCTTGATTAAAGTGGGTCACTGAACCAATATAGAAGAAAACCGTGCCCTCTTGTTTGGTTACCAACTCCCTTAACTATATGATATGATAATAACCAACTACAGATATCATCATTTTAATTCGTTATTTTGTAACTTATGTAATATAAATCTCGTACTTATATAGTTATAAAAAGACAGCAATGATATCATTCTTCATGTGCATAGCTGAAAACCAATAAGAATCGATTGGTGAGAATCGAAAAGTGTAAGTTGACGTATCGTTGCTAAAATATAAAATAGCGGACATTGTCGTCTAAAGTTGGTCTTAGTCAACGCAAATACTTGAACGCCTCGGGTTCTTTAGCGTTTCTATAGTAGCTGTTCAAAAAAAAATAAAAAAAAGCGCTATATGTAGTAAAAGGAACATTACTGGCAACCCAAACCGGTCCAAATCAGCTAATGTGAGAATATTTTTGACCCAATTATCGGTTGTGACTAAGGAAGTTTCTGAACTTGAACTCAAGACTTAATGCTATTTGTTGCAAAAAATGTCCCCTTCCGTTACTAATTTTTATTTACTCCTGTCCCTAATGTCATAAACTGATAATAGCCACAACAATTCTCCATTCTAAAGATTCATCAACCCTTATGGATTTGCTCGATGTATACATATATATTATAGCACATTGTACATGCATATTAAAACAACAATCGTGATGTATGATAAGCTGTCACAAATTAGAAGTTGTAAACAACTGAAATCTTGAAGAGTAATAATTAAGATATGAAAATGTCGTAAAGGTTTGTCTAGTTAAAAAGTTGAGGCTGGAAAACACCTTTTCGTATGTGAATAAAGTTTAAAATCGAAATTAAATTGAAAGTGTCAAAACAATATTTCTCAAAAATTATTTATTTTTTACTCATAAAAGAATATATTGATGTTTTGTTGATCTCCTGCCAGCTGCCACTGGGCCTGCTCCCTATGTGCCCAAGCCCAACAGGGCTTATTTTGATTAGTTCTTTGGACCTGTTTCTGATGAGAGTATTCTTCTACCCAACACTTACTGTTGATCCGTAAAACTGAGCCTGCTATTTCACAACATCACTGATGTGATTATTACTAACATATACATTGATTTTGTTAACGAAAAAAAAAAAGTTGCAAGTATGCAAATGTGCTCATTGGATATCATTAGACCTTCTTCAATGACTTTTTCAGTTTTCTCGGGCGCATCGGCCAGAGAAATTGTCAACCACACTCAACAAGCACAATAAACTCAGTTTGTCTCCAACTCAACAAAAACGAATTTTTTTTTAAGAAAACAATAAAACCTCATGCTGGCCCCTCGACCAACTTCCTGCACTGTACTCTTGCACGCGCCGGTCTTGCACGCCGATGAGCATGTTGGACCCCACACACATGTGTGTTGCGGTCAACACGCTTGGGGTACCTCCCCCTTTGAGAAGGTGAAAAAAAAGTGTTTCGTTTTTGTGTGATTGGTTATAAAAGAAATGTTGAAGAACAATGGCATATGTGCATCAAGTCACAAAGTCTCAAATCAATTCATGTTTTATCCGTACCAAGTTTATACAATAATACATTTTCAAGGTAAAAACGTAGGAACCTTTCTTACATTTGTAGCTTGTTCAAATGCATAGCTAATTTCAATCAATCTAGGTTCATACCCTTTGAATCCACTAAAACAAATACCAACAGGCACACCCTTATTATCATAAGCCGCCGGAACACTAATCGCTGGAAAACCCGCCGATAGCCAACACTGGAGAAATACTGGCACCGGGACTCACCACTGCATCGAGACCATTCTCTGCCATTATCTTCTGGTATCCGTCTCTTGTCAGCCTAGCCATGTTCGCGATTGCTGCCTTTTCCAACTCTCTGATCCCATTTGTTGCTTCGGCTGCCAAAAATATCTCTTGTCCGAATTTGTCAATGTTTTCCAAATCTCCAAACTTTTTATTGAATGCTATTATTTCTGCCAAGGACCGAACTGGAGAAGTTATGAGTGATTTCAAGTAAGCGTTTATCGCTATCTTGAATTCAGCTATCGTGGCCACAGCTTCACCACTCGCAGTGGCGTTTAGTATGATGTCGAGATTGGCAATCTCCAAATTATCGATCAAGATTGCACCTTCATACCTAAAGATTTGGTGATCAACGTAAAAAAAACATAATATGATCATATAAACATACATTTCTTGTCTCATATTTGTGTAGATATTTTTTGTAATGTAGTAAATTGTACTGATCAACATTACCTTAGTGTTTGCAAATGGTTTTCAAAAATTTGGGCTAGGTTTGATGTTTTAGAGAACACGAAAAATGGGTTTCTAACGATACCAATTCTCTTCCCCTTGAGCCCACCCGGTTTTAGGAATTGGGTGTAACCACCATAGGGAATGTATCGTGCGGCTTTTGTAGTAGCATCACGATCGTTGAAGTCAAATCCAACAATTGCATCAAGAACATAAACTGCATCCGAGACTGTCCTACATATTGGCCTATACAAAACATCGAGAAAATTACTTTAAAACGAGTGAAAAATAAGAAAAAACTCATTATGCAATGCCAAATAGGCAAATAGTGTACCCAATGGTGTCTAGTGATGGAGAAATTGGTATGACCCCAGCTCGGCTAGTGAGACCGACTGTAGGTTTAATGCCAACAACTGAATTAAAGCTAGCCGGACATAGGATAGAGCCGTCAGTCTCGGTTCCAATTGATACCGTCACCATGTTTGCTGCCGCGGATATCGCTGGTCCACTACTCGAGCCACAAGGAGTTGCTGAGAGAACGTAAGGATTCTACATAGGAGCATAAAAACATTTGATACCAGTATTTTCTTAGTATACAGAGGTGGCCCAGAGAGGGCAAACCCGACTCCTATCCCGAGCCCATTCTTTTTAGAGACACCAAAATTTTAAATTTTTGTTTATAACGTTATTCATTATACAAGAAAAATTTAATTCAATATATACTTGAACTCCTTTTATTTCCCGTTTGTCCTGGGCACTTGAAATCTTAGGACCGGTCTTGTAGTATATACTAAAACGTACACCTTTTTGAATGTTTTAGACAATGATTTTTTGGACTAACCTTTCCTTGTCCGCCACGTGGACTAAAACCACTAGGCGCATTTAGAGATCGAAAATTAGACCACTCACTCAAGCTAGCCTTGCCTAGTATTATAGCTCCGGCTTTACGCAACCTTGAAACAATCCCAGCCTCTCGAGGCACAATGGATCCAAGCAATGCAAATGACCCAGCTGTCGTGTTAAGTTTGTCTTTTGTGCCAATAGTGTCTTTGAGAAGGACAGGGATACCGTGCAAGCCGATCATGGACCGTGGCACCTTAGCTGCCCGCTCATTGTCAGCTCTATCGGCCTCATATAATGCGTCTGGGTTCACTTCAAGAACCCCCTTAAGAATCGGGTTGAGTTTTTTAATTTCCCCAAGGTTGAACTCAACTAACTGCCTTGAGGTGATTCGGTTCTGCTTAAACGCGATCCTGAGTTCAGCAATCGTGGCTTCTTTTTGGGCGTGACAAATTGATAACGAGACCAATGATAGAAGAAAGAAGAAGAGCGAGTAAGAAGTGGATATGCTCATGTCTGAGTTGACTGGTCACTCGACTCAGCCAGTACGAAGTCCACAAACAAATTCGTTTAGCAACTTGCTAGTTCAAATGAACTGTTTTATAAGGTAAATATGAAAACACCCCTCCATGAATACAAACAACTAAATGTCAAGAAAATTTTAAAAAAGCTTGCAGGCCGATTCTCGATGTTTAAATTGCCGTCTTAGTGCATGAAAATGTCCAAACTCCAAATAACATTTCAATACAAAGATGCATTATTTAGGTCTAGATTGTGGTCTCGTTGTATTTTTAGACATTGTTGTAAAGTGTTGCAGCTTTTTAGATACTTATAAATATAATTTCCGCCGTTCCAAAAAAAAACAAAGATGCATTATTGCATAATTATATATCCAAAGTTTTTATCGTCTCAACATCAATCGTAAATACATATTCCATGATCTTTCACATGGATGACAAAGTTTAATACTACTATTAATAATGGTCTATTTTGACTTTCAAAAGTCAAAAAATATATATCCGTTCCTTAACGTACGTAATTCATATATATTAGAATTTAGATTTAGATAGATGCTAACAAGGATTTACTTGCACGTTGTGAACCTGCAAGTAACATTTCCTGGGTGCCCCGAATTCGCCCTCAAGAACCGAAGGGCGGTCATGAGAACTTGTCTTGTGGATCCTCCTACTAAAGCCATGTTTAGGTGTTGAACAACCTCGAGGGGATGGTACGGAAATTGGATACTATTGTAGGAATTGAGAAGTGCGGTTGTGCTTTCCCTTAAAAGCGTTTTGTAAGCATCTCCTCTGCCGTTCATGCTTCCGCGCAATGTAATATCGTTACCGTATTTCCTCCCTGCTAGCGGTCCGAATACAAACGCCACCTTTAGGTCTGGCCTTAGCACCCTCCAGTAACACTCGTGCTCCGGCATTGTCCACATGCTTTAAAAAAAATGGTAAAAGTCATTATCGATATATCTTTGAGTGCTCAAAACTCAAAATAGACTATTATTTTGAAACAAATAACAATGATAAATTAAACACTTATTTTGGGACAGATGGTATACTAAAACTTACCGTACTTTGACATTTTACTGTACTTAAATAAAAAGTTAAAACCCCGAAAACCATGCCCACAAAGAATTGTTGATCTATATACATGATATTTGACATATGATATATAGAGCTTTTCATGAAATTTGACTTTTCGTTACAAAGTAAAAGTTAATATGCTTATAAAAATGCAACATTAATATCTTACACTAAACAATAAATGGTCACTCTCTTAGTCTTTTGTATGCATAAAGAATGTATGTTGCACGGTTTGTGCGTCTTTGTATAGTCGAAGTGGCATCTAGTCATTTCCTGTTTATATTTGTGATTTGTAAAAGTTAACAAGAGATAACTGTTTTTTTTTTTTTTTGCATCACCACTTTGGTGGGGTGGTAGAGGCTTTGTCCTCTTGGGGAAAAGACCAAGGTTCAAACCTTGGCAATGGTGTTTCTTGGTGTATTTAAATAGGGTAGTAGTAGTTTAAAGTTTGCTGTTCAAAAAAAAAAAAAAACAAGAGATAACTTTTTACCTAAAAAAAATTATGTCGATGTAGCATAGATCAAACATAAAATGATGCCACTTACCTATATGGGCAAGCCGAGGCTTCCAAGAACGGCACGGATGGCATAGGAGGCAACTGGGGTAATGGTGGTAGTTGTGGGGGATGAGGAACAGGCGCTGCTCGCTTAGCCGGTGGTGGCAATGTTGGAGTCACGGGATTTGGCACGGGCTTGGGCTTGGGCTCGGGCTTGGGCACAGGGGAAGGTGATTGTCGGCAGTTGGCCATTGGTTGGGCAGGTTGGGAGATCAAATGATTAACAGTATAAATTTCGGTATCAAACATTTGAAACACAAGATTTAAGCTTTGTGAAGGACCCGCGACTGCCCGACAACCCTGTCCGTCGCTAGAAACTTGTGCCCGACAAGCACTCATGTCCGGTGCACCATCGAACCGCATTACATAGCCCCCCATAAAATTTGTGGTTTCTTCGCTGATAGCTTCACGTTGCCCATTTTGTCCCGGACAAACCATTGATACCTTTACTCCTGTTAAAACAATTAAATTTTGACAAATATTTATTGAGTAATCATCACATCACAAAGTATATTCACTAATATGGTTACGAGTATAATATTTGTAGATTAAATTTATTTAACTATGAATATATATGAATCCGCATTTTGCGCTAAACAAAACATATCACTTAGGACTATAGTTATTTTGGCATAAATGCACATAGATTGTTGTATCTAGCCGTTTATCCTTACCATTAGAATTTAGTTTATAATAATAATTCTATACGTGTTTGAATACATTTAAATAGCTTAGAAGATACGTTTATTAAAATCCTGTAAATATTGTAAATATTGACATATATATGGCCTACATTTTATAATTTCATATGAGTAGGTCTAACTAATTCAACTATTATAGATTCTATTAATTTTCTTTCCTCATTTTCACCTGGATCCGTGTATTGATCATCTTCTTAGACAGGTTTGATTTTAGTCATATATATCATTTTTAATTTTTAATTTTCAAGTTTTGTTGTTCCAAAATAGGTTTTTTTTCGAAAATAAGCAAAAACATATATATGCTTGTTTATGTAGTTTATGTATGTAATGAAAAGGACGTACGATTTGAACTCAGCTTGGGTACTAATCTAACTAACCATTAACATTATGCCGTTAAAAAAAATGTATTTGCATTGTCAACAATATATCTCCAAACTTGTTCACTCTTTTTTACACAATGCAACATTCCTTATATTCAAGAAAATGACTTTTTCAAAAACAAATGTGAACCTTTAGTTTTATGCCGACATTTAAAGTAAAAAAAGCTTCTTTTAAAAAAAATTGGTACATTTACAAAATATATATAGTAAAAGTACTACATCATGATAATCTGGAAAAAATAAGTACTGACCAGATAATGGGTAATCAAAGAGAGAAACTTGGCCATCTTTACATTGGTCACAAAAGACTGAGCCACTGACCATGGCATCTCCATTGGCTCCACCAATCACTGAACCCACTATTAAAATGGCTGTGACCACCACACCCAAATCCATTTTGGTTCTCCAAAATGAGAAATTGTAAACTGAAAGAGTGGGAAAGTGTACGTGTAGAATGAGAAAGAGATCGAAAGTTGTAAATGTGAAAATGAGAGTAGAAGCTACGAAGTTAATAAATGGAGAATGGGGTGTAGTGAAAACTCTCAACTGTCCACCAATTAATGAAATCTTGAATAATCTTGTAATAAAACTAGCATTGTACCCGCGCGATGCAGCGGCGGTTTGGTGGTGACGACGACTGACGGTGATAACGGCGGCCGTGGTGGTGTTGTTGGTGGTGGGTGTAACTATGTAAGTAATTGATGTAAATGTAATTAATGTAAAGGGGTAGTGGAGATAATTTAAAATATAAGGGATTGATGGTGTAAATTAATTTATTAAGGGTAAATTGTTAATTTTGCATCTAACAATTTTATGAGAGAGAGTGTGATAATTTTTATAAGAGAGTATAGATGTAAATGTTGACGCTTTTTCGTATGCAAAATGGTCGGATCACTATTAGGGCATCTCCAATGGTATAAAATGAATGACTTATTTTGAAGAAAAAAGCTTTTATAAAAGGTTGATACCATTGAGTACAAAGGATTATTTAATCAATAGGTTGAGAAATCTCAACATATTGACTAAAGGCT
>CM067167.1:194094880-194107380 GCA_034093135.1 Erigeron breviscapus | reverse complement strand
TATATATATATATATATATATATATATATATATATATATATATATATATATATATATATATATATATATATATATATATATATATATATATATATATATATATATATATATATATATATATATATATATATATATATATATATATATATATATATATATATATATATATATATATATATATATATATATATATATATATATATATATATATATATATATATATATATATATATATATATATATATATATATATATATATATATATATATATATATATATATATATATATATATATATATATATATATATATATATATATATATATATATATATATATATATATATATATATATATATATATATATATATATATATATATATATATATATATATATATATATATATATATATATATATATATATATATATATATATATATATATATATATATATATATATATATATATATATATATATATATATATATATATATATATATATATATATATATATATATATATATATATATATATATATATATATATATATATATATATATATATATATATATATATATATATATATATATATATATATATATATATATATATATATATATATATATATATATATATATATATATATATATATATATATATATATATATATATATATATATATATATATATATATATATATATATATATATATATATATATATATATATATATATATATATATATATATATATATATATATATATATATATATATATATATATATATATATATATATATATATATATATATATATATATATATATATATATATATATATATATATATATATATATATATATATATATATATATATATATATATATATATATATATATATATATATATATATATATATATATATATATATATATATATATATATATATATATATATATATATATATATATATATATATATATATATATATATATATATATATATATATATATATATATATATATATATATATATATATATATATATATATATATATATATATATATATATATATATATATATATATATATATATATATATATATATATATATATATATATATATATATATATATATATATATATATATATATATATATATATATATATATATATATATATATATATATATATATATATATATATATATATATATATATATATATATATATATATATATATATATATATATATATATATATATATATATATATATATATATATATATATATATATATATATATATATATATATATATATATATATATATCTTTTCCTTATTTAATAATGTAATCTAGTATCTAATAAATGTATAAAGATGAATAATTGATCTTTACAAACTAATAAACCAACACCTCATACTAGAATCATACAGACGAAAGGGAAGGAGAAAAAAAATATGTACAAAACACGAATGATATCCAAACAATATGCACCTATCGAATGATGATTGGTTGGAGAAGTCGTACCCAAGTTGATGCAATGTCAAGCGATTTTTTTTGGCTACATAAGCCCTTTGCTACTTTTCAAAGGGATTACGTTCATCCAACCCGTCTGTACTCTAAATATATCTCCAAGTAATGATGATCCAAAAATGAAACAAGATTTCTAATCAAAAAAATCCGAGTTGTGAATGGAGATTAAATGTTCATTATCCTCGATGGTTTTTATGGGATCTTGGTTATACCATGTTACGGTTCCTACAAAAAGTAAGCAGATTTGGTTAGGTGTATCAAGTTATGCACCTAATGCATTGGTACATGTACATTAATGGCTATGAATATTATGATAAAGTCACGAATTCAGACATGGTCTAGCCAGTATTACATATGATACCATCTTATGAACGAAATATCAAACATCATACTATTTTTCAATCGATGATTTCGAGAATGTTTGGGATTGCTTATTTACAAGTGCATTTTTATAATAAAAAATAAGCAGGATAATACCTGCTTAAAATAAGCAGATAAGCAGGTTCTCAAAAAGTGTTTTTGTTATTGCTTAAATGCTTAAAAACAAGCAATAAGCAAATAAGCGGGAAAATAAGCAGCCGAAATTGTTTTCATGTTTTAAGATGGAAATTTGCAGGATAAATTGCAGGTGGTCATACAACATATGTAGAATACAAATTTGTAATGTTTGACATAGCTTACACAATAGTTTGACTATTTGACAATCAAAACAATTTTCAACCAAGAGAACAAAAAATAGATATGTTCAACCAAAACTATACCATCAACATAGTAGTAATTTGGCAATACGAATAAATAGGTTATTTTACTTAAACAACTTTGAAAAGAAGTTTTAACATTATTTGGACATCCTAGAAAGAAAAATACGAAGCTTTCCTGTGATGTAATTACTAGATATAAGATAGATTCACTTTTTTTACATGAAGATACGATAGTTGACTTGGTACATATACATCATAGCAATTAGCAAGAGTGATATCTTTGCTCTAAAATATCACTTCTTTGTTTTATGAAAAGTATTTAACTTGGTAAATGGTTTCAAGTATTGACTTTTTGCCATATGTCCAAAATACCCTTTATTAATGACATAATAAAAAAGGAGTTATAAACCTAATTTGTATTGATAATCCGTTTATGGATAGAAGGTACCTGGTGGTACAGATGGTTCTTGTTCTCTTGTTGAATGAAGAACAATTGTTCCCGAAAGAACAGTGATGAATCCACATATTTCAGATGCTATGTCGCTAGCACTCTGATCTTTCCAATCCTGGATATACGAAATATATATAATCATATGCTCATTTATTTGTTGACGGAGATACTAAATTATGGGAAATTAGCTACCTTGAACATAATTACACTTGCAACGATTGTTAAAGAAGTGAACATCACATAATATATTGGGGAAACAAGTGCTGTGTTGAACGTATCCAAAGCCTGCATATATAAGTTGGACATGTTATCAGTGTGACAAGTGATCGTTAATTGATAAAGAAGTATTTACCAAGCAACCAAGATATAAACATGGTCGTGAAAATTGTGATTGGCATTTAAGAGAAAACTATAAAAAATTATTTATTTGTAGAAATAGAGTTTTACTTCAGCTGAGCTGAACCAAGTCAAGCATAAGCTTTTGCTTGGTTCACACAAAATTGGTAGGCTTGGATGTCGCATGTCGGGGAGTTCATGCTCTGTTCTACGGGCATATAAAGGGTCAGATAAGTTCGATGTACTCAGCTGCTAGAGTGTTTGGATGTACATTTTGAAAGTGATTATACAGGTCACAATAATCAGTTTCTAGTGTTTCACTAAGCTACTTCTACTAATAATTATCTGATCACATAATTAGGCTTGAGTAACTACTAATTACGTCAATACCGATCATAAAAAATTGATATTTTAATTAGGCTTAAGTTCTAAGAACATTACAATAACTATTGGTTAACTAGTATTAACAAGAGTCTCTTGAACTAGTGGTTACAGGTTTGTAACTCTTTATCAAGACAGCTCACATGTGTCTTAATGGGTATAGAAAGAACATGAATTTTACCTTGTTAAGATAATTCAACTGTGTAATCACACATAGCACGGCAACAGTAACAAAAACCCAAGTTTGAGGATATGCAACCTGGCTAACTCCCTCTAGAGTTAGCTTTATCGCAATACCAATGGCTTTTATGCTAACAACCTACAGATTTAGAGGCAGATACTATATTAATGTCATACGATGTAACATTCTTGTGAGAAAAAGTAGTCTATGGACTTACCGTTAGGGAACCCATTAGAGAACATATCCCCAAGTATACCAAAATATTTGACTGCCCATAGCGAGGTTCAACATGCATCACGAGAGCCGCTACTAGTGATAGTGTAGCTGCTACATATAATAGGAATGCTGTGGATGGAAACTGATTTGTATCAGAGACTGGAAAAGTTGTATGGTAATACAGTGACGGTTTATTAACGTGATGTCTGTATGTGCATATTATAAGTTATTTTGTGGTATTACAAAATCAGATTAGAGATTTTAATAGATTGAGCTGTAGAATATACTGTCTCAAAGTTCTTCTGCTTTTCAAATTTGTAACAAGTGTTAAGAAGATAATCAGATGTTTTTGTAAATTTCAATATGATTTTTAAAGGAAGCAAGTGATTAAATAACCCAAAGTGAAGTTTTGCGGTAGAAGGAGACGTGTTATGTTCAGCGGGGGTAAAGGTCACTCAAATTAGGTGTTAAAATGTGATAAATATGTATAAAACCAGCATCACCAAGCCAACCTGGTTCAATTGCCAGATTCCATATTTCTTCTACCGAGCTTGGAGTGGACTCCGCAGGTGCATGAATAACCACTATTATCGAACCAACTATACATGAGACACATCCCACAACACCCATCCGCTTCAAGCGTTCTTTCAGCATGAAGTGCGCCAAAACAGCGCTGTTAAAGTTTATCGCATATTTTAGATAAAGAATCAAGGTTTTCATGGCGTGTATTGATTGTGAAGTAGAGTAAGTGATTCACAATATAAACCATTTTAACTGATAATGAGCCAATTAATCATTTTTATAAATGTATGCCAAAAAAAACACTAAACAAGTTAACCTGCCCCAGACCCCAGTTTGAAAATGTAGTTGCATAGAACAAACCAAAAGCTTTTCTAGCATAAAAATATAGTTGTATATAGATAAACAAAAAAAAAATCACTTGTGTGTCCCATCCTTACAAGATGGGCATGTTTGCAATTAAAAGTCAAATATGATGTTTAGAGAAGTCAATCACTTAATGTAGAATAGTGTTCACACATTCCGTTCTATCGCACTGGGTCTCGGCCTTCCATTATTAAAATAGAAGTTGTGTGATCAAGGCTTGCATAGTCCAAAAACATGTAGGGTAGAGTTCAAACCATTACCTAACGATTATACTCAATGCACCAAGAGGGGTTACAAGGACAGCAGGAGCATAAGCATAAGCAACAAAATTGGCAGCCTCTCCGACGATCACTGTAGATTATTTGAAGCCAACATCAATCCAAAAACAGCACGTTACTTTCTGTTCTCATAGTGGACTAAAGTTTGTCTAGTGGTGAGAACTTGAGTACGTTTAGTTATTAACAAATAACAGCTTACTTGTAGTCATGCCTGCCCACCAAAGTGGTTCTTGTAGATAAGTATAACCACCATGTCCTAAAACACAAATAAAGCATGTTACATCAAAGTTCACAAAATAGAATAAAAATCCCAACAACCACCAAATGTATATTTCTATTGAGTTGATTGTTAGTTTTATGTAATTATGATTATCAACCCTATAAGCTAAGTCATAGACTGACAAGAGTTGTATGCATTTTCACTTTCTTTCTTTGCACAATCCACTACAAATGCCTTTCAAACAAACTAGTTTTACAAACTAGTTAGATAAGATAGAAATGATACAAAACAAGTTCATGAAACAAATAGCCTAATAGTGAAACCCATTAGAATACATAAGTTTAGGGGACCTCTCCCTACTTCTAGCACTCTTATCCAAATCTTTTCACAATGCCGAAACGAACAATGAAGAGGCGAGGGAGCCCTTGGACCTACTGAGTTTGCCATAATGCCACATTATCCCCACTAGATTTAACAAAATTGATACTCTACTAACCACTACCTTTACATGTTATACTACAAAACTATATCTCTTAAGTCTGTACTTTAGTGTTCTCATTCCTAAAGCTCTCACACTAGGAACCTTAGGACTTACATGTATTTGCTAAGTACAATACTGTTGAGAAATGAGTTGATTATCAATCTTAGCTTTGTATATGGAACTAATGTTGCAGCTAATATTGATATGGTCTAGATTGAAAGATTGATGGGCCAAAGTGGCTTATGGGTCAAAACATACTAATGGGCCTAAGGTTTACACGTTACAGCAAAAGGATGGCACATTGGCACCTTCACAAGTGACAACGGCTCTATTTTGTCTACCTTATATTTACACTTATTGTTGCAAAAAGGAAATAGGTGACGGTATCAACAATGTAGCCGCTATTGGTTGTTTGAGATTCTTTTACCTTGCTGTTTGGATTGTGGTTATATGATCGTTGTTTGAGATTCTTTTACCTTGTATTGGTTGGTGAATGATATATGTTTTGACCATGAGACTGTAGTGCAGATTGCTGCAGGCAATGATTGGGGTTTTTTTCTTATTTGGGTGTGGATACAAAGTTCACATTCAGTAAGGTGGTTTTTTACTTATAAGAAAACCGTTGGTTGCTTTATCTTTACATTATGTTTGCAAGGTGTTGGTTGTTTAGTTTGGGTTAAAATTGCCCTCTTTTTGTGATGAGGTCATAAAAGTTTCCCTTAACTCAAATTAGTCTTTATGTTCTTTGCATGTTTAGTTATTTGCTTGTGAAGTTGTAAAAGTTTTTGGTTAAGTTGGATTAGTCTTTATATTCCTCTCACCTCTCATTGTTTGGTATATGTCTGATGTTGTTCCAGACATCTTTTATGATTTCATTTTTTGATTATTTATCTTTGTTCCAGACATTTCTTTTATGATGTTGTGGTTGTCCTTTATCCTTGATTGGAAGGATTTCTGTTGATGATAATGCTAATGATATGTCCTTATTGCTCTTTGCATCTATGCCTATTCAAGTTAGGTTGGTATTAAGGAAAGTCTTCTTTATCTCTGTCTTTTTTAATTTGATGTGTCTCATCAATCTTGTTGTTTGATACATTTTTTTTTACCCTCAATCTTTATTATAATCTATGAGTTATTTCTCTTCTATCGTATCTAACTAAAAGATTGCGGGGAGAGAATATGAGTATTGTGATTGTGATTGGTGAAAGCTGGTATGGTTACAAAGTATGAGAAAGATGTGTTCTATAAAGGTTTTCTGTTGCTAAAAATAAACTGGTTGAGAAAAAGAAAACCTTTTCATTGGTAGAGTTTTCACTCAACTCTCTTAAAATCTGTCTTAAAAATCTTTCTATGCTAAAAAATCATTTGATTCACATTTAAAAATCTTTTTTTGTTGCTTTTGTCATGTTCTCTCCCTCATATATGGTTAGATACCTTAATTCCTTTTATTATGTTTTGGCTCTTTGTTTATTTGTTGATTTGATTGACTGCAGATTTTGAATGAACTGAATTATAGGATGAAGCTAGGTATTTATATTGTTGAGCCTATTGTTGTTTTAAAGCTGCTTGTTGGATTGTCTCCTCTCCTAGTTGATGCTATTTATGGCAAGTTTGTGAATTGGTAAGTCCGTTATGGTTAGCGCCACTTGGTTTTGAAACAATTGAAGTTTTTTGATAGTTGGTGATAAATAAAAAAGGGGAGTTAAAGTGCTTTTATATGAAGTATTGTTGGTTGGACTATGTGTGGAGAGTGGTTTTTTGATGGGTTATGATGTGATGATTAGAGCAAAGTGGGTAGTTTTTCAATAGAGTCTGTGTTTTTTTGGATATGAGTTGGTGCTTGCACTTGTCTTCGTGTTCCAGATAGAGGTCTTTCAATGGTTTCTGAGTAAGCTGAAGTTTATCATCAAAATCACGTCTCAACTATTCCAGTTCCCTTTCCAGTTGAAGTATTCAATTATGTTGACCGATTTGATTTCCAGTATATTCCTTCTTTAGCATTTGTTGCTGATTCTCTTGGTTGATCTCTTTACCTTAGATCGTCTTGTTGTTTGGTTTTAGCCCGTGTTAGTGTGCTAGAGGTGAAAGACCTTTGGCATGACTAATATCTCGGCTGCCCACATTTAGTGCACTTGGGGAGAAAGACCCTCGGTGTGACTAAGTGTTCCGGCCTTTGTGAACCATTTTTAAGTCAAGCTTTCATTAGGTTTGACCTGTTCTATTCTGGCAAGGGTATTATATTTGGTTTATCTTCTTTTAACTTGGTGGATCCGTCGCTAAGATTGTGGGGGAGTGTTGAGAAATGAGTTGATTATCAATCTTAGCTTTGTATATGGAACTAATGTTGCAGCTAATATTGATATGGTCTAGATTGAAAGATTGATGGGCCAAAGTGGCTTATGGGTCAAAACATACTAATGGGCCTAAGGTTTACACGTTACAGCAAAAGGATGGCACATTGGCACCTTCACAAGTGACAACGGCTCTATTTTGTCTACCTTATATTTACACTTATTGCTGCAAAAAGGAAATAGGTGACAGTATCAACAATGTAGCCGTTAAAACTCTCTGTTCCTTGTTCTTTCTTCCTTCAATAAATTTTTCGTGCTATATTTCTGTAATTGATCTCTTAGAGAGGAGATGAGATCATCTAGATTACTTTGTTATTGTAATAATTACTCTCATAATAATGAAAGCAAAGAATCGGGCTGATTGCCCTCGTTTAATTGTTTTGTTATTAATCAGAATTGATGTTTGAACTGTTAATCTTGAATTTCTTTCAAATACATCCATCTCTTGTTTGGTTAATTGTTTACTCTTTGAAGACATTTCTCAGCCATTAAACATCCACCAGCATTACGATCTGCCATCAATAATGATTCAAGTTCTCTTTCCTACATTAGTTTTAAAAAATTGCATTTGCCAATCTTAGCCGTTTTTTAAGCTTCAAAAACAATGCATTCAAGAAACTACAACGAAGACCATCAAACATTAAGCATAATTACAGTCAAAGTGAGATACCCTTATTTTCCCCTTCCTGTAAAAGATTCCACCTAAGGCAGTGTCTGAATTCATGTTTTTAAAGGAAAAATATATGTGGCAACATCTTATAGTTATCGTAAAAAAAATTCCACAACATTATAATTAACTAATGATCAAAGATGAGAATAAGATTACTTTTAACTTATTTCTACCCTCAAATAGTCAACACCATCAAAAACACACTATTTTTTAATTATAATAACTTTACCCCTCACCCCAAAACAGTGGCGGATCCAGAGATTTGTTTAAAGGGGGGCAAAAAAATTTTTGGCACAAATTGCACAATTGTAACTTCTAAGTCCTAATAACAAACTTTATAGTAAATTCTAAACTAAACTTATTTTACCATATCACAATTCAAATAACTATTCCTTAATAAATAATAATAACAATAGCTAAATGCTTCGTATTTTTAAATAGCTCTAAGCCTCTAATAAAATGAAAAGTAATTAGGATTTATAAAATTTACCTTTAAGTTCAATGTTGTAGGGAAGAATTAGTACCCAATAATTCAAATACATTAAAAAAGATTAAAATTTGGATATTTGAAGAAAAAAAGAATCATACACTTGGGATTAGGGAAACAGATATAGTTGTTGGTGTAAAGAATTAGAAAGAATAGTGAATTTGTGTCTAGTGGGTCTAAGAGCTTTTACTTTTATTTGTTTAATAGAAGATTACGTATATTATATTAATTTAGTATAGGCAGGCGGCAGCTTCTTTCTTGGACTGTCTTTGCTATATTAGCTTAGTGGGCTTAATATAGATATATATAAAGAAAAAATTTCACTTGGGCTGAGGGTGGGCCTTTCCCCACCCTGATTGCACGGTGCATCCGCCACTGCCCCAAAAGAACCTTCTTTTTTCCTTTTATCACCCAAAAACACACTCTTTTTTAAGTGCTTATCGGCTTATTGCTTGTTTATTAAGCAATAAGAAACACTATCTTTATATCAGCTTAATAGCTGCTTATTTTTTCAAGTAAATAAGCACAATCCTAGCAAAAGATCCAAAACTAGCCCACATGTTTATACATCTCAAATTCTCAACTTCAAAGAGTAAATCTCTACAACAATAACATCAAAATTCAATCAAACCCTAAAGAACTAAACTAAAACCAGTGTTGGCAGCAGCACGTTTAAGACCTTTCTTCTTCAAAATAAAACTTGTGCCAATAAATCCACTTGATAACACTGCCAATATCAACCCTGTTGTATTATCTGCCACACCCATTTCTTTCTTTCTTTCAATAATATCTATCTACACATACATATATATACATATATACGTATACGTATAAAGATCAAAACTTTTCCCGCCAATCTATACAAACCCACAAATAAAATTTGATTTGAATAGAGAAAATTAATTAGATCAATAATAATGGGGATCTGGAGAAATTTGTCAGAGTATGAAGAAGACCAACAAGACTACAAGAATGTGGGTCCGATTTGATAAAGTGAGGATGTTCGGGTTAAAGGGGTTGTTCGGGTCGACCCATTAAACGTTATACAAACGACCCACCATCCATCTGTGTATATTGTAAGTATTTTGCCAGCTAAAGAAATTGAAATAGAGTGATAGATGAGATCCAGGTCATTCTTTTAATTAATTAAAATTAATTTATTATTATTGTGGTGTCCAATTGGGTATTTTCTTCTTCCCCACCCCCCAATCAAGCATAAACTACGTTAAGTTACATGTATTGTCCTTATAGTTTATTTTATTACAATTGGCCCCCCTCTTTCCTTACAAACGACTCGAGTTGACTTTTAACTACCGACTAATCGTTTTTTGGAATGTCATACCAACTGATTGTTTGTATTTCCACTTGGTTGGTGATGATATACATTTGTGAATTATATTGCTAATTTTAGTACATTTGTTTGTATTTCCTTTATTCCTTATGCTTTTATGCAATCACGAGCGTATGATATATAATGAACTACGATATGTAATTACCTATGATATGTAATGATATTCGATATGTATGATGCATAATATTGTATACGTACATGTGTATATGTAAAATGTAATGATTACTTGGCTTATAAATCTAGTTCGCTACACATTGTAACTTTGTAAGTTGTCATGACAAATTGACACGTGCACATTTAATGAGTCTAAACATTAAAGTGAATATGTGATGAATAATGTGGACACCTAAACTATATAAGATGTGAAAATGCTCAAGCTATTAAGATGAGAAAGTGTTATGTTACTAAGTTTTCATTCGTACTCGAGATAAATTTTAATGTTGCCTGAGGGGAGATTATTTTTTGTTGCTCAATGGCTCGATAAAAAGAACTAGCCACCAGTTCTTAACGTGCTGTTTGATCCTTTTCTTTTCTTTCTTCGACATCAGATACTAACATATGGTCTTTGTTGAGACTGGAACCCGCGACCTGTTGATTGGTGGGTCCATAGTGTTTGCTCATTCTTAGGACTTCAATCCCGAATACTCTGTTTTCTAATTTTATCCTAAAGCTACATTATCTAGCATGTTAAAGTAGACGTGGGATGTACCTTCGACATCTCAAACAGGACAAGACCATAAATGAGTGTTCTATATTATAAATAGCCTAAATGAGTGAAACGAGACTCAACTTGTCAAAACCATCAAGCAAACAACTATGTAAATGTTTTTCTTTTTTCTCATCTACAACAGTAACTAAACAAGGTATAGTTGTCCGAGTGGTGTTTATCACCTCTACTTCTTCTTCTTTGATTTGTTGGCCTTTGATTGTGTGTAAGCAGTTCCCTGAAAACATGAACCATCAATCAATTACTCGTCTTAAATACCAATTTAATGATAAGAAAAAAGAGAAATCAGATTGGTTATACTTGCTGACTGGCAAGTCAAACGGGCAAGGCTTTTTAAAATTAGTTACACAGGCCAATCGAGTGGGTAAAAAATGCCGAGCGTGTCAACAGATCATAAACTCAGAGTGTCCAGTCAACTTGTTTTGAGCAGCTACCCAACACGCCCATTTTGCAACCTCTAACTAGAGGTGACAACATTATCAATTCATATGACAAATGTCCAAATGTGGAATGCTTAGAGCTTCCTAAGATATATATACATTAATGTTAATGTTAATAAAGCACTACCAAATGAAGTGTTGGCAGGTCAACCAATCCAGCCCCACCCATTTTATCCTATAATTGAAAATTACTCGATTTGACTCGACCCACTAAAAACTGTTACCCGAACTGCCCATTACCATCTCCAGATGGTTTGGTTTCCGCTAAAAACAAGTATACTGCTCAGAAGTCAACTAAAAAATGAATATGGAAATCTAAAAGAACCTAAAAAATTTGATATAAAATGAGAAACACAGCTAAATATTGAACAAATCAACTTAAGTAAGCTGTTATGTGAGAGATACCAACCTCCAACCACTCATCCATAGATGCATCAACGTTCCGAGTTCCAGTTTCCACCTTTGGCACCCTCTTTGTTTTCTGAGAGAAAAACCAACACAATTAGAACCAAAAAGAAAGAGCTTCATTCCAGGTTTCGGGTTTTCTTTTTTCCTTTTACATCTTCAATGAGGAAGTTAAAACTCTCTTTAGTGAAAAAAAATGCTGTATGCAAGCGAAAAGACCATTCAGCATATGAACAGGAGGCCGTTCGACCCCTACGGGCTCGGTCTACTCTTCCATTATGAAAAACACAAAAAGAGAATTTTGTGGTCCCGTTTAATCAGTTTGAATTAGAATGAAGCTTATATTGGATCTTATTTACTTGAAGTGAGTGAAAGACATAAACCACAAAATGATAGAAAACTAGAGGTG
>CM067167.1:194076302-194093880 GCA_034093135.1 Erigeron breviscapus | reverse complement strand
GATGTTCGTACTACTCCCCCAGTATCAGTGTCAGTTGAGAGCATACCAGAATTGTGTTCAAATGAAGAAATTCAAACTGAACCTATACTACAAGAAATGCCTTAGTTATTTGCCTGGGGGGTTGTGTTTTGTGGTGCGGTTGTTTCGAAACCTGGAGGAAGGCTAGCCTCCGCCATTTTTTTACAAGATCTTAGGTCTGGAGTGCGGATGGCGCCACTTGTTCAAGGATAAAGTTACCCTTGAATTAATGTATGGAGATCTTGTAAAAGGAGATGATTAGATAATTGGTTTACTTGTTGGCGATTCCCAATTGGTATGAAGTAAATAATTAGCTTCACGCCACCAAGTGTATTTCTGTGCGTGTTTGTGTGAATTTGTCCTGCCCTTGAGTTATGATCAAGGACATGTATTTATAGGGGGTCATATGGGAGACTAGTTCTGGTCCCCAATACATGACATCAGGCGTGTAAGAGGTTCCTGACGAATGACATCGGATGGTAAGAGACCGTTATTCGGTGCGTCGTTTACTTATGTACGAAAGTTGACTTTATAGAACCAGATAACGATTCTGAGACAGCTTTCAGGCTATCGTCATTTGTGTACTATTTGAGTTTCCTAAATGATTCCGGAGCCTAATTACATTACCCTGCGGCTTTGGCACAGGGTTAATGTTTATTAGTCTGCGGCCGTAGTGATAAAGTAAGCTACGGATATGATACATCATCACTCATCACCTGAGCTTTTTTGTATAAATTGGTTAGGCCCACTTTAATGAAATGTCTGTATGATCTTTCTTATGGAATGTATTCAAAAGGCCCTTGTGAGTATTTAAAAATACATTTAATAATAACACCAAATCTATAGCATGCAAGAATATATGTCATATCATATTAGAAAGATTTTGGGAGAATGTATTAGAAGGATTATATTAATCATTTTTCTATTAATAATTACCAAAAGACGTGGCTAATTGACTTTTTAATATAATACAACGTATGGTTTGATCGATCCATGCATGTTGAATTCATATATTGCACACTTGGTCTAAGGGTGGGACAAAGTGGACGACGGGCCGAGGCCCGATTTTTTAGGGGCCCGATTTTTTTTTTTTTTAGTATATAAAAAATATAAATAATATATATATATATATATAAAATATATATATATAATCAACTTAACTTATTACAAATCCTAACAATTAACCAAAAATTAAACCATATAATATAACTTACATAAAAAACCCACTTACGCATCTTTTACGGATAAATAAAAGTTATATTTTTCAATCTTGAAATGTAGCCGAAAACTACTCTAATGTCCTTATAGACCTAAACTACTCTTCAATAAGTAACAATATAAAATACCATTACATCTTTTAGTTTGATGTAAATAAGAATATCCAATTTATATGTATGAATGTATTCAATTTGTATATTTATTTTCATTAAATATAAATTGTAATATATATATATTTTTGAAGATTATCTTAATAATTCTCCTAAAACTATAAAATGATGGCATACTGATTCTACTAAAAAAAAATTTAATCTTATTTCTTGATTTTTTTCACATGTCATATAATTTGAATAATAACTTTTGTTATGTTTATTAATGATACTATAACTTTTTTTCGTCATATTATAAAAATAGTTTTTATAATATAAATCGTTGCGTCTAACATAGGGGTCTTTTTTATCTCGTCCTAAGTCTATAAATTCTCAGAGACGGCCTTGCACACTTTCTTTATTTAGTTAAACAAAAATATTAACGGTCAAAATTGAAAGCAGAATATTCACTACAATAAAAATGTCATTTATTCACACTTATAAGAAGTGTGAAAAAATTTCTTAATTTGTTCACACTTGAAAATGTTTAAAAAGTATTCATATTTAAAAGTGTGAAAAAATTTGAAAAATCATAACTTTATCACACTTATATATGTGGGAGAAAAAAATTCACACTTCTAAGTGTGTAAAACTATATTAATTGTTCACACTTAGAAGTGTAAGGATTAATTTGTAACACCAAATTTTTTCACACAAGAAAGGTGTGAAGAAATTAGGTGTTACAATTTGACTTTCACACTTTTAAGTGTGAATATGTTTGACATTTGTTCACACTTTTAGGTGTGAATTTTTTCTTTCTACATATATAAGTGTGAAAAAATTATAAATTTTTAAATTTTTTCACACTTTTACATGTGTATACTTTTTAAACATTTTTAAGTGTGAATATATTAAGAAATTTTCTTCACACTTCTTTAAAGTAAGTGTGAATAAATGAAAATTTGTTGTAGTGATTAGACAAGTCAAAATTAGACATTTAATATGAGACGGAAAAAATAGATAGTAAAAATTTGGGAAACTAAACTTACCATTTGCAAGATCAAGAATAAAATCAGCAGGGTTCATGAAGTTAAACCCGGGTACATGTCCAATCGAGCTGAAATACTCCATAACCCGGCCCGTATGCCCACTGTATATCGGGCAGCCATCCGATAGCACCACAACCTTATCAAACATCCAGTATAACCTACTTGATGGCTGATGGATTGTGGTGACCACACTCCTCCCTCCTTGAGCCAGCCCTTTTAACGTTAGAACCATACGTAACGCCGTGGTTGAGTCCAGCCCTGAAGTCGGCTCGTCCAAAAGCAACAAGCTTGGGTTCACCAGCATTTCTTGTCCAATACTAACCCTTTTCCTCTCCCCACCCGAAACGCCTCGAATAAGTGGCCCACCAACGATACTATCACGACACTTGGTTAACCCAAGTTCGGTTATTATGAGCTCTGCTTGCTGTACTTTCTCTTGTCGTGACAAGTTTTTGGGCAACCTTAAAAGAGCAGCATAAGTTAAAGTTTCGATAACGGTTAGATGTTGGTATAAAACATCATCTTGTGTTACAAAACCGGTTTTTCTTTTTATTGAGTTAGTAAAGGGCTGCCCACTATAGGTTATGGTACCCGAAAGCTTTCCAGGTAGTCTGCCAGCTAGCGCGGTTAGTAAGGTGGTCTTTCCGCTTCCAGATGGACCCATCATGGCTAGTAACTCCCCGGGCCGAACCACACCACTAACTCCACTCAGAAGAGTTCGTGTGGTATTCGATGTTTGTGAACTGGAACCGTGATCATCACCAGATTGTGACCTTATTGTATATGCCAAATCTTCAAACTGAGAATAAATTAGTGAAGAACCAAAAATTAGTGAAATGCATGTATGAAACTGAACTACTATCTATATGGGTTTTGCTAAGCGCAACCCTAAGGGTTGCAGTTAAAGTGCATTAAATAGTTGTACACTTTTACCATAAAATTCAGGGTGGACTTTTGATATGGTATGTACAACTTTTTTTTACATGTAAAGTGCAGCCTTAAGGGCTGCATTTAACATTTTCCTATATATATAATTAAAAGCTAGAATTTGTTAATGACCAAGGAAGTAAATGATATATAACCCTGAGTGTAATTGGACGTAAAGATTCGCGAACTAAAGGAAATTGAGATGTTAATTGGTTTTGATTTGGAGATTGTGTTATGTTACAATGGCTAATAATGCTGGTTGCTGAGCCACCTGGTGATGATTTAGCATGATCAACTGTAGTGGTGTTCTCCATTTTTGTGCTTATACGTACGTAGGTATTTGTACTAAGCTCAATGTCAAGAAGTGATATATATATATATATATATATATATATATGTATGTGGTTATTGAGATCGAGGAGCATAAGAAAAAAGATATTTGGTGAAGTGCATAAGAGTAAGTGAAGGTTCACATGAAGAAAAACGAGTGAGATGGGAAAGCTTTTAAAGAAGAAAGCTAGGAGGTGATGGCTATAGGGGAAAAAAGGTAGTGCATGTGATTTTTTGAGACTGCAATTTGACGATCGAGTCATCAAGATAGTGATCGTATCGTAATACATTACTCAAACTCTACGTAAAATTAAAGAAAACTAATGCTAACTACAGATTAAAGGTTGTCCTTGCCTCCTTGGTATGCATAATAATTTGCAAATTTCATATAAAAACGCATCGCTTGAATTTATTTTCTGTGTCTTTCACAATTTTTTATTCCTGTTATTTTTGTGTAAACATAAATACTTAATAAATTGTGCCTATTTTGGATAAATTCCGCCATCTACGACTTGATATGAGTCAAAAATCTCTAACAACAACCCGACATAACCCTAAACAACCCTTTCAACCCGAACCCAAACAACCAAGCTGACAAAAAGTCGGGTTTGCAGGTCAAGTTTCAGGTTAGTGGGTTGAGTTTAGGTCAAATGAGTCATGAGTTGTTGAGCTGATGGGTCAAATGGGTTGATGAGTCGGTCTATTAAAAAATTGGGAGATGATAAACATAGCCCCGGGGCGATGATTAATATGTTTAGACATTTGTTGTCCACCGTTTTTATGCATAATTATAGGAGGTTCTTGTATTCAATCTACAATACTTTTATGCATGTCCTAACAAAATAAATATAACTCCCGGGGGCTAAAATATATATATAGACTTAAATTATATATGGGTTGACGAGTTAATCTGTTAACCTAAACGGTTCCTAAACTCAATCTAAAAAAATGTGGTTAGTAGATTGAGATCGAGATTTTACAACATATGCTTGTTTTTTTGTATTGAGCATTGACAGTCTTATTACCCCGTTAACGACAAATGGAAAATGAATAGAGGTAAATAATATTATTGTTGAATAATGATATGATTGATGAAAAGTTAATTATTGTCATGGATAGACATTTGAAAAAAAAATAAAAATCATGTTAAATCCACAGACCACGTACAGGCCGTTTATGTGGTAAACAACTACTTAAAGTATTATTGTCAAATATCATGTACGTCTTCATCACCTCTAGCATATTAAACATTAATTATGAGTTAACCTTTGATTGAACAATCTGATAGTGGTCTAACACTGATTAGTTAACATTATATATCCCCGGCCACACACCAAATATCTATTGTCTCTTGAGTGGTTGATGTTTCACAACTCCTAACAAACCCGCCGGCCTTTGTATTCACTTCAACTAATTAACAAAGTTCTTAATTTAGTTTAATCTGTATTTAGTTTAAGACGGAGTGTTGAAGTTAATTATAAACTAACTATTGTATATTATAAAGTCTCATGGTATATTATGTATATATAAGTCTTAAATATCTTAGTTTATCTTTCTGATTTTTTTTTATACTTTGACCGTAATTTTTTTTTATTTGTTTCATATAGTAATTGAGGAAAATTATATCAATTAAAACTCAAATAAAATTTTATTTATTCATATATTTTACATCAAATATTGTATAACATAAATAAAGATAATTATGGTCAAAATTACGAAAGGAATAATCCAAAAAATTAAACCATGATGATAGAGGTAGTAAAATATATCGTTAGGTCTCGGTAGTAGCTAGTAGCTAGATCAAGATTACCATGTTAGAGTCAGCAGGCTAATTAAATTTATACTCGTATAATTTGCACGAAGTAAGTTTAATGACTGGGCCTTGTCTGAACTATTACTATTGATCAAGAATGTAGACATTTTGGCCCAAATTCGATTTAGAGTGGGCTTTTATTTTCTCTACTGAAGTTTTTAACTGGGCCATAATGTTTGATTTTTTTTTAGTATCTACATGACATAAGAATTTCAAACTTGCGGCATCTTTTGATTGACGACGTTTTATTGAACGACACATGTCTTTTAAATCTTATATTTAACCATTTGTCTTTCGCATAGAAAAATAAAAATATATTGAAATAAGTAGAATACAAAAGTCAACCAATAACGTATTGACAAGTGCAAAATAAATATGAGAACCGAGAAATAATCGATTTTCAGGTACCAGATAGTCTAGTCAAGTTCGTTGTTTATATTTATTTTTTTTCTTATTAAAATGTAGCTTCATTTATCCAATTAACATTTAGAATTAAGCTCGATCAATTGTAACCATATGTATGTACACGTTCAACTATAATTGAATGTCAACATTCATGATGTATTGAGTGTTCTATACATTTATCAATATATATATTATATTACCGTTAAAAAAAATTCATACGAATTGGTACGTACAGACACAAAATGATGCGAGTTAAAATTAGTGGAAAACACCAATTAGGCAGGCTAATACACAAGCAACTATTAGATAACAAGAAATTAAAGTAGCACTACTTGTTACTATTATGGATTAATTTCAATCAATCAAATCAAGAGATCATGTGGCCGGTGTGTTAGTTTAGTGTTGTTAAAACACTCTTTGTCCTCCACACACACATACAAAAATCCTCTCCAAAGTGGGTAGTTGACCAATGTGCAACATATAATATCTGCGTCGACATGCAAGTTATTATTGGTTGGTTGCAATGGAGAATGAGAAAGATAATGAAGAAATGAAATTTCATTCCCTCCATTCTCTATAAATTGTAGAGAATGGATGGTAATGGAAAAAATAATTATTTTTTTTGTTTAATGATGTTATATGTATTAAATTAAATTAATTATTATTTAAATCTGTGTATTTTATATAATTCATTATCGGCTTCTATTGTTAAACGACGAAATATATCTATGTAAATTTATATAAAATTTTGTATATAAGGGCCGAAAATTTAATATATATATATAACTATATAAATCGCAATACATAGATATATATAAAAATGGATTTTACATAGATCAAACAATTACAAATCAAAATCCTTTAATTACCTTAACAAAAATCAAGAAGAAAGGATGGTGATTTTTTGGTTAATATGGCCGAAATATTGAGAAGAGAGGGAGGGAGAAGACTACGGCTCAAAGGAGAAAAGGAAAAGGAGAGTAAACCTAATTTCTCTTTTTTTTTTTTTTATAAACACAACGGCCCAAAATATATTTATATATATTTTTTTATATTATTTTTTATTATTTACTTATTGAACTTAATCTCCTTGAGTTTAATCCCTTTGATCTTAAAATTCTGGTGGTTTTAATCTTGTTTTGTTATACTGGTATGTTTAACCTCAAAGGATTTTAACCCCAAAGAAATTTTAAGTTCAAAGGATTAAAGTCAATAGATTTTTAACTTATAGGTGTCGACTACAATTTTTAAACTCAATGAAAGTATTTAAGTTCAATGGAATTAAAATCAATGGATCTTTCTTAAGTTCAAGGGAATTTTTAACATCAAAGGAATTAAGGTCAAGAGGTTATTGAGTTTAAAAAATCGATCTTGTCAACATCAAAGGAATTTTAAGTTCAATGATTTTTAACCTTAATACTCCCCCGTCTCCATTTAAGTGTCCACCTTTGACATTCTAAGTCTTTTTGTTTCAATTTTGACCGTAATTTTTTTTGTTATATTGTATAAAACTTCATATAAAATATATGAATAAATTGGGTTTTAAACGAACTTTTCAATGATATAACTTTCATTAAGTGTTATATAATACAAACAAAAAATATTTACGGTCAAAGTTGAAGAAAAAAGACTCAGAAAGTCAAACAGGACACTTAAAATGGGACGGATGGAGTAACATTTAAACTCAAAGAAGCATTTAAGTTCAAAGGGTTTTAAACTCAAAGGAAACTTTAAGATCAAAGGATTTAAGGTCAATGGAAATATTCTAAGTCGACATTTGTATTTAAGTTCAAACAGATTAAGTTCAAAGAAAGCCTAAGTTCAAAGGAATTTTAAACTCAAAGAAGACTTTAGGTTCAAAGGATTTAAGGTCAAGAGAAATTTTAAGTACTAGAAGTTGACATTCTTATTTAACCTCAAAGACATTTAATCTCAAAACCTTAACATCAATAAGATTAAGTTCAATGAGTTTTATGATCAAAGCTTTAAAGTCAATAGAATTTAAGGTCAATGAAATTTAAGGTCAATGAAATTAAGTGAGAGAAAAATTAAGGCCACCAAGGCAAGTTGTTTAACTATAAGGCCACATATCATTACTAAAGGCAGGTTGTTAAACCGTAAGGCCACACTTTGAGTACTTTGGACTTTACATGCTTTGAGACTTGAGTACCTTGACTTATGGCGTAACTTTGCTCGTTATATATTGAACAACTACTTCTTTTGTACTTAAAGAATCGACATAAAACATATTTCATTACTGTGCTTTTTGACTAAAACCTACGAACTCACCAACATTTGTGTTGACACATTTTAGTATACTTTTCAGGTACTCGAGCAAATCAGGGATAATGACTTGCATGCTAGGACTGGACTTCGGAGATTAATGCTCCTTTCCTTTGTCAGACTTTAAGGCTGCATGCCTTGGTTTATTTCATTTATGGGCGTACTTGTAATAAGATTTCCTAGCATTGTTATCACTTGGAACTCATGTTTTGGGAATATATCTATTATATATTTCATTTAACAGTATCTATGTAATTCCATGTCGTGCTGTACTTTTCATGACACCTCTGTTTCCGCCAACGGTGGGGTGTTAATAATATCAGAAATCTTTAATTCTCTCTTACCAAACACCCAGGTGACAAGAAAAAGATCTTCTCGGTTCTATCATCCCTCTAAATCGGGACCCGGATTATTCAAACACTATCCTTGAATTTATGATGTATGTATCCAATTCCTAGCTTGTAAAAGGAATTGAATATGACAACCCTCACTACTGATCACCTTTCACCTATTATATTGGGGTGCTGACCCCGTATATATCATATATATATCATAGTCAAAATGTAATAAGTTATTTGTAAAAATCATTGTTTCATCAAGTTACGATATTTTAAAAATTAAATAAATAATGTGTATCTATATTATATTCAATCTTTCATTATATTATTTTATATAGATTAGTTATTAGATTTTAGAAAAAATTTAAATATGAAAATACATATTATTTAAGTAAGTAATATAAATTTTATAAAAGTTTAACAAATCGTAAAGTATGAAGCTTAGTTATAGAAACTAAAATTTTAATTCGGTCTATAAAGATATATGTTAACCCTCTTGAGGGGGGGTTAATTAAGAACTATTAAAAAAAAAAGAACCTGAGACCCCATCACCACCATTGGATCAAAATATTTGGACGGTTGAGATTAAAAAAAAACATATCCCGTGTCTAAGCTGAAAGGGTATACTGGTAATTTTCCCACCCTCACCAAACACACATCTCGTCTCCTCCCTCATTCTCTCAGTCTTTCTTCCCTCTCAAACTCTCTCCCTCTCCTCACACATAGTTTTCTCCGCCGGTTATTTCTCCATTTTTGATCGTGTTTTATCCTTAATTTCCGATCAATTTCCGTTTTCTATCTCCATATCATCAAATAATACTAGAGATCCTGGTGAAAATGATCTTATTTTGAAAATCCGATTGAAATTAGGGTTTTAAATTTTTTCCGATCAAATTAGGGTTACGATGAAGAAGAAGTCCGCAAAACGATCTAAATCTCCTGGTATGCATTTCAGTTTATTTCATTACATTTATATTTACGTTTTATGTAGTTGATGATTGTATATGATTTTTGTATAGTTGATGATTTTTTATTCCTACTTATTTAGACATATCTAGGTCGTTATTTTTCTGGTTATTGTTGTTGTTTCGTTATTAGGTGATGTATAATTTCCATTGTTGATTATTTCTTGTTTTTTAGTTACTTACACATGTGTAGGTGGTTACTTTTAGAAATGTATAACTGTAAGCAGTTGATAATGTGCATGTAGGTAGTCATTTTTAGTTACTTACACATGTGTAGGTTAATAATGATTCTGATTTTTGTTGTTGATGTATTTGGCTAAGGATAAAGTCTTGCTACATTCAACAAGCACTTGTTGTGACAATTAGAATGGTAATTGAGTTCATATGATGAATTTGTATATGAATAGATCAATTTGAGGTGAAAAAAATGAAGATATCAGGATCAAAACACAATTTAGGCTGAATCCAATAAAAAATAACTTTCAAATACTTATAGTCTCACAAGAATACAAATTTTAAACCTTATAATGACATTAAAAATGTAAGTAAAAAAACAGTAAAAAGACATAAACCTTATTAGTATCTTTTGTAATACAAATTTCCCAACTGTTAGTCATCATGTATTCTTGAACTCAAGTCAATTAAGATGGTCATTTGTAATAATTGCAGCAATTTGTCAATTTAGATGGTCATACCTGTGTTACATTTTTATAAAAAAGTATCATCATTGTATTAAAATCTATCATCATTATTGTATATAGTCAAGTGAATACATACCCAGTGTAGACTTATATCTGTAGATTTTCATTAAAAAAAAAGTATCATCATTGTATATAGTCTATGGGAATGCATATCCAGTGTAGGTTGCTTAGGCTTTATTAGTCAAACCACCAAAGACAACCAGTCTCTTTTGAGAATACTTAATGGACAGTGGTTTTATGAGAAAAATTGGTCCAGTTATGCAAGTTCATATACAAATTACGAAACTCGGGTGCTTATGATCTATTGAGATCAAATCATGTATATGAGATATCCATGTGTGGATACATGAAATCAGTTCATGATGCAAACCAAGAAGAGGATAGCCATTTCCTTAAGTGATGCTTCTAAAATTCCGCATTTATATGTACCCCACATTATCAGAATTTGTATAATTTATGTTACCCATTCGGTATTTTATTTTCTTTTTGATGTTTTTCTAATGCTATTATGGAGTATCTATGCAATAAAATTAGAGTTATGTTACTGTACTTTTGGTGGGCAGAAGGTTTTTATATGTCCCACAATATAGACTATTAGTGATCTCAACATGTATAAACTTTCTTTATTTTCTTTAGGTGATAGAGAAGAGCTACAAGTCGAATATGATAGAGAGCAGATCTCGGACTCAAGAACTGAGTGGATAATTTGAGAACCTCCGTTGGCATTTGGCAACAATCATGGAAATACGGATTGGAATTAAAGGCAGGTCGAGAACATGATTCGAGAGGTAATATTATTTAGTATGCCTGATATAGAGTTGGAAACACGACTGGGACATTTGGGACATTTTTTGGAATTTGGTGTGTTTTTTATAATTATTTAGTATGTCCGTGTGTCAAATTTTCAGTAATACTATCTTTTGATCAGTGATGCAATAAAATCAGTTTTAGAAACTTTTAGTCAGGCCCATATGTTTGATTTGTATCTTTCTTGAAGTAGCCTTACTATATTTTGACATAAGTAGTTGGGCCAAAATTGTAGCCATTACTTGTTAGTTGTGACTCCCATTATCATGGTGTTTACTAACAATGTTATGCAAGTACCAAGTGGTATACATGTTGTGAAGGATAAGCAAGAGATACTTGAGGCTCAGCTCCAGCTCGCCCATGTAAAACTTTCTAAGCCTGAGCAGCCACCTGCATCTGCTCCTGTACAATCTAACCAGCAGCTTCCTCATGCCTCTCTTGCTCGGCCATTGCCACCTACTCTCCCTAACGCTCTACCACCTCCGGTCCATCATCAAAACCAATTTCCCCATAACATTATGCCCATAACATCGAATGGATGTTCAGAATTTCTGTTTTGCATACTAGATTTTTGTGGTTTCTAGATGTGTAGAATAACTGCTTAGCATACCTAATATTGAATATGCAGGTATTTTTCCCGATTGTTGCATTTGATCACTACTACCTCGTTGTGTTCAATCTCGCAAAGGTTGCCTTCACTATAATCGACAACAGTATCGCGTCCGATGATTACAATGTGAAATACAGTCAAGTTTGTGATGTTGTCGTAAGTATCTATTTTTGTGCATCTTTAGGTTTTCAATGCCAACTTTGAATTCTTACATGGGACTCGTCATTTTTTGTTTCAGCGTGACCTATTTGTTTGTCATTTGAGAAAATATGGTCATCCCAAAGCAGACAGTATCAACAAGGTCAGGCCTAATATAATGAAGATGAAGTGGAGGACCAAAAACAACAATGTGGATTGTGGGGCATATTTGATGTGTCATATGGACACATATGTTGGCCAAGCACGTGAAGACTGGGACATTGGATTCAAGAGGGAGCGTGCAACCGGTGATATTACTCAGAAAGTTCAGCTGAATAACCTAAGGGGGAAATATTGCACCAAGATTTTGTCTTATTAAAAGAACCTTTGCAAAGCTAAATTGGGCGGATATATAAAAGCGTTCACTGACAAATATGATGTTCCTACAAGCAAGGAGGCGATTCGTAATGTTTTTTCCTGTAATATGCATTTCCGTCTTTTAAAGTTTGTGAACACGGGTGTTTACCACATTTTGCTACTGTTAGACTTTGATCTTAATCTTGTTATTTTGATGTGGATGTAGGAGTTATCGACATCTTTTTGTCGTTTATTGTGCTACTTGTTATTAATGAAGCTAGTTTTCTAGCATGTGATTAATGCTATACCTGATATTTTGCATTCCGTATCTTTGATGAATGAGCATCTAATTTCCTTGGCAGAACAGTGTCTTTCTTAATTCCATTATACATCTTACCCATGTGTAGGTTGTACTTACCCATGTGTAGGTTGTACTTACCCATGGGCAGGTTATACAACTCACCAGTTCTAGGTCGTACTTACCCATGTGTAAGTCGTACTTACCCATGTGTAAGTTATAAACTTACCAGTTCTGGCTAACTATTTTGAACTTCATAAGTAACTTACCCATGTGTAAGGTATACAACTTGCGCATTGAAAACTTAGACTTAAATTTACATTGAATTTCATTCAAGTAACAAAAGTAAATCAAGTAGCTAGAGTAAATCATCCAAATGCATTGCTAAACCTACACATCTTTAGGGTTTAGCATTTTGGGTTTTAGAATGCGTCCTTCCCCTACCACATCCGTCCCCCTACTACATCCCGCTCTAGGGTTTAGGGTTTGAAGGTCGAGGGTTAGCCGATAGGCTAACCCTCGGGCTTCAAACCCTAAACCTAGAGTGGGAACCCTCATCCGTTTTAGGTTTTTAGGGTTTAGCATTTAGGGTTTAGATTTTCCAGGGTTTTTAGAATGTAGCTTCCCCCTCGGATTAGCAATTAAGCTTTAGGGTTTAGGGTTTGAAGGTCGAGGGTTAGCCGATAGGCTAACCCTCTTCAAACCCTAAACCCTAGAGTGGGAACCCTCATCCGTTTTAGGTTTTTAGGGTTTAGCATTTAGGGTTTAGATTTTCCAGGGTTTTTAGAATGTAGCTTCCCCCTCGGATTAGCAATTAAGCTTTAGGGTTTAGGGTTTGAAGTTGTAGGGTTAGCTAGGCTAACCCTACAACTTCAAACCCTAAACCCTAAAGCGCACCGTATACATCCGTCCCCCTGCTACATCCCGCTCTAGGGTTTAGGGTTTGAAGGTCGAGGGTTAGCCGATAGGTTGTACTTACCCATGTGTAGGTTGTACTTACCCATGGGCAGATTATACAACTCACCAGTTCCAGGTCTTTCCTACACATGTGTAGGTCGTACTTACCCATGTGTAAGTTATAAACTTACCAGTTCTGGCTAACTATTTTGAACTTCATAAGTAACTTACCCATGTGTAGGTTGTACTTACCCATGGGCAGGTTATACAATTCACCAGTTCTAGGTCTTTCCTACACATGTGTAGGTCGTACTTACCCATGTGTAAGTTATAAAGTTTCCAGTTCTGGCCAACTATTTTGAACTTTATAAGTAACTTACCTATGTGTAAGGTATATAACTTGCACATTGAAAACCTAAATTTACATTGAATTTCATTCAAGTAACAAAAGTAAATCAAGTAGCTAGAGTAAATCATTCAATTGCATTGCTCACACAAGTTCTTAAACATGTGCAAGACATTATTTCTAAACATTTGGAAAAAAGAAAAAGGAAAAATTATCCATGAATTACATCTTTTTTATATATTTATCTCTTTAACCACAATCACATCACATCCTTGCATCCCCGAGGTCACGGAATGCTGAGAACACGACCAACTTCCCAAGTATATTTCTTTTTGCACCAACAGGAAAATGGTACCCGTGTAAACATTGCACGCGTGTTGCTCAATAACAAGAGGGGTTTTAAGCGGTGGTCTGTTGTAGCATTACCCTGAACTGGTCTTACATCTTCCTCTACTTCTGGTATCCAACATATTTCACCTTCATCTGTTTCTATCATCCTACTGTTATACCAGCTACTACATGGCTTGTTAACCGAACCTGCACGACACACAACATTTAGATATCCACATGTTCTACACATGTGTAGGACAGACCTTTCTAGTGATATTTTCAGCTTTAGAACTAAAACGATCATATGTAGCTACACATGTGTAAACGACTAATCATGTCTAAAACATGCTAACAAAAAAGGTGTCCTACTCATGTGTAGGATGAACTTTTTATATCTATATTTTGGAGCTTCAAAACTAATACAATTGTATCTACCTACACCTGTGTAAAACAGCTAATCATGTGAAGTTCAAGTCATATAACAAAGTCAAAACACATCTTACACCTGTGTAGAATCAACATACATTGATAAACATTTCAACTTCATATCTGTTAACTAAAACACATCCTACACATGCGTAGACGACTAATACAACTGTATTCGCATACATACATCTGCTACACATGTGTAGGATCAACATACATTCAATTTTAAGCTGAAACTTTGAAAATACGCATACATACATCTGCTACACATGTGTAGGATCAACATACATTCTATTTTAAGCTGAAACTTTGAAAACTTACTCGATTCAGCTTCAAAGAGGTTACTGAACACACTATCTTCTTCATGAAACGTTGAATTGACTTCGTCATCATAAATAGTTGCATCCTCTTCCATATTCACCCGTGTAATTAAAAAATTTCATATCAAAAAAATTATAAATAAAAAAGCTACTGTAATTGATGATAATCGATTTGCGGATTACTTAACTGTTATATTTTGATCGGAATTTGGATTGGAATTTCACAAAAAAACGGAATATGAATTTTTGATCGTAATTTGGATCGAATTTTAGGAAGCTTTTTTTGTAGAAATTGAGATCTGAAATCGAATGTAATCGGAATTAATGGAGTTTTGATCGCGATTTCATGTAGTATTGATCGGATTACATGCAGAACTGATCGGAATTTTGAAGATTTGATCGGAATTTTGTTAGGGCAGAAGGTGTGTGTTTTTACACACACTTAAGAACGCGATTTGAGTTTATTAACACATTATATATTGTAATCAGATGTTAAAATGACGAGAATACCCTTCCTGATTTAAATTTGATCTTGAAGAATGGATGGCTAGGATTGGTTCTTGGGTTCTTTTTTTTTAGGGGTTCTTAAAATAACCCACCCCTAACCCTCTTTTGTCAATAATTAATATAAAGATATATTTTAACACTCTTTTGTCTATAAAGAATATTATATACTTTTTGTCATGACTTTTTAAAAAAAATTATGCGCATAAGTGCATAACCAATAACGAGCCCACTCGACTTGGTTATGTAATGTGTTACAAACAACTAACTTGGGCCGATCAGGCCACTGTGTGGCTATGTGCAGAAAGAAAGCCCATATAAATAAGTAAATAACTTTAAAGTAAACTATGCATTCTTAACGAAGTCTATAGCCAAATCAAGAAACGTTAATGTATCACGGTGGTTATTAGTTATTGAAACCTACCTATATATTTCGTAGTCTCAATGAAAAGAGGTTGTAAACAAGCTAGTTTTACTAAATATATATTAAATAGCATATGGTAGCCGTTAATCATGTGGACCATTCTATAAGACTATCCGGAGCAACGCGTAAAATTGCACTTTTGACGCGCAGGAACCCCCCGGAACGCCCCACACATTGCCCCAAGGGGCGTTCTGGAGAGAGAAAGGAGAGATGGCGTGAGAAAATTGACGGGTAAAATGGAAGAGATAAAAGGAATCTTCATGGGCCCATCAATTCTTTTCACTTCCCCAAATACTTGCTCCACCACTTACTTTTACTTTTCATGGCCATTGTGGGTCCCTCAGGGGCTTCTATTTTTAAAGTCTTGCTCATAGAAAATAAGGGGGAAAGCCCCATAATGACTAATATGCCACATGGCATGAGATGCCTCCATGTAGGGCTTTAAGAGAAGCCTTGCTCCTCATAGCCTAAGTTTCTTTTCTGTTAATCAGATGGACAATGTATCTAAAAATGAACCTTGAAATTGAGTTAGGTTGTCTATAACTTACCTTAATCTCTACTACGTACTTAGGTTGTTCGCCTGGTGCTGTACTTTAATTTTAGTTGCACATAAATTAAATAATTAATTAAGTACTTTCGAGTTGTAGTAATTTAATTAAGGTCAAGTTGTTGATCAAAAGTCATGGTTTGTTGATCTACAAATCTATTTGGGGCCTCCTGGCTTACCGGTTTGTTAGGTTTATGGCTTTCTTTAATTTCCATAGGGCCTCGCTAATATATAGAGTATTAATTTAATTTTCATGATTTGACTTTGAGTTTTTTAGATGGTGGCATGAGATTTAATGAACTTTTTTCCATGCATTGATAGTTGTTTGCTATGCATTGGGTGTTGTATGTCTCTCATGTGTGATGCAATTGGCAAGTATATTTATTCGAGGTATATAGAATTCTGCATTACATGTATATGATGTATGAAAATGCTTCATTCCTTTGTGAATTATTTCTTTGAGAACAGTGACACCTTTATGCCCAAAATTTATTGGCTCAATGTTATAATCATGATTAAAACACAAACTTTTTGACAATTTTACTCTTTCCCATTGCAAAAAATTCACATTGTTAGTAGTTCGATCTATTTGTTTAAGATATTCTAACATACATATACCAATCATGGCCAGAACCACATATAATAGAGGAATAGCCTGAATTACGGGTCTTTTCAATTTTTAGTGTAAATTTCTTTTATGAAAAGATTAAAAGATCATGTTTTTTTTGTTAATGTTGGAGATAACTTTAATCTTTTAAAATATTTTTCTAAATAATAAGCCCATTAATTTACCAAAACCTCTCAAATATCGATGAAAAACTCTTCGAAACATTATGCTAATGCTGAAAACATTATGCTACGACTGTGTTCGTTCTACTGATACCAGTAACAAAAGGTAACTTTTACAAATATAAATTCTTATCTTTTAAATTTCAACCCGATAGTTGGGTGTAACTAAAAACCAATTTTCTCAAGTATGATGTCATGGGTTTTTCACATAGGTAATGAAATATAAACTCTTTTACCATATATTATATATGCATCACACTATATATCATGTATCATGTATACATTTTTATGTATGAAAGAAAAATTTGTGTTTGGGTCGACACTTTCCTTTTCACGTGTTTGTTGTTATGCTAAGCTTACTTCATAACCATCTTAATTAGAACAACATTCATCCATGTGTTGGTAATAATGTGCAATAACAAACAAATATTGTACAGATAAGTTGTGTCTATTTATTTTGTACTAATAAAGATAAATCGTTGTACAAAACATTAATGTTGTAAACGTACCATAGTTGATAATTTATCCAAAATAATGTACAAGAACTAGAACATCGATCCTTTTAAGGGAAGAACCTCAAATAGAGCAACATACTTTGGCTGTTAGTAGAACATGAAATCAGAAAAAGAAAACAAATGTTGGAAATGGC
>CM067167.1:194008113-194075302 GCA_034093135.1 Erigeron breviscapus | reverse complement strand
CGTCGGATTGAGGGGAGGAGTCCAGGTAAACCCATTAACCCATCCTGGTGATATTATGAATATTGATGGGTCTCCCATCTTTGAAGAGGAAAATATTGATCCTTCTGTACAATCTGAACAGAGAGTGGACACTGAAGTCCAGGCTGTTGTACGAGAAGAGGCTGTTGAAGTTGTTCAGACTGAAGACCAAGCTTCTGGTGAGCAAGAGGCTTCACTGGATTTAAATGTGGAAGCTGGTAAACAGATAGATGTGGTTGGTGCTTCTTTTTGGGACGAGGCTGACTCTCCTATTTCTGGAGGTCAGAATTTGGATGTTAATATGGATTTCTTGGGCGAAGATGTACAGATTGAAACTTTACCAGAAATGCCACCTCCTCCACCAGAAACCGAAACACCTCAACCAGAAATACCACTTCCTACACCAGATATGCCACCACCAGAACCTTCAATGCCACCACCACCACCATCAATTCCTCAATCAACTCCATACTTCACACCATTCATTCAACCAACCCAAACTCAATCACCAGTACACCAAACCGAACAAAGTGTGCCAGTCTCACATGTTGAAACTGAAGAGGACTGGGCACAAGTACCAATGATGACCAGAGTGACTTCTCACCTGGAACAACCCAGTGGTCTCTCCACTTCTTCTTCCACCGAGGTCCAAGGCCTTCTTAGTAGGGTGGCGGACCTGGAGAGATCACTCCAGTCATCTTCCCAGGTCATTTCTGACTTTAAATCAATGTTGTCAAATAATATAGCGTCAGAAATGAACCTTTTTGCTGGAATGAAAAGATGGTGTTTGATAAGTTGGATGAACTGGTACTGGCCACGAATGTTAATTCTCAAATATAAGGGTGGCAGTACAAGGGTTGGAAGGAAAGATTGTGAATTCTGTTGAGACTGCAGTGGAGAATAAGGTTGTACAACCACTGGCAGGTCTTAAAGATGAGGTTGAGAAGATTGTGACAAGAGTTGGTGCACTGGAGAGCAGGCCTACATTTGACCAGACTGATCTGGTCAACACCCTCAGTAATGAAGTTGTTAGAAAGGTCAGGGGAGATATGCTGAAAGAGATATCTGATGAAATATCTGGATCAATCCTTAGATCATTTCAGGAGGTTATGTTGCCAGAAGTTGTAAAGATGGTTGAAGTTGAGCTGCCCAAGGACTTGCCAGAATCAATTGAAAGTATTAAAAGGGAAGTCCAGGCACTCAAAACTGGTATGGCTGCTTCATTGCCAGAACAAGGAAGAACCTTTGGTTCCCTTGATAGACATATGATGGAAGAGTTGTGGAATGATCTGAAGTCAAGGACTAGAGATCATTCCAAGGGGGAAAAACGTTCAGTTCCATCTACTGGTGAACAAGAAGGGTTAATAAGGAGAAAGAGAGAAGTTGCCAGAGCAGTCGCTACTGAAAGCGTCGTGTAACAGAGACAAGTGACTGGTACTGATGCCAGTGCACGTATGGTTGAAAGAACACAAGAAGCTACTGGTACTGAAGCCAGTGAGCCCCAGTTCGAAAGCTTCCCAGACATTCCTACTACACTGAAGGCTGTGAAAGGAAAAGAAAAAATGGTGTCTGGTGAAGAACAAGAACAAGTTGTTGAAGATGTTGACAATGAGACTTCCAGGAAGTTACAACAACAGTGTATCATGATAGAAATCTTCAAAGATAATCAAAGAAATGAACTGCTGGCCCATCATAGGGATATGGCTACAATGGGTACTCTGGACTCCTACAACGCTGGCAGGGTAGGCGTAAACATTGAAGTTTTTAAAAGGATGAAGGAGGATCCCAGAGTTCAACAATGTCTTGATGCACTGGACGATGTCCATATACGCTCGTTCTATGCTGAAGAAGAGCAGGTATATGACTCGTTGATTTATGTGTAACCATTCCAGAGTTGATCAGACAGAGAAAGGAGGAGCTGGTAAGCCTCCAGAAAAAGATCAGAAAAAATGCTGGTGCTCTGGAATTGGAATACAGAAAGAGGATAACTGGTCTACCCAAGCTAACAGCCAAGCAACTGAAAGCTATCAAAGATGGTGATCTGAGCACCTTTATTCCTCTGGATACCACTCATAGAATCAATAGACAAGAATACCAGTCCACTGAAGGACAGCAGAGTGGTGTATCCAGGGATACTGAAGAGATGGTCCAGTTGGCAAAGCAAAGGGCTAAATATGAAGAAATGATGACGTTCAGGGCCAATGCAAGAAGAATAATAAATGCTGAAATCACACTGGCTGAACATCATCAAGGTATGACCAGGTTTAATGTGAAGTTGACCAGAGAGGGTAACTTTACAGATGAGAAGAAGGATACTTCAGTCCAAGCATTTGGATGGACTGAACTAAAGGAGATTGGATTAACTTTCAAAGGTAAGACTGATCTCTCTCCAGATGAGAAAGCTTTTATGAAAAGAATTGAGAAAATCTGGAAGAGAATTCAACAAATGGAAGCTGTGTTGGGTCTGAGACCACCAGTGTCTGTTCCATCATCTCCATCTCCTAAGAGGAAGGCTACTGAAGATGCACCAGAAAGGACATCAAGAAGAAGGGCCTGAATCTTATATCATTGTACTTGTTGTAATTATTTGTTTATGAAAGTTGTAATTATTTTCCTTTTTGATGAAAGTAATAATAGTTGCAAGTTTTTATTTTAACAAGTAGAATGACCAGATTTAGTCTAAGTTAGAACTTAAAAGATGAAACTGAAAACACTCATGATTTATAAAGTGTTTTCCAGTAACTTAGATTAGACTTAAATCGACCAAGTGTTTTCCAGACATACAAATTTGTATATCTATAAGTCTGAAAAATACTTGCATTATTTCTAAACAAATAGGGGGAATTTGTTAGGTCCAGATTTAGTCCAGACTTACTGGACTGGCTCCAGACTGGACTACTGGAACCTTATTTAGGTTTGTTAAGAAACTTGTTTTGCTGGTCTCGCTCCAGACCGACTACTGGAGCTCACTGAAGATCTGACCAGAAAACATATTCTACTGGACCTACTCCAGACTTGGAATCTGGAGTCCCTCTGAAGATTTGTCCAGAAATAATTGAAGACTAGTGAGCATTTACTTGTACAGGTAATATGGAGCATTCTCCAGATTAGCTCACTGAAGACTTCACCCCAGTCCAGATCTACTCTACTGAAGACATTCTGACTGAAGTCAAAGACTAAAGTCTGAAGGAAGAAGACTTAACAAATGGCGGAGTCCACTGGAAAGTCTTATCAGATCTGCACACTGGAGGATTGTTAGTGTTCTAGATCCTACAAGTCTGAACACTAATATCGAGGTTTGACTTATGCCTTTAACACACTTTCCAAAGAACAATCCACTTGTTCTTTAACAAAGTATACGTGTGTTAAGGTGGTTGGATAATAGGATACACTTGCACTTGATGTGACTTTATCCTTATTCTTATCTAATACATTTAATGTTCTTGTCGGATCATTAAATGTATGCCAACCATATTTGTACGGCACAAATTCACTGGTGAATTTGTTGCCTATAAATACTAAGTCATTTCCTTAAGAAAAATACTTTTAAGCATTCCTTTTGCATTTAAGTGAATTTGTCCAAATACTCTAGATCTTAAACAGGGATACTTCACAACTTTAAGTATCTCGATCCCAAAGAGTTATTTGACAAACATAGATCATATTGTAATCATAGGTTGTTAGGATACTCACTTAATTGTGTTATCTTGATTCCGCAACAACCTTGTATTTTATTTAAACATCAATAAATGAAATACCCATGAAACATACATAATGGTCCACTTTATTGTTTATTGCTTTAAGTCTTGTATTACTTTGTTTATATATCTTGCATCTTTATTTACAAGTAATACTAGTCCATATCTAGTGATTATTAGACTTGTTGTATTTTACACTTTCTATTGGTTAACCATCTCGTTAATTAAGGGACTCACAACTGACACACAACATATCTCCCATGTCCTACGTCATATACGTGATCCAATAGCATCTTTTATGCTATAAAGTCATCCCAAGTCTTCCACTTATGGACGATTGATGCCTGGATGTCTTTCGCATCCATTGATGTCGCAGCGAGAGCAGGGTACTACTTACTCGATTTCGCCATTGCGGAGTGTCGCGTAAGTGAGTTGTATATTGTTAGGTTACTAACTTTCGGAGAGAAGCGGTGGTGGTCATTACTTTGAATAATCAAGGATATAGAATTTGGTTTCGAATGAATGAAATAGGAAATGTAAAAACAAAAGAATCATTAAGGCTCGAATCAGACTCCTTGCGCGAGTTAAAGAAATCACTTCTATGTGTTTTGTTGCCCAATGGACTCCAACTTTCAATGACGTCAATATATGTCACACCGACTTAGATAGTATGGATAACTGTTCGTGTATGCGTGTTAGAATAGAGATATCGCACCAAATTTCGGGGCTACAATCCCCAGAATGTGTCGTCTAGAATGTATATCGTAATGTGTTCTACCATCGTCATCGAATCGTAATTTGGCTTTAATACCACTCGCCCTTCACAAGCCTCTAACTTCATCCGACGTTCCCATATGTTTCGCACCATCTCAGATCGAATACAAAGGTTATGCGTAGTTTCTAGAAGGATAGAGTCGCGTCATATCTTGGGACTACAATTCTCAGAGTATATCGTCCAACGTTTGTAGGGAGATGCTCCACCGATGATGTCGCGTTGTCGTATGTCCATAATGAATAGTGATGTCATAAGAAATAGGATGTGGGATAATTTCAAAAGAGCACGAGTGAACGAATATTGGATTGGAGGGGTACTTAATGACAACTTTCATACTTAGGAAATTTCTAATTCATAATGAATTTCTCAGGGCCAATCACTAGTTCTCAAGCGGTCATATCTCAACACACAATATCTATCTTTATAGTAAGGACTAGCCACATCATCATCATATCGTTTAAATACTAGTTCTTAATAGTCAAATCTTAGAACACAATAACTATATCGATACTAAGGCAAGATTATATACTCATTATATCATTCACGCACTAGTCCTCAAATAGCTCAACCTCAGACACAATAACTATCTTAATAGTAAGGCATGACTACATAATCGTCGCAATATTCACGCGCTAGTTTCAAATAGCTCAGACTTAGAGAGTAAAGGCTCTTATATCCATATCGTCCATGAAATTTCATATCAACTCGTCATGCCTATATTTTCTTTCCAAATCAATCATAAATAATCAACATCATTACTCAATAATTTGAACAAGTCATATCCCAAAATGATTTCGTGTCTCATAGTAATCCCATTATTTTAAAGTGCATATGCAACTTAAAGTTCAACATCATGAATCATAAGGCTTTTACGCATGCATTTCTCCCATAATTTCCACATTGCACATTCCAAACTTTCACATTGATATTTCAAACTTTCACATTGCACATTACAACTTTCACATTGCACATTACAACTTTCACATTGCACACTATAAGCTTTCACATTGCAATCAAATCATGCCCAAATTCACATGTTATAGCATAAAGTAGCATGTATCAACGAATATATTTCAATCTTATATTCATTTAACTTCTAATGTGAAAAAGGGGAATCCTACTAAACTAGCATAATCCTCAAGTAAAGCAAGTCTCAAATCGTTATATATGCTTAGGTGAATGTCTAAATGCAACAAGTATTCACATAAAAACGCGTTTAATAAAGATTTTTTTTTTTGAAAAGGAATCCTTTTGAACATAAGTCCAAGTGGCCGTTTGAGTTTTACATGGTGCTCTCATAATTAAACGTAGTTCATGACCTACGTTTAATTAGGGTCCTACCATGTAAAGCTCAAACTAGTCCGCTTAACCTTATGCTCGACTCGACTATAAAAATTCGTTTTGAAAAGTGGCTATAGTTTTGGGATTCCCGGGAGAACCCCAATGTTCTCTATAACCTTAGTCTCTGATACCATTTTCTGTAACACCCCAACTAAGGCGGAACAATGAGATGTACAGAAAGTCGAGTATTCAAAACAAAGGATTATAAATAACATTCACCATAGCTTTATTTGATAAAAGAATTTTACAAATGCACAAGCATGTGAACCAATCCCCAAGTACAATGCGTCCACCGTACTTGGATATTAAGTCCACGAGACAATTAACAAATACATGAAACGATTTACTACAATGATCAAGGCGGATTCCATTGCCCATCACAAAGTTTGGTCTTTGACTCCAAAGTGCAATGCAAATAATCATGATGCATATAAATCCTCAAATCTTACGCTAATTCCTGAAAAGCATGAAGAAAAAGTGTCAACTACGAAAACGTAGTTGGTGAGTGCATAGGTTTTTAAGTAGATCTCGTTACTTAACCATTTTAAACACTTAGAAAACATGTTATTAGATATCAACATACCCAAACCACATGATCGGAAATTCCCATATCAAACCATCAAGTTTTCAAAATACCATAACATCATTTCAAAGAGTTGAGAAATCCATGGTAAATTATAAAGTTCTCATTTGTCAAATTTATCGTGAGAGAAAAAGTATATAAATCGATTAATCATACATCATACCAAAACCATTCGGTCATCAATATTTCAATATCGCCAATTTCAACAACTTTCAAGATTCCATATAAGGTCCAATACCCAAACCGTATGTTCAATCCATAATATCCAATCATAAATAATATCAATAATATTTAGCCAAAGGCATAATTTGATGAGTTTGTGCTTGAGCCACTACTAAGACCCTTTCACGTCCAAATAATAATAATGATAATATGTCCCGAAGAGATAATAATAGAAGCACATGCTGTCAATCACGTGCAATAATAATAATAATTGGGTCGTGCCATGGAGACGACCAATAAAATGTATAAAGTAGATTAGAGCACCCCTAGGCAGACCGGAGATGAGGGCGGCCACTTAGGCGGCCAGTCAACCCGCTGCCATCTTGGTGAGTGAGGGGACGAATCCTAGTTGTGCAACCCTCTAACTACAGGCCTCAATGAGTTAATAGTAGTGTACAGGGGACCACCGTTTGACAGTACTCAAGCTCATCATATAACATATAACACATTGAACATACAATATAATTCTCATATCATTATCATTATTTCAAAGAATCATTTCATAAGAGAAATTCATTTTAATTAATCATGCTTTCACCCCGCAAGTAAAACATATAAAAGAGTTTGAAAGGGGGCTATGACTCACCTTGATATGCTGCATCTTATATTCACTTATCCAAAATGGGTACTTCCCATCTATCGCTTCTTTAATCATATATCCGTCATATTCCTCAATCACATTTCACAGCCAAGACTATCCCTACGAGAGGACTAATACACATAAGTTCCTATCTTAAGCCATCACTTAGAAATGCCACTATCATTAAGTTGTCATCGATTAAGGAATCCAAGTGTATTGCTAATATTCGCATCTTTTTTGTTGTAGGGATTGATGGTGAAAAAGGTCACTTTCAATATACATGTAATTATAAGTTGTTAGAATTTCGGTAACTTGCCTTCATTTGTGGTTTCGTTTGACATCTTAGGTTATCATATGAGAATGCCATATTAAGTTATATTATCCTTATTCATCATTTGATGTGTAACCGATTTTAGCACGAATTAGCATTTGTGATACCAATTTATAGTTTGGTTAACGTAATTACTTATGTCCATTCCACTTAATCATCCTTTTTGTGTTACTTTGATTACGCTTATCTTTTACTCACATATTCTTCAATATGTCTTATGATTATTCGGGTTTATGAAATTCGCTTAGGTGTTATGGGTCATCACCAATTTGGCCTACTGATTTATGTTCTTTGTGGGTTCACTAATTGGGCCGGGCTAGCCCATTAACTCCTTAGTTCATTACATAGCCCATCACACAAGTTATAAGATTACTTACAAATTTTCTGTTTTTATACAACATATTTATGAAATGTTGGCCACTAATTCGGGGTTAGAGATAATTATTTGGACCCTCCTGATTTTTATACAACAACCTATATGTGTCCACTTATTTTGTGAATTTTGGCTTAATTTATAAGGAATGTTTACTACCTCTAAATATTTTTATAAATGGAAGTGGTCAAAACAGTCACTGTTTTGCATACTCGAAAGTTTTATAAAAGTTCCTTGGGTTTTTCTCTTAATAAAAATTCCATGATTTTATTTTAAGTTTAGGACACATTTAACTTACTTTCCAACAAGTATGGCCTCCTGGAACCTTATGGATTAGGAGATAAAAATTGTTAAAGTTGGTAAAATATTCAGACAAAAATGCAGCTTTGACCAGTTTTAGTAGAAAAATCATATCTTGAGTTCTACTTCCTCTTTTAACCTGATTCCGGTGGGAGGTGAAAGTTAACTCATAATTCGTTTCATATTTTATGAGTTTCACCAAGTTCGTCCATGTTAAACCACTTTTACACGCTCCAAGTTCATATACAGTTTCTGTGAACTTTCTTGGTAACACAAAAGCATGTTTGCTTTATTTTAAATTACCCAACCACCTATTTTGGTAACCCCAATGCATTTTCTTCATCTCAACTCATCCTTTAACATTTTATTAGTGTCTCTCCAGATTTTCTTTGTATTTTTCTTGAATAAATTGCTTGATTAATATGGTGGATGCATATATGTGTTGTTGGTGATTTTCGGTTGTGATTTTGGACATAGTTTTGGTTTAATTCTTATCAAATCCTTATTTCTTGTACTTATTTCATAAATTCCAGATTATTAACATGTATTTTAACATCAAAATATATATGAAATCATCAATTAAAGATCCATCTCAAATCCCAAATCAAAATAAACTTAAACTAGTGCAAATCTAAGCATGCATGTTTAGATCTAACCATTACACATACAAACAAGCTATAATCTTTTATATCCTTTTTGAAAACTCCTTTTTATTGAAAAATCACAGATTATAATCTCATAATATTCATCAAAAATCAGATTTAATCAAATCCTTAAACCCATTTAGCAACCAATCTTACAACTACTAACTCTTGGGTCTTGTTTGTGTTGAATCCTTGAATCCTTTCTCTTGATTTCAACATGCATGAACATGTGAGATAAGGATCTATCAACTTTGCGCTCATTGAGTTTGTCTTTCAAAGAAAACAAAAGAAAACATAGATTTTTGATAAAGATCTTTTAGTATATACAAAAACAAGATAGATTAAACAAAGAGATGGAGATTTATACCCTTCTTGAACTCGGTTTTGAAGATGATTTTGGGCAGAAATTTCGTGGCCTATATGCTCCTAAAAACCCTTATTCCAAGCTTGTAATAACCCTTAATCTTATCTTGAATCAACACTTGATTAATCTAGCATAAACTTTTATTATTATTGTTAAAGATTAGATTGATTTTTGGTTAACTTTTTCTTTTCTTTTCTTTTTTGTTTTCAGCCGTGAGTTTCCAAGAAAAGGGAGAGAAAAGAGTGTTTTGAGATAGAGAAATGTGTTTGTGTGTGTATGGGAAAGTGTAAGAGTGTTTAGGGAGTGTAAGGTGTGAGTTGGAGTGTAAGTATGTGTTGAGTTAAGGATTCGCTGACCAGACTTGGTCGCCGGCGTGAGTCGCCAGCAAGTGATCAGCGAGTCAATGACTCTTGTCAGCGGGTGGCTTACTTCCCAAGTTGTGTGTCAAGGCGGGAAGTTTTCAAACCATAAGAAGACAAGAAGTCACATGGTGGTTCTTCCAACTGAATATTACCGTATATGGCAAAGGTACAGTTGGGACCAAAACAAGGGTTTCTCTCTTTCATACCCGTTTTGGTAAAGAAGACAAAGGCTCCTGGATCAAAGTACAACGAGCCTATGAGAAGTCAACAACCACCATTCTATCACTATCATTGTAAGGCTGTGTTGCCCTAATTCCTCCCCTATATAAAGCAACACAGCCGCATCTTTTATATTGTGTGTTTGTCACCACAAAGTGTGTGTCACTTTATTTTCTCTCTTGTAATTGCTTAAGTTTATAGTGTGTCTAGATGTTAGGTCCAGATTTAGTCCAGATTTTACTGGACTCGCTCCAGACTCGACTACTGGAGCCTTACTGAAGATCTGTTCAGAAACGTGTTCTACTGGACCTACTCCAGACTTGGAATCTGGAGTCCCTCTGAAGATTTGTCCAGAAATAATTGAAGACCAGTGAGCAAATACTTGTATAGAAATCTGGAGTATTCTCCAGATTATCTCACTGGACTTCACCCCAGTCCAGATCTACTCTACTGAAGACGTTCTCACTGAAGTCAAAGACTGAAGTAAGAATAAAGAAGACTGACAAATGGCGGAGTCCACTGGAAGTCTTACCAGATCTGAACACTGGAGGATTGTTTGTGTTCTAGACCTTACAAGTCTGAACACTGATATCGAGGATTTGACTTTAAGCCTTTACACACTTTCCAAAGAACAACCCACTTGTTCTTTACCAAAGTATACGTGTGTTAAGGTGGTTGGATAAAAGGATACACTTGCACTTGATGTGACTTTATCCTTATTCCTTATCCAATACATTTAATGTTCTTGTCGGATCATTAAATGTATGCAACCATATTTGTATGGCACAAAATTCACTGGTGAATTTTGTCGCCTATAAATACAAAGTCATTTCTTTGAGAAAATCACTTTTTAGCAAATTGGTGAACTTGTTTAAATACTCTCGATCTAAACAGTTATACTTCACAACTCTAAGTATATCGATCAAAGGAGTTTATTTAGCAAGTATAGATCACTTGTAATTCAAAGATTGTTTAGATACTTACATACGTGTAATATCTAGGTTCCGCAACGATCTTGTATTTTGTTTATACATCAATAAAGAAAATACACTTGAAAACTACATTTGTGTTCCACCATTTATTTACTTGTTTAAATACTCTCGATCTAAACAGTTATACTTCACAACTCTAAGTATATCGATCAAAGGAGTTTATTTAGCAAGTATAGATCACTTGTAATTCAAAGATTGTTTAGATACTTACATACGTGTAATATCTAGGTTCCGCAACGATCTTGTATTTTGTTTATACATCAATAAAGAAAATACACTTGAAAACTACATTTGTGTTCCACCATTTATTTACTTGTTTAAATACTCTCGATCTAAACAGTTATACTTCACAACTCTAAGTATATCGATCAAAGGAGTTTATTTAGCAAGTATAGATCACTTGTAATTCAAAGATTGTTTAGATACTTACATACGTGTAATATCTAGGTTCCGCAACGATCTTGTATTTTGTTTATACATCAATAAAGAAAATACACTTGAAAACTACATTTGTGTTCCACCATTTATTTACTTGTTTAAATACTCTCGATCTAAACAGTTATACTTCACAACTCTAAGTATATCGATCAAAGGAGTTTATTTAGCAAGTATAGATCACTTGTAATTCAAAGATTGTTTAGATACTTACATACGTGTAATATCTAGGTTCCGCAACGATCTTGTATTTTGTTTATACATCAATAAAGAAAATACACTTGAAAACTACATTTGTGTTCCACCATTTATTTACTTGTTTAAATACTCTCGATCTAAACAGTTATACTTCACAACTCTAAGTATATCGATCAAAGGAGTTTATTTAGCAAGTATAGATCACTTGTAATTCAAAGATTGTTTAGATACTTACATACGTGTAATATCTAGGTTCCGCAACGATCTTGTATTTTGTTTATACATCAATAAAGAAAATACACTTGAAAACTACATTTGTGTTCCACCATTTATTTACTTGTTTAAATACTCTCGATCTAAACAGTTATACTTCACAACTCTAAGTATATCGATCAAAGGAGTTTATTTAGCAAGTATAGATCACTTGTAATTCAAAGATTGTTTAGATACTTACATACGTGTAATATCTAGGTTCCGCAACGATCTTGTATTTTGTTTATACATCAATAAAGAAAATACACTTGAAAACTACATTTGTGTTCCACCATTTATTTACTTGTTTAAATACTCTCGATCTAAACAGTTATACTTCACAACTCTAAGTATATCGATCAAAGGAGTTTATTTAGCAAGTATAGATCACTTGTAATTCAAAGATTGTTTAGATACTTACATACGTGTAATATCTAGGTTCCGCAACGATCTTGTATTTTGTTTATACATCAATAAAGAAAATACACTTGAAAACTACATTTGTGTTCCACCATTTATTTACTTGTTTAAATATTGCTTAAAGTCATAAACAAATATAAGTGTGCAAATTGTGGACTGTTAAGTGGTATCAGAGCCAATGTTTCTAAATTATTGAAACAAAGATCCGTTTGCATACTTATTTTCTTAAATCTCTTTCTTAATCTCTTCTTAAAACAAGAACATGACTGCTGTTCCCACCCTAGTTAACACACGTGACTTCGGTTACGTATCTGTCCCTCCAAGATTCGAGCCCGATGACTTTGGGTCTTGGAAGGAAAGGATGTTACTTCACATTGTGGGTGTGGAACCCTACCTTATGTCAATTCTGACCGTTGGTCCATATATTCCCACTCTGGTGCAAAGAACACCAGGAGCAACTGTTGATGCTCCTGAGATTGTGATTGACATCGTCAAACCAGAGGTTCAATGGACTGACGATGAGAGGAGACTTGTAAATCTTGATGCAAGACTTAAGAACATGATAATCAGCACTCTTCCTTCTGATATCATGAAAGTCGTCATCAGATATCCCTCTTCTAAAGAAGTATGGGATAGGCTCTGTAGCATGTATGAAGGCTCTGCTGCTACCATAGCCACTAAAAAGATAGACCTCAAAAGAGCCTATGAAAAATTCTTCTCTCTCTCCAACGAAGGTCTTAACGGCACTTATACCCGATTCAAAGGGTTGCTGAACGACATGACCACTGTTGGTATCTCCCATGATGACTTTGAGGTATGCCACAAATTTCTTGATAGTTTACCTATCAAGTGGCAAGGTCTAAGACAAATCCTTAGGACCACAGAGCGTCTTAATGGGCTTGATCTTGAGTCTCTCTTTGGCATTCTTCAATTTGAAGAGAGAGCTCTTGCTCAAACTTTAAGAGCCACTGCTGACGCACAACATCGTGCTGGTCCCTCCTCTTCCTCTTCTTCAACCTCTTCTGCTTACACCGCTACTGACCCCCTTGCCCTTGTCTCTGCTGAGCACATTAATTTTAATAGTGGTGCCAGCACCTCTCATCTCCCACCTCCTATTCAGTCTCTTGTTAATGATCTCGACGCTGATGAGAAACAAGAGATGTTCAGCGACTTTATGGATTTTGCTTTAGTCGCTGGTAAGAGGTACTCCCATAAATGGAACAACCGTAAGTCGGTTGCTCCATACAAGCCTCCTGTTGACAAAACTCAAGAGGAGTGCTGGAGATGTGGTAGAAAGGGACACTACCAAAAGGAGTGTAGAGTTGCTTTACCAACTCCTGCTGCTCCTAAAACTAACCCTTCCAAACCTACTGATGAGTACAGGAACAAATACTATCAGCTAAAAGCCAAGGTTGCTGAAATGGAAGATGCAAAAACTCCAGCTAAAGGGCTGGTAGCTGAAGAGCACGACTGGGCTGAATCAGATGATTCAGACAGTGAAGAATACGTCGATTCCATGTGTCTTATGGCACTCGCTGATGGTGATGCTCTGACTAAAGACCAAGTCTCTTCCAGTCAGTGGGTAAACGTCACCATTAAAAAGGTATGTGCTCACTCTTCTGCCTCTGACGAAGATAAACCTAAAATCTTCGAATCTCTTCTCTGTGATATCCAGTTCGTTGAATCAATACGAGCTGATATCCAATCCAAACTCGACTCTGTCTGTTCAGAGTTGAGTGAAAAATCTGAAAAACTCAATGAGTTGAGAAATGTTCACGTTGAACTTCAATCTCATGAGTTGTTGGCACAAAAGGTTCAACTTGAGAATGAAAGACTCAAGCTTGAAGTTGCCAACCTTAAGAAGATTGTGACCTCCTGGTCAAAAGCTTCCAGGTTTCACCACCAGTGTTTAAACAAACAAGTCCCTGCCCAAGTTCAGGCAGTAATAGGAGGTGACTTTAATGCCGCTGCCTCTCTTTCTGACTTGTTCAATGATGAGGTGAAGCCTGAAATTTCTATTCCTCCATCTGCTGTCATCTCTCCTGAAGAGATGAAGAAATGGTATTTTGTTAGGGGTCTTAACAATTACCACAATGAAATGGAAGCTGGTACTACCACTTCTACTACCAGCGACCCATCTAATCCTGCTGAGGAAAATGGTGCTGGCTCCTCAGCAAGCACCAGCAACCCCTATCCTTATCTTCCCATTATTGGCATGATGCCAAACGAAGGAAGAGTTCAATACTCTTCTGGGGAATCCTTTGAAGAGGATATTGGTACTGACGGTTTTAAACCCATCGCTCCTCAGCAACTCACCATCAGACCTTCTGAACCCTTCAGAAGAAGTAAGGTTGCTGTTCCCTATGACTATAGCACGCCTCAGCGAGCTAATCATATCAGTCAGCAACCTCAACCAGTTGCTCAACCCTCTTCTTCTTCATCTTCTCAGCAAGCTCCTACCCTTGCTGACTGCAAAACTGTGCAGGATGATCGTGTCATGCAGAGACGCGTCAGGTTTGGTGACGCTAGATTTCAGCAAGTTGGACCATCTAAGGTCCGACCTGCTGATAGACAAGTCCACCAGCATGTACCACAATCGATGCCTACTCCTATTTTGAGGCATAAAACTCCTCAAAAAGTGAGAATATCTAATACCCAAAATAGGTCTGTTACTCCTCAAAGAGGATACTTGCCCCATCAGCAAGTAAGACCTATCACTCCTCAAAGAGGATACTTGCCCCATCAGCAAGTAAGGCCTATCACTCCTCAAAGAGGACACTTGCCCCATCAGCAAGTAAGACCTATCACTCCTCAAAGAGGACACTTGCCCCATCAGCAAGTAAGACCTATCACTCCTCAAAGAGGACACTTGCCTCATCAGCAAGTAAGACCTATCACTCCTCAAAGAGGACACTTGCCTCATCAGCAAGTAAGACCTATCACTCCTCAAAGAGGACACTTGCCCCATCAGCAAGTAAGACCTATCACTCCTCAAAGAGGACACTTGCCCCATCAGCAAGTAAGACCTATCACTCCTCAAAGAGGACACTTGCCTCATCAGCAAGTAAGACCTATCACTCCTCAAAGAGGACACTTGCCTCATCAGCAAGTAAGACCTATCACTCCTCAAAGAGGACACTTGCCCCATCAGCAAGTAAGACCTATCACTCCTCAAAGAGGACACTTGCCCCATCAGCAAGTAAGACCTATCACTCCTCAAAGAGGACACTTGCCTCATCAGCAAGTAAGACCTATCACTCCTCAAAGAGGACACTTGCCTCATCAGCAAGTAAGACCTATCACTCCTCAAAGAGGACACTTGCCCCATCAGCAAGTAAGACCTATCACTCCTCAAAGAGGACACTTGCCCCATCAGCAAGTAAGACCTATCACTCCTCAAAGAGGACACTTGCCTCATCAGCAAGTAAGACCTATCACTCCTCAAAGAGGACACTTGCCTCATCAGCAAGTAAGACCTATCACTCCTCAAAGAGGACACTTGCCCCATCAGCAAGTAAGACCTATCACTCCTCAAAGAGGACACTTGCTTCAGCAGCAATAATCTTTTGGGGCCTCTTTCTATCATTCATAAGTTTCAACCACTTAGCCTTTTTTTCCTCAAACTTGGCTCTCTTCTCGCTGACTTGCTTCTCAACTTCTTTATGCTTTTGCCTGTATAGAGCTTCAGCGCCACCAGCTATCAGCAGCATCCTTTGCTCACCATCTAGCTGATCTTTTTCAATGATAGGTAGCTGCTTGATATACTCAAGATTTTTTCTTTCATTTTCTTGATTCGCCTTGATCCTATCCAACTCCTTGATAGCTTCTTCTTGAGTTTTTCCATCAGCAGTCAAGGTAAGTATATCTATTGCTTGATGTTGATGGCCTGCTGATGATTGAATAGAGAGTTGAGCAGCAGGAAGAGAGGATGGAGTAGCAATTATTGGAAGAGCAGTAGATCTCTTGAAGAATCCAGACTCAGTGAGCTGTCTTCGACGATCATCAGAGAGAGGAGTGACTTCAGCATTTCCCATGAAGCGGTTGTGAAAAATAGGAAGTATTTCCTTGGATCTATCAGTGGCCATTTCAGCATCAAATCCGACCTTCCATGCTGTTTCAAGTTCTTTAGGGTCAAACTCCTCCCTAACAGCAGCAGGGGGTTCATTAAATATAACAATTTGTTGCTCCCCCTCAATACCAGCTGGGGGAGCTTCATCATTTCCATCTTTCTCAATCTCCCCCTCAACACCAGCAGGGGGAATTACAACATTCGCCTCTTTTTCAGTCTCCCCCTCAACACCAGCAGGGGGAACATCATCAGCAGTATCCATTTCTAGTACCCCTTCAGCAGAGTCTTCATAGATTTGGGCAACTGCCTTGTTAACTGCTTCAGTTACCAGATCTAAAACAGCAGTATCAACTTTCTCCCCCTTGGAAGTTGTAGTGTTAATAACAACTTCCACAGTTGCTGGCTGTTTAGGTTGTTGGTTCACAAGTTGCGCCAACAATTTCTTAATTTCATCAACCTCCTTCTCCAGCTTAACTTGCCGCTGGCGATCCTCCTCAGTGAAAGAAACTTTAGGAATAGGAAGATCAGCCACTTGTTTTTCTAAGGCATGAATTGCCTTAGTGTTATTTTCTACTTGAGTGGTCAGAAGAGGAATGAGACCACTTAACTTCTTGACACCAGCAGCAGACAACTTTCATCAACCTCCTTCTCCAGCTTAACTTGCCGCTGGCGATCCTCCTCAGTGAAAGAAACTTTAGGAATAGGAAGATCAGCCACTTGTTTTTCTAAGGCATGAATTGCCTTAGTGTTATTTTCTACTTGAGTGGTCAGAAGAGGAATGAGACCACTTAACTTCTTGACACCAGCAGCAGCAACTTTCATCAACCTCCTTCTCCAGCTTAACTTGCCGCTGGCGATCCTCCTCAGTGAAAGAAACTTTAGGAATAGGAAGATCAGCCACTTGTTTTTCTAAGGCATGAATTGCCTTAGTGTTATTTTCTACTTGAGTGGTCAGAAGAGGAATGAGACCATTCGCCTCTTTTTCAGTCTCCCCCTCAACACCAGCAGGGGGAACATCATCAGCAGTATCCATTTCTAGTACCCCTTCAGCAGAGTCTTCATAGATTTGGGCAACTGCCTTGTTAACTGCTTCAGTTACCAGATCTAAAACAGCAGTATCAACTTTCTCCCCCTTGGAAGTTGTAGTGTTAATAACAACTTCCACAGTTGCTGGCTGTTTATAGACAGAGGGACCAATTCTTGGTGCTTTGCAGATAGTGGCACCAAATTGATTGTACTTTTCTTTCAACTCTTGTTTGAATATTAGGGAGAAAAATCTTGTGAATGGAACTGTGTAGGAACGATTGCTTGCTTGGACTTTAGCCTTCATGTCTTCAAAAATGACTGAGGCAAAATTAATAAACCTCCCAGTGGCTAATGCATGTATAATTTGCATATTTGCTGCTGTGGCTTGGTCATGAGATCCAGAATTGCCTCTGCTGAAGGGGTACTAGAAATGGATACTGCTGATGATGTTCCCCCTGCTGGTGTTGAGGGGGAGATTGAGAAAGATGGAAATGATGAAGCTCCCCCAGCTGGTATTGAGGGGGAGCAACAAATTGTTATATTTAATGAACCTCCTGCTGCTGTTAGGGAGGAGTTTGACCCTAAAGAACTTGAAACAGCATGGAAGGTCGGATTTGATGCTGAAATGGCCACTGATAGATCCAAGGAAATACTTCCTATTTTTCACAACCGCTTCATGGGAAATGCTGAAATCACTCCTCTCTCTGATGATCGTCGAAGACAGCTCAGTGAGTCTGGATTCTTCAGCAGTTTCTTCAATATTTTCATCAGTCACTGCTGCATTTTCACCAGCAGCAGCATCAACATTTTCATCAACCTCCATGTCACTTGCTTCTTCTTCATCAGCATGATTGTAAGAATCAAGCTGAAAATCGTCAGCAACAAAATCATCTAAGTCAAAATCACTTTCATCATCAATTTCTTCATCAGCAACTACCGTTTGTTCACTTTCAACATCAATAATACCAACATCAGGTTCCACATTTCTTTCTTCAACACATTCAATTTCAACATCACCAACATTCTGTTCAGCCAATTCAGTTACATTTTAACCCCCAGTAACTTGCACTTCAGGATTATTAGCCGTAGTTGCGTCCCTTTCAGCAGTAGAGAAGCTGATTGGGTTGGGGGATTGAAGAGCTTCTGCATCAGTTTGTTGTTGTTCTATGTTTTCAATAGCAGCAGGGGTTTCTTCCTCATCAATGAGAGAAAGTTGAGAGGATTCCAACCCCTTAATCATCATACCTTTTGCTGTTTTCTTCTTTCTTTTTGGAGCATCGGCAGCGGATGAGGATGGAGCAACAGATTTGGTGAGCTTGGTTCTTACCTTCTTTGGTGCTTTTGTACTAGTGTCAGTGATCACGAAGGAGGATGGTGCAGTCTCACTGCCACCAACTTTTTTATACATAGAGGGATAAGCAGAGAATAAACTTCTTTCATTTGAGGAGTGAGAGAGGCAAACTTGCTATCAAAAAGATTACTATCACAGGCTGGCTGTTTATAGACAGAGGGACCAATTCTTGGTGCTTTGCAGATAGTGGCACCAAATTGATTGTACTTTTCTTTCAACTCTTGTTTGAATATTAGGGAGAAAAATCTTGTGAATGGAACTGTGTAGGAACGATTGCTTGCTTGGACTTTAGCCTTCATGTCTTCAAAAATGACTGAGGCAAAATCAATAAACCTCCCAGTGGCTAATGCATGTATAATTTGCATATTTGCTGCTGTGGCTTGGTCATGAGATCCAGAATTGCCTCTGCTGAAGGGGTACTAGAAATGGATACTGCTGATGATGTTCCCCCTGCTGGTGTTGAGGGGGAGACTGAAAAAGAGGCGAATGTTGTAATTCCCCCTGCTGGTGTTGAGGGGGAGATTGAGAAAGATGGAAATGATGAAGCTCCCCCAGCTGGTATTGAGGGGGAGCAACAAATTGTTATATTTAATGAACCTCCTGCTGCTGTTAGGGAGGAGTTTGACCCTAAAGAACTTGAAACAGCATGGAAGGTCGGATTTGATGCTGAAATGGCTACTGATAGATCCAAGGAAATACTTCCTATTTTTCACAACCGCTTCATGGGAAATACTGAAATCACTCCTCTCTCTGATGATCGTCGAAGACAGCTCACTGAGTCTGGATTCTTCAAGAGATCTACTGCTCTTCCAATAATTGCTACTCCATCCTCTCTTCCTGCTGCTCAACTCTCTATTCAATCATCAGCAGGCCATCAACATCAAGCAATAGATATACTTGCCTTGACTGCTGATGGAAAAACTCAAGAAGAAGCTATCAAGGAGTTGGATAGGATCAAGGTGAATCAAGAAAATGAAAGAAAAAATCTTGAGTATATCAAGCAGCTACCTATCATTGAAAAAGATCAGCTAGATGGTGAGCAAAGGATGCTGCTGATAGCTGGTGGCGTTGAAGCTCTATACAGGCAAAAGCATAAAGAAGTTGAGAAGCAAGTCAGCGAGAAGAGAGCCAAGTTTGAGGAAGAAAAGGCTAAGTGGTTGAAACTTATGAATGATAGAAAGAGGCCCCAAAAGATTATTGCTGCTGAAGCCTTTCGTGCTGAAATGGGTCTTAAGACAAACTTGAAAATCTTAAGACAAGGTGCTGACAGTCCCATCAAACTGGAAGGTGTCAAGCCAACCTCCTTGGGTGCCTCTGAATGGGCTGAGGTTTACATGCTGGTGAAGGACAAAAAGGCTGCCAGCTATGAGCAACTTCTAAAAATGCTCAAGGATTATTTCGAAAAAGCCAGGGAGTATGAAACAAAGTTTAAAGCTGACTTGCCCATGCTGAGGCAAGTGTTTGGTACTCCAGCAGTTGTCTCCTCGTCAGCAGGAAGAAGGGTTCAAAGAAAAAGGAAGGCAGAGCACCAAACCTTGACAATGAATCTTCCTCCTATCACTGGTGATGCCTCGCTGAACACCAGACTTCCTCCCAGAAGCTTATTTGAGGAAGGGAGAGTGATAGAAAGTCCTGCTGGCATCTTCTTCACAAACTTCCAGAACAATCAACTGTTCTTTCGCTTGGATGAACTTGAAAAAGCTACCACTGGGTTCATCTTAAGCATAAGAAGAAGGTGTGCTGAAACATCCAACAACAGATGGTTCATCAGCAAGTTGGATGAAGAATTGATAAAGCCTCATAGAAGGGATGACCCAGCGATCAGAATGGCCAAGCAAGAGGAAGCTTGGGAATTTGAAGCTGCCAACTTATAGATGTCTTAAAATGTAAATGCTGAATATGTCAGCTTGTAATATTTAAAGATGATATATATAAGACATCTTTTCATCATTCCTTATTCTTATCAAGTCTAGTCTACTCAGCAAGTCTTCTCAGCGAATAGGGGGAGATTGTTGAGTCAAGGATTCGCTGACCAGACTTGGTCGCTGGCGTGAGTCGCCAGCAAGTGATCAGCGAGTCAATGACTCTTGTCAGCGGGTGGCTTACTTCCCAAGTTGTGTGTCAAGGCGGGAAGTTTTCAAACCATAAGAAGATAAGAAGTCACATGGTGGTTCTTCCAACTGGGGGGGGGGGGGGGGGGGGGGGGGGGGGGGGGGGGGGGGGGGGGGGGGGGGGGGGGGGGGGGGGGGGGGGGGGGGGGGGGGGGGGGGGGGGGGGGGGGGGGGGGGGGGGGGGGGGGGGGGGGGGGGGGGGGGGGGGGGGGGGGGGGGGGGGGGGGGGGGGGGGGGGGGGGGGGGGGGGGGGGGGGGGGGGGGGGGGGGGGGGGGGGGGGGGGGGGGGGGGGGGGGGGGGGGGGGGGGGGGGGGGGGGGGGGGGGGGGGGGGGGGGGGGGGGGGGGGGGGGGGGGGGGGGGGGGGGGGGGGGGGGGGGGGGGGGGGGGGGGGGGGGGGGGGGGGGGGGGGGGGGGGGGGGGGGGGGGGGGGGGGGGGGGGGGGGGGGGGGGGGGGGGGGGGGGGGGGGGGGGGGGGGGGGGGGGGGGGGGGGGGGGGGGGGGGGGGGGGGGGGGGGGGGGGGGGGGGGGGGGGGGGGGGGGGGGGGGGGGGGGGGGGGGGGGGGGGGGGGGGGGGGGGGGGGGGGGGGGGGGGGGGGGGGGGGGGGGGGGGGGGGGGGGGGGGGGGGGGGGGGGGGGGGGGGGGGGGGGGGGGGGGGGGGGGGGGGGGGGGGGGGGGGGGGGGGGGGGGGGGGGGGGGGGGGGGGGGGGGGGGGGGGGGGGGGGGGGGGGGGGGGGGGGGGGGGGGGGGGGGGGGGGGGGGGGGGGGGGGGGGGGGGGGGGGGGGGGGGGGGGGGGGGGGGGGGGGGGGGGGGGGGGGGGGGGGGGGGGGGGGGGGGGGGGGGGGGGGGGGGGGGGGGGGGGGGGGGGGGGGGGGGGGGGGGGGGGGGGGGGGGGGGGGGGGGGGGGGGGGGGGGGGGGGGGGGGGGGGGGGGGGGGGGGGGGGGGGGGGGGGGGGGGGGGGGGGGGGGGGGGGGGGGGGGGGGGGGGGGGGGGGGGGGGGGGGGGGGGGGGGGGGGGGGGGGGGGGGGGGGGGGGGGGGGGGGGGGGGGGGGGGGGGGGGGGGGGGGGGGGGGGGGGGGGGGGGGGGGGGGGGGGGGGGGGGGGGGGGGGGGGGGGGGGGGGGGGGGGGGGGGGGGGGGGGGGGGGGGGGGGGGGGGGGGGGGGGGGGGGGGGGGGGGGGGGGGGGGGGGGGGGGGGGGGGGGGGGGGGGGGGGGGGGGGGGGGGGGGGGGGGGGGGGGGGGGGGGGGGGGGGGGGGGGGGGGGGGGGGGGGGGGGGGGGGCCTATATAAAGCAACACAGCCGCATCATTTTATACTGTGTGTTTGTCACCACAAAGTGTGTGTCACTTTATTTTCTCTCTTGTAATTGCTTAAGTTTATAGTGTGTCTAGACTTAGCAATTATTTAGTTCATTTGTATTCTTGTAAGACAAGTTGTAATATCGACCATGTATTCATCGTTTAATTAATGAAACATATGATTATACTTGCTTAGATATTTGCATTTGAACTTATTCTTGTTCATGTTCTTTACTTTCTGTTCTTAACTTTCTTGTCTAAATAAAACAAATATAAGTGTGCAAATTATGGACTGTCAGTATGAGTGTAGTATGCATTGGAAGTGTAAGAATAAAGAGGCTAGCTAATTTTGATTGGGTGAGGTGTTTTGGGAAGGGGGAGGCCGGTTTTGCCTTAGATACCACATGTTATAACACGATTTCTAACACCGAATTCAAGTCATCAATGGTGGATTTGGTGAGTGTGTGTTCTTGGTGTTTGTGTGTGTTTTGAGAGAGAATTGTGTGTTAAAGTTATCAGGTATTATAGTTATCAAAGGATTATATCAAAGTTATGATCTATAAGGTATGAGAGGGCTATTTATAGTCTAACTACACAATTATGCTAATTGTCACAATTAGCCCCTCAACCTTAGTGATCATTTATCTATGATTTAATAACAAGAAATTCCTCTAATCTAGATTACAATTTATCACTATTTTTGGATTTCTAACATTCTCCCCCTTAGTGATACATTGTAATGAATGAAGTACGTGTTATATTGTCTTGTAGGAATGAATTTGATGAGCCCGGTGGTGAAGACAATTGGAGTGTTGAAACAAGTCTTCAAAGCTTTCTCTTTTGTCTTTGAAAGCTTGATTCAGTCTTGGTCTTGGACTTCTTGAAATTAAATCATGTGATGATTCTCAATGTTCTTTTTGAATAGAGAATAATGAATGCGTGTGTTTTGAATCTTCGAGGATTGTTGAATCATGAATCAGAGTTGTCTTTTGAAATGCGGAAGGTATGAATCTTGGTTTTGATTTTTCAATCTTCGAATTTTGAGTGAAATTCAACTTATTGATTCTTCATTCTTTGATTCTTGAGTGAAATTCAACTTATTGATTCTTCATTCTTTGATTCTTGAGTGAATCTCATCTTCTTGAAATAAATTTTCATGAATATGTACTCTCCCCCTTGATGTATGCACTGTAGTTTCTTGATAAAATGTAGTTGTATGAATTGAAGATCTTGCATGAAGTGTGTTTGATGAAGACTCTTTTGAAGCTTTATCTTTTTCACATCAACTTGAACACTTTGGAGAGTAAGCATTTGAATGAAGTTTGGATGAAATTCTTATGAAGTAATCATGCTCCCCCTCAATCCATGAGTATAAACATTTTGGAGTGTCTTTGAATTTTTGAAGCATCTTAAGTGAAAATCTTTCATCTTCGGTTTCATTCTTATCTTTGAAGTTAATTCAGATTCCCCCTTTTTAAAGCCAAAATCTCAATCAACTAAAATCTAGTGAAAATCTGAATACAAGAGACTATTGACACATCATGAAGAATTTTCTCCCTCTATACACAAACTTTGAAAAACCTAAAACCTATTGAAACAACCAAACACAAACTTTTCTCCTTGTTTCCTTATCAATCAGTAAATCTCAATCAACTAAAATCTAGTGAAAATCTGAATACAAGAGACTATTGACACATCATGAAGAATTTTCTCCCTCTATACACAAACTTTGAAAAACCTAAAACCTATTGAAACAACCAAACACAAACTTTTCTCCTTGTTTCCTTATCAATCAGTAAATCAATCATAATATTTTCTCCCCCTCATAATGACAAAATTGGGAACCAATGTCATTATGTACACATTTGATTGATTAAATGTCAAAAGGAATAACATGAGCACATGAAGAAATGACAACCATCAAAACATCAACCCAAACCATTAGCCCAACCCAAGAAATCCTAGGGGTGACTAAAATGTAAGATCGAAGTTGTTGGTACTAACGTTATATCATGGTGTTGGTGTTTTCTGTGTTTGTGTGATGAGAAGTGAAACCGGATAAAAATGATCCGTTAGCATGTTCAAAAATCAAAAGGATTAAAGAAATGACCGATTAAAATGTATAACATTTTTCGGATTTCCTATGTATCATTGAGATATGCACAAAACAAGTCTCTAACATAGTTCGGTCTGTGGCTTTGCAACCACGAGATTGCTTCAAAGAATAAAAATCATGATTATGACAGCCGAAGCGTTTGATAACCACAATCTTTTATCCTTAAAGACTTTTTAGGGAAAAACGAGGTCACTTAGACTTCTCGTTAACTCAATAATCACATAAATGTAATTACGAGACCTACTTTCAACGTTGGAAAAGATGTTAGCATTGGTAGGATTTCCAGTCGATCATTGTGGAATATCAATTAAGATATCACTACGAATGTTCCGGCTATATCACAAAGATAAGCAATAATATCACAAAGATATGACTAATGTCCTAAAAAAATAATATGATAATCAAATCAATGATCAATCAAAGTAGCAATAATATCACAAAGATAAGCAATAATATCTCGATCATCGTGGAATATCAAAAATATGATATCACTACAAATGTTCCGGCTATATCACAAAGATAAGCAATAATATTACAAAGATATGACTCGAATGTGTCAAAAAAAATGAATGAAGATCAAATTAATGACCAATCAAGATAGCTCTAATATCACAAAGATAAGCAATAATATCTCGATCATCGTGGAATATCAAAAATATGATATCACTACAAATGTTCCGGCTATATCACAAAGATAAGCAATAATATTACAAAGATATGACTCGAATGTGTCAAAAAAAATGAATACAGATCAGGAATATCAATTAAGATATCACTACGAATGTTCCGGCTATATCACAAAGATAAGCAATAATATCACAAAGATATGACTCGAATGTGTCCTATATAAAAAATGAATGATGATCAAATTAATGACCAAGCAAGATAGCTCTAGACACAAAGTGATCAAATAAAGTCGGGGACTGGAGCAGAATGTCGCCCTTTTTCAATATCAACATCTTCCAAATGAAGAGTCAATAGAAATGTGAAAATCTCCGTGAGAAATGAAACAAGCATTTGTTAAGAAATACTTGAGTGGTTAGGAAAAGATGTGCATCGCTTCACTGGGTCCATGAAGACTTCTTCAATATCGAGAAATCAACAAATGAAATCCGATAGGGACGTGTTGACCCGGCTTTTTGAGAATTTGGGGAGGGCTTTTGTTTCTTTTAGCCCTTTCTCACAACATCATTTCACCGTAACCTCTCACTTTTCGACTTTACTCCCTCCATTCTATTTGCACGAAAACAACATCACTCAAAATACCCTTACTATCTAATGAAAGAAGTGAATACTCCGGGGTTAGAATTCATCGGCGATGATGAAATTCATGGAGGCAATTTTGAGAAATACCTATCGCTCATGTGCAAACTAATCACCGAACTCCATTTGATTAAAAATCATTGGAAAAACATCAAATGTGTGAATGGAAAAAAATTGTAAACACATTTGAAGTTTTGAAAGTTGTTGAAATCACAAACTCCTCCTTAATCTATGCAGGAATAGATCAAAAAGTTTTCCATAGAAAGGTGGAGCAAAAATTGTTTTTGTGAGATCAAAAAGTTTTCCATAGAAAGGTGGAGCAAAAATTGTTTTTGTGAGATCAAAAAGAGGAAAATCGTTGGTGTGATATTGTCGGAAAAATTTTGATAAACACAAAGTTTTGCGTCAACAACAATGTTGAGAGTAAGACAGCTAGGGAGTACACAAAGGCGTTCAATCCGTCGCATCTTACATCAACAAGTTGGAGGCAATTAAAACATTTAAGCAAATGAAAATCCAATCAATTGTACAAGATGAGACAACAAGGGAGTACACAAAGGCGTTCGATTCCTTGTTATCTTATATCAATTTATATGTATAATAACAAAAGCTTAGAATGTAAAAACATTCTACAAATAAATATATCATTTAAGAACGGGTTGCATACATAGTATATGCAAGCCACTGAAATATATATATATATTTTTTTTTTATTTTTTTTTATTTTTTTTTTTTTTTTTTTTTTTTGTTTTCTTTAGTTTTTTTTTTTTTTTTTTTTTTTTTTTTTTTTTTTTTTATTTTTTTATTTTTTTTTTTTTTTTTTTTTATTATTATTTTATTTTTTTTTTTATTTTTAGTTTATTTTTGAAAATATGCAATTTTGTATTTTGGTTTTCTGGAATGTGTCAAGAATTCCTTCAAAAGGGTTAAGGTTTAAGATTTAACATACCTAGCTTGGAGATAAGAAAGTTAAACCTCTTTTCATCCAGTGGTTTTGTGAACAAATCTGCAAGTTGAAAGTCAGTACCCACAAAGTAGAGCTCGATGTCACCTTTCTCAATATGATCTTTGAGAAAATGATATCTAACATCAATATGCTTTGAGCGAGAGTGGTTTACTGAGTTGACTGCAATGGCAATGGCACTCTGAGAATCACAATAGATAGGGATATGATCATATTTCAGACCATAATCAGTTAGTTGTGTCTTCATCCATAAAACTTGAGCACAACAACTAGCTGCAGCCACATATTCTGCTTCAGCCGTTGATAGAGACACACAATTCTGTTTCTTGGAAGACCAACTCACAATTTTATCGCCTAAAAATTGTAAAGTACCGGAAGTGCTCTTGAGATCAAGTTTACAACCTGCATGATCTGCATCTGAATATGCAGTTAGATTGAATCCAGTATCCCTTGGATACCAGAGACCTAAATCGGGTGTCCCCTTCAGATAACGAAAGATTCGTTTCACAGCTTGATAATGTAAATCAGTTGGAGCAGCTTGATATCTAGCACACATACATGTTGCAAACATTATATCTGGGCGAGATGCTGTTAGGTACAACAACGAACCAATCATACTTCGATATCTCTTTTGGTCAAACGGTTTTCCATTTGTATCAGTATTTATGTTTGTTCGAGCAGCCATCGGAGTAGAAATTGAAGAACATGAAGTCATGTCAAACTTTTTCAACATATCATTTATGTATTTACCTTGTGATATAAAAATACCATTTGGTAATTGTTTGATTTGAAGACCCAAAAAATAATTCATTTCCCCAATCATGCTCATTTCAAAATGATTAACCATAAGAGATGAAAAGTTTCGGCAAAATGTTTGACTGGTCGACCCAAAAATAATGTCATCAACATATATTTGAACAAGTAGAACGTGCTTACCTTGTTTGCGAATGAACAAGGTAGGGTCAATTGTGCCTTTGGTAAAGCCACCTCTTAGTAAGAAAGTAGTTAAAGAATCATACCATGCTCGGGGTGCTTGCTTAAGACCGTAGAGAGCCTTGTCTAACCTGTAGACATGGTTTGGCCTTTGAGGATCAACAAAACCTTCTGGTTGATCAACGTAAACTTCTTCTTTGAGGTCACCATTCAAGAAAGCAGTCTTCACATCCATTTGAAACACAGTAAAGTTTCGGAATGCTGCATAAGCTAAGAATATTCGAATGGCCTCCATTCTTGCAACTGGAGCAAAAGTTTCGTCGAAGTCAACACCAGGTTGTTGGCAATAACCCTTTGCAACAAGTCGAGCTTTATTCCTTACTACCACTCCATTCTCATCCTTTTTGTTTTTGAATATCCACTTTGTACCGATTGGATCATCTTTTCTAGGATTTGGAACTAATCTCCATACCTTCAGTCTTTCAAATTGTGCGAGTTCATCTTGCATTGCCTTAACCCACTCTGGATCACGAAGAGCTTCAGATACCGTTTTGGGTTCAATATTGCTAAGAGAAAGTGCAACAAGACACTCATTTACTGAGGTACGAGTAGTTACTCCTGCTTGTGGATCTCCAATTATTTGATCAGTAGGATGGTCTTTCTGCATTCGTGTCCACTTGTGAGCATGAGGAAGAGGATCTTGTTGTTGAAGATCAACATCACCATCATTAAAACTTGAGCACAACAACTAGCTGCAGCCACATATTCTGCTTCAGCCGTTGATAGAGACACACAATTCTGTTTCTTGGAAGACCAACTCACAATTTTATCGCCTAAAAATTGTAAAGTACCGGAAGTGCTCTTGAGATCAAGTTTACAACCTGCATGATCTGCATCTGAATATGCAGTTAGATTGAATCCAGTATCCCTTGGATACCAGAGACCTAAATCGGGTGTCCCCTTCAGATAACGAAAGATTCGTTTCACAGCTTGATAATGTAAATCAGTTGGAGCAGCTTGATATCTAGCACACATACATGTTGCAAACATTATATCTGGGCGAGATGCTGTTAGGTACAACAACGAACCAATCATACTTCGATATCTCTTTTGGTCAAACGGTTTTCCATTTGTATCAGTATTTATGTTTGTTCGAGCAGCCATCGGAGTAGAAATTGAAGAACATGAAGTCATGTCAAACTTTTTCAACATATCATTTATGTATTTACCTTGTGATATAAAAATACCATTTGGTAATTGTTTGATTTGAAGACCCAAAAAATAATTCATTTCCCCAATCATGCTCATTTCAAAATGATTAACCATAAGAGATGAAAAGTTTCGGCAAAATGTTTGACTGGTAGACCCAAAAAATAATTCATTTCCCCAATCATGCTCATTTCAAAATGATTAACCATAAGAGATGAAAAGTTTCGGCAAAATGTTTGACTGGTCGACCCAAAAATAATGTCATCAACATATATTTGAACAAGTAGAACGTGCTTACCTTGTTTGCGAATGAACAAGGTAGGGTCAATTGTGCCTTTGGTAAAGCCACCTCTTAGTAAGAAAGTAGTTAAAGAATCATACCATGCTCGGGGTGCTTGCTTAAGACCGTAGAGAGCCTTGTCTAACCTGTAGACATGGTTTGGCCTTTGAGGATCAACAAAACCTTCTGGTTGATCAACGTAAACTTCTTCTTTGAGGTCACCATTCAAGAAAGCAGTCTTCACATCCATTTGAAACACAGTAAAGTTTCGGAATGCTGCATAAGCTAAGAATATTCGAATGGCCTCCATTCTTGCAACTGGAGCAAAAGTTTCGTCGAAGTCAACACCAGGTTGTTGGCAATAACCCTTTGCAACAAGTCGAGCTTTATTCCTTACTACCACTCCATTCTCATCCTTTTTGTTTTTGAATATCCACTTTGTACCGATTGGATCATCTTTTCTAGGATTTGGAACTAATCTCCATACCTTCAGTCTTTCAAATTGTGCGAGTTCATCTTGCATTGCCTTAACCCACTCTGGATCACGAAGAGCTTCAGATACCGTTTTGGGTTCAATATTGCTAAGAGAAAGTGCAACAAGACACTCATTTACTGAGGTACGAGTAGTTACTCCTGCTTGTGGATCTCCAATTATTTGATCAGTAGGATGGTCTTTCTGCATTCGTGTCCACTTGTGAGCATGAGGAAGAGGATCTTGTTGTTGAAGATCAACATCACCATCATTAAAACTTGAGTTTTGTTGAGAGATGGAGTCATAACTTGGTATAACTCTTTCCTCATAAGCTGGATGATCAAAATCAAGTGGTACATACACATTTGGAGTGTTTAATGGATTTTTTGTCTGAGTTAATCGAGAAGGTTGTTCTTGAACATTCACTTGAGAAGAATTATCCTGAGAGGATGGTGGAGAAATATCAGTAGAAGAGGATTCTTGCTCTGAAGAACTTGATGAAGATTCATGAATGTTGTCAGGAACTGGATCGTTGTTATGAAGAGGTTCATTGTTTTGAATTGGTTCAAAGATGACCTGAGGTTCTTGATCATGAATCGGTTTTGAATTATAGAATTCTTCAAAAAGAATATCTAATTCATCACTTGTTGGAGTTGGAAACTTCTTGAATATAGAAGCTAAGGTAGAATTCCTTGTAGAAGTACTTGAAGTACTTGGATCATTACTTGTTGGCAGCAAACCTTCTTGCTCAAAAATCATGCCTGACATCTCATCAAACCAAACATTCATTGTTTCTTGAATTGTGTTGGTTCGACGATTATAGATTCGATAGGCAATTGATGTTTTGGAATAACCAACAAAATATCCTTCATCACCTTTCTTCTCGAACTTTCCAAGATTCTCCCGATCATTCAAAGTGTAACAAACACACCCAAATATATGAAAGTAGTTGATGTTGGGTTTGCGTTTGTTAATAACCTCATAAGGAGTCTTTTCGAAACGCTGATTGATAATGGACCGATTCTGAGTGTGACATGCAGTGTCAACAGCTTCAGCCCACATATTGGATGGCAATTTGGAATAAGCAAGCATTGTCCTTGCTGCTTCCACCAGCGATCGATTTCTCCTTTCAACAACACCGTTTTGTTGTGGGGTGCGAACTGCTGAGAATTGATGAGTGATACCTTTGGATTTGCAGAATTCATCAAAAACAGCATTCTTGAACTCAGTTCCGTTATCCGAACGGATGTAACGAACTGGAAGTTGAAGATTTACTTGAGTATTTATGATGAAATCTATCAACATCTGAGTTGTTTCATCTTTGGATGCAAGGAACTTGACCCAAGTATATCTTGAATAATCATCAACAATAACCAAGATGTATTTCTTCCCATTTCGGCTTTGTACTTTCATCTGCCCACAAAGATCCATGTGAAGCAAATGAAGAGGTGCTAATGAATTTGGAGATTTCTTCGGTTTATGAGAAGCTCTCTTAATCTTCCCAACAGCACAAGAAGGACAAACATGCTCACTTTCATACTTATATTCAGGTAAGCCTTCAACAAGATGCTTGTTGACCAAAGTATTGATGGTTTGAAAATTCAGATGAGAAAGCCTTCTATGCCATAACCAAGAATTCTTTGAAGTAGCCTTTGAAATGAGACAAATATTATCGGTTGGTTGGTTATCATCGAGATTGACGGTAAAAAGATTATCATCACGGTCACCACAAAGAATATCAACTCCATCTAGAGTTTGGACTTTGCAAAGAGATTTTCGAAACAGAACTTGAAGATTGTTGTCACAGAATTGTCCAACACTGAACAAGTTATGACTTAATCCTTCAACATAGTGAACTTTCTTGATGATAATTCCATTTCGTTCAATGTCTCCATAACCTAGGATAGGAGCGAAATTGTTGTTTCCAAAGCGAACTGTTCCCATGAATCTTTCAACAAAATTCTTGAGCAAAGATTTATTTCCAGTCATGTGCTTCGAACACCCGGAATCGAGTATCCAAACACAGATGGTTATTTCCTGCAATCAAAGACATTTAACCATTTTTAGGTACCCACTTGAAGACGGGTCCTTTATGGTTAGTTAAAACAGGCAGGGTATATAACTTAGGATATGCATTCAAACATGTTTTCGAATCAACATAAGCATTAACAAGCACATTATCAACAAACACATTTGAATAAAAAGTACGAACATTCACATGAGAATTAAAAGTAACATGTCTACAAGCATCATCATCAGATACACAAGTACGAGAATTAAGATTGTTTACAAGCTCACAAGGTCTTGCCTTGGCATTTTCAACATTATTTGACAAAGAAAAATTGTTTTGATTAACATGAACACCCTTCCTCCTATTAACATTCTTTCTCCTCTTTCTTTTCTTCTTTTTCTCAACATCCTTTTGGTTACTAGTGATCTTAGGTACTAAAGTATTAGTAACCCATCTAGCACCACTAGTTATGCTCTTTCCACCTGTTGAATTGAAATTAAGAAGATTAGAACTAGAAGTTTTAAACACTTTCATCTTTTTGGAATCTTTTGGAGGTGAGGAAACTTCTTGCTTCTTTAGTTTATCATGAGAAAACCATCCATATCTATCCCTATATCTAGTTGTACCATTTGATGCATCCTTAGTTAGCGAAACTGTGCTAGACTTAGACACCTTAGGTATAGAACTAGATTGAGAGCTAGATTGAGAAGCATTAGGATAGTCTTTCGGAAGTTTCACTTTGGTGTACTTTGTCCTGTGTGGAGTCTCAGCTTGTTCCTTTTTGACATGTTTCACAGGGGTAGCAACAAAGGTTTCTAACTTAATGGTCTTTGGTTCAGTCTTGACGAGTTTGGTCTTAACTCGTTTCTTTGAGTAATATGAAGTTGGAGCTTTGGACAATGGTTTTTGAGATTCCACTTTTGTTTCCACTTTGATTTTGGTAGATTCAATCTTTTTCTCAGTTTCTGAATTAAAAACATATTCTCCCTCCATGAATTTATCAAAATCATTCTTTGTGAAATCTTTGGAAAAAGAAAATTTCAATGGAGATTGATTAGTTTCTGATTCATTTGAAAGTTTTGAAAAATCAGGAATCTTGGTGTCCAACTTCACAGTATGGGTAGTCTCAGAAATTAGGTCAACTTGAACTGACACATCTTTGGTTTCACAAGAAAATTGAGTAGAAGTATCAACACCTATACTAGCACTAGGCTTAGGGTGAACAACTAACTCATCAACAGTGTTGCATGTGAAAAACCTATAGAAGTACCATATCAAAACTAAACTATGTGCAAGTTCTTCATTAGATAAATCAGATTGCACATAATCATCAGCTATAAATGTAGCAGTATTTTGACAAGTACATTCAAGAAAATCAGTCAAGGTCTGGGTAGAGGTATTGGTAGATGAATCACAAGTAGTTTGGGTAGAATTGTCTACTAAAGCACTTTGGTTAGTTTGAGTAGAAACATTCTCACAAACTTTCTTAGTATCAACAACAATACATTTATCCTCTGAATTCGGACTTTGAGACTTGAGGTGATTAATAACTTTTTGTTGAGATTCCACTTTTGTTTCCACTTTGATTTTGGTAGATTCAATCTTTTTCTCAGTTTCTGAATTAAAAACATATTCTCCCTCCATGAATTTATCAAAATCATTCTTTGTGAAATCTTTGGAAAAAGAAAATTTCAATGGAGATTGATTAGTTTCTGATTCATTTGAAAGTTTTGAAAAATCAGGAATCTTGGTGTCCAACTTCACAGTATGGGTAGTCTCAGAAATTAGGTCAACTTGAACTGACACATCTTTGGTTTCACAAGAAAATTGAGTAGAAGTATCAACACCTATACTAGCACTAGGCTTAGGGTGAACAACTAACTCATCAACAGTGTTGCATGTGAAAAACCTATAGAAGTACCATATCAAAACTAAACTATGTGCAAGTTCTTCATTAGATAAATCAGATTGCACATAATCATCAGCTATAAATGTAGCAGTATTTTGACAAGTACATTCAAGAAAATCAGTCAAGGTCTGGGTAGAGGTATTGGTAGATGAATCACAAGTAGTTTGGGTAGAATTGTCTACTAAAGCACTTTGGTTAGTTTGAGTAGAAACATTCTCACAAACTTTCTTAGTATCAACAACAATACATTTATCCTCTGAATTCGGACTTTGAGACTTGAGGTGATTAATAACTTTTTGTTGAGATTCCACTTTTGTTTCCACTTTGATTTTGGTAGATTCAATCTTTTTCTCAGTTTCTGAATTAAAAACATATTCTCCCTCCATGAATTTATCAAAATCATTCTTTGTGAAATCTTTGGAAAAAGAAAATTTCAATGGAGATTGATTAGTTTCTGATTCATTTGAAAGTTTTGAAAATTCACTTTTAGAAAATAAAATGCTATTTTTCAACTTTTTGTTTTTGTTGGCTAAAGAATTGATATGAGTTGTTAAATCTGATAAAGCTAATCTACATGACTCTTTGTCCTTAATCAAAGAAAAAGTAGAGTCGAGATTTACCTCATCATCTGGGTATTCATCATCAGTGCTTTCTGCTTCAAAGACTTTGTTCTTGGCCAACCTTGCCATATAGCAAACATTAGCAGAGAGATCTTGATCTTCATCATCTGTGAGTAACAGCCATTTGTCATCTTCAGCTAGCAATGCATGTCCTGCTTCGACTTGTTTGGCTAACAGCATCTTCTGTTTGTAATACTCATAGTTCCGCTTTCGAGGTTGTTTGCAATCAACAGCAAAATGTCCAGGAATACCACAATTGTAGCACTTTTTGTCTGATGCCTTACCCTTCTCAACAACTTGTTTCTCATAAACTTCCTTCTTTTCACCATACCTTGATCCATTAGCTTCACCTTGCTCATTACTCTTAGGATGATAGTGTTCCTTCTTGGGAAATGCACTTGTAGAAGAAGTGCGGAGATTGTTGTTTGTTGGCCTCGCTTTGTAAAATTTCCTCTTGAAATGCTTTGTTACCGTGGCAAGAGCTTGATATAGTTCATCTGAAACACCATCTCTTGTAGCCATCAGATCATCTCCCTCCTCATCAGATGAAGAAACAACTACCATTTGCCTCTTAAGAGCTTCAGAAATCTTCTTCGAATTCAACATTGTTTGGTTTAGCTTCTTGAAGCTTTTTATTGAGAATATCAACATCCATTTGTCTTGCATTTGCCCGAAGCCATTCATTGGACTTTTGAATTTCAAGATCTTGATTGGTCTTTTCAAGATCATGAATGGTCTTTTCTAGATTTTGACATTTTTGTAATAACTTAGAATCAGGAGAGACATTCAACTCACATTCTTTAACCAACATCTTATCTTTGTAAGCTTGAAAATCTTGTTTAATAGCATCATGTTCAAAAAGTAATTTAGAATGTTCTTCAAGAAGTTTTGAAAATTCACTTTTAGAAAATAAAATGCTATTTTTCAACTTTTTGTTTTTGTTGGCTAAAGAATTGATATGAGTTGTTAAATCTGATAAAGCTAATCTACATGACTCTTTGTCCTTAATCAAAGAAAAAGTAGAGTCGAGATTTACCTCATCATCTGGGTATTCATCATCAGTGCTTTCTGCTTCAAAGACTTTGTTCTTGGCCAACCTTGCCATATAGCAAACATTAGCAGAGAGATCTTGATCTTCATCATCTGTGAGTAACAGCCATTTGTCATCTTCAGCTAGCAATGCATGTCCTGCTTCGACTTGTTTGGCTAACAGCATCTTCTGTTTGTAATACTCATAGTTCCGCTTTCGAGGTTGTTTGCAATCAACAGCAAAATGTCCAGGAATACCACAATTGTAGCACTTTTTGTCTGATGCCTTACCCTTCTCAACAACTTGTTTCTCATAAACTTCCTTCTTTTCACCATACCTTGATCCATTAGCTTCACCTTGCTCATTACTCTTAGGATGATAGTGTTCCTTCTTGGGAAATGCACTTGTAGAAGAAGTGCGGAGATTGTTGTTTGTTGGCCTCGCTTTGTAAAATTTCCTCTTGAAATGCTTTGTTACCGTGGCAAGAGCTTGATATAGTTCATCTGAAACACCATCTCTTGTAGCCATCAGATCATCTCCCTCCTCATCAGATGAAGAAACAACTACCATTTGCCTCTTAAGAGCTTCAGAAATCTTCTTCTCAACTATCAATGCCAAAGGATCAGAAGATACAACTTCTGGCATTTTGTTTGATGAAGCTTTGTTTAGGACTTGGTTTTCATTGAGTTTGAAAGATTCATAAAGAGTATGAATGGTGAACTTGGTCAGATTTTGATGTTGCTTGATCTGTGTTCCAAAATCTTCCCATTCTGGACCAAGAGCTTTGATGAATTTGATGTTTAACTCAATCTCTGTTTTCTTGACATTGTTCTTCCTCAGTTCATTTATGACATTGCAAAATCTGTAGTAGACAGCTTCAAGAGATTCATTAGGCAATTTGGCGAAGTTGTCAAACTCAGTCAAAATATTGGTCAATCTTATCGTCGAAGTCACGTCAGCTCCTTCCATCTGTCTAGCCACCTCATCCCATATCTCCTTAGCTGTATCATAAGAGTCAACAGAGCCATAGATTTCATCCGGTAGAGCTTTGTATAAACATGACCTAGCTCTGTTATCTGCAGCAGTTCGATCTTTTTGTTCAGCATTCAAAAGATCATGAGTTAGAATTGCATCAGTAGTGGGATGGCGATGAACGGCAAGTCCATTAAGGATGGAATCTTTCATCATATGACCATTTGTTTGACTTTCCACATAGTCCATAAATCTTTTCTTCCATAGTCCATAGGAACCACGGTAGAGAATTGGAGGTCTTGTATCTGAACCCAATGCCAATGCTTCACGAGAAGCCATTTGAAATTGATTTGATCTGAAAATTGAATTGAATTAAGAGTTGAAAAAAATCAGGAAATGAAACGATCTTGAGAAGATCGTCCTGGGTGAGATCGTTCTAGGTGAGATCGTCTTAGGTAAGATCGTCCTAGGTGAGATCGTCCTAAATGAGATCGTCCTAGGTGAGATTTGGTTAAGTATGAAATGAAACGATCTTGAAATGAAATGGTCTTGAAGTGAAATGATCTTGAACTAAATGATTTTGGATAAAACGATCTTGAATTAAAATGATTTTGGAATGAAACGATTCAAAGAACTGGGACGTTCTTGGTTGAAGATCGTCTTAAGTTCAGAAGAAATGGGACGATCTTGGTGAAGATCGTCTTAATTTCAGTATGCTGGGACGATCTTGGTGAAGATCGTCTTGGTTTTCTTTCTCAAAGACTTTCAAGTATAAAACTTTCCAAGTATTTGAATTGACCAAACCAATCCTTTCGGATTAGTTAGCCACAATCAAATACTTCACAACACACACTTGTCAAGACGATCTTGAGGAGATCGTCCTACAAGCCACAAAGTACTAAGTATGAAATGAACTTTCAAAGACTAAGACGATCTTGGGAAGATCGTCCTAGTGAAGATCGTCTTAAACTTGACAGGATTATGTTTTCAACAACCACGAATCTATTGGTGAACAAATAACTATGATTTTATGTGATTTGAAGTGTGAATTTTGATGAACCAGTAGGTGAAAAAGACGAACAAAACTTGAAAATAATTTTGATTTTTGATGAATTTGTGACTGAATTCAGTTATGGATCGTCATCTGATCGATGTTTCTCTCTGATACCACTTGTTATAACACGATTTCTAACACCGAATTCAAGTCATCAATGGTGAATTTGGTGAGTGTGTGTTCTTGGTGTTTGTGTGTGTTTTGAGAGAGAATTGTGTGTTAAAGTTATCAGGTATTATAGTTATCAAAGGATTATATCAAAGTTATGATCTATAAGGTATGAGAGGGCTATTTATAGTCTAACTACACAATTATGCTAATTGTCACAATTAGCCCCTCAACCTTAGTGATCATTTATCTATGATTTAATAACAAGAAATTCCTCTAATCTAGATTACAATTTATCACTATTTTTGGATTTCTAACAAAATAAGAGGGGAAATTTGAATTTTTGATGTATATGAAAGGTATGTGTGTATATGTGTTTGTATTTTAATTTTTGTTAGTCATAATTTGTGTATGTATAGGTTGTATGTATGTATAAGTGTTATAAGTTAATTTAATCTTTCTAAGACATAATTTGTGTTTGTACTTATATATATAGGCCGTGTATATATATGTATGTATATATAGATACATTTTTGTGTTTTATAATTGTTACTTAAATCGTTATTTATAAACTTGTATTTATTTAATTACATATATATAAGCTTATTATTATTCAAGCTCACTATTATGTACATAAGGTTTATAAATAAAATTTTGAGATGGTAATTATATTTTTTTTTTGTGTTCAAATATACTTGAAATAGCTTAGTGATTGAATTGTTGGATATTTATAAAGACTTTTGGTTGTTATCTCAACTTGTGAGTCTTGCATAGTTATTTATATAACTTAACTTCGTGAAATAAAATTTTTGGTTCATTGACATTTCATCAAGTTCAATTAGAACTAATCTATAGCTTGAGATTGTCTTGAATGATTATAGTTATTGTTTATGGCATTTCTAAGGCAACTAGCTACCTTTTGGCAGTCTATTGAACTAGAGGGCAAATATCACCATGCCCTAAATGTCTAGAAGGCCAATTCTCTTAATAAACCTCTAGGGATAGATACCTAGATAAGTCTAAGTAAATTGTCCTAGTCAGAAATTGAGGGTTGTTACACTCTTTTCCCTACCTCTTCTAGATCCAGTTGGATCAAGAAGAGCATTGAGAGGTGATGTGGGGACGTAAGGTCCTTCATTTAAAATTTTCATCATATTTCTCTCAATTCCAGTGATATGCAATATCATCCTAGCTTTCCACGTACCAAATTCATCACTATTCCCACTAAATTTAGGAACAGGATTGTTTGAGTAGTGCACATGCACATGTGGAGAAGCATGAGTAGGAGGAGGAGGGGGTGGATTAGTGTTAATGACAGGTGGTGGTTCATTATTTTGATCATTAATATTAGGATCAGGACCAAAATTAAAACCTTCTTGTGTATTTTCTGGGTTGGCAATCAAAGAAGCAGATCTAGGTAAGTTTTTTAGCCTTCTGCTCTGATACTAAATGTAGAGTCCCTCACTTGATGGTTTAACCCAATAGTGTAAAATACAACAAGTCTAATATGCACTAGATTTGGACTAGTATTACTTGAATATAAATGCAAGTATATAAACAAAGTAATACAAGACTTAAAGCAATAAATAAAGTATAGGTGGAACACAATGTAATTTTTCAAGTGTATTTTATTTATGATGTTAAATAAAATACAAGGTTGTGCGGAATCAAGATAATACAAATTGTGAGTCCCTCGATAGCTATGGATCGCTCTCGAGATCGTCTATGGTTATGTCGTGAGTGCGGAATCCTCATGAGATAACTGTTTGATTAGTTATCTATTATATTGCTAATTATAAGAGTATAATCAGCCTTATATTGCTCTATATTCGTTTGGTATATGTCACAAACGAACTTAGATTCCTTAGGTGTGTTAAAACTCTTCGTCGTCTATTAAATTTAGGGTTTTTATATGTTTCAGATTATATTGGACTCGCTGGGCTTTGTTCTTACGAACTTAGCAGCCCAGCCCATCTTAACGAAGATTATCTTCGTTAGTGCCTAACGAAGATTATCTTCGTTAGTTGTAAATCATCTTTATAGTTATATTCCTTAGTATTTCACATACAAGGAATCCTAACGTATATTATGTTTGTACTTGTATAACATACATAACAAACATCATATATAAACATATATAACACCTAAACATGTAATCGATCATTACCAAAACATTATGTTCATAATCTATCAATTACATATACAAATAAGACATAATCAAATCTAAGTTGCTGTTGTCACATCAACGTGCATCAACAAACTCCCCCTTGACAGCAGCACCTTCGATTTCTTCAGTCTTCAAAATTCTGTCATCCATTAAATAACAATCGCTTGCTATTTGCATGGATATTTTCATGTAAGCAGACTTGGATAATCTTACGATATCGACTTTCTTCATATTTCCAAAATGGCAAAAATGAACATTCTGTATCGTATAATTTCCTCAGATCATTTCTTGAGAAGTTGACCAACTGCATTGGATCATACATCCTTCTCAGCAAAATCTTCTTTTCTGAATCTGCATACATCTTGGCTTCACCAGAATCTCGATCAATCTCCCAATTGTCCATTTTATCCAAGACATCTTGTGCCCATTTCTTGGCAGGGACTTTGATCATACACTTGATATCACGTTGAATATACTCAACGCTTCTATCTGGCTTAACCATCTTCTTCTTTTGTCTTGGTTCAATATGAAACATTGGTTTATCTGAATCTTTCATATTCAAAAGGAATCAATGCATCATCAACCTTAGCGTATACCACAAAGTTTAAAACTTCAGCGGTGCTACTAATTGGAGCTTGTAGCATTCTTTCCTTTACTTCTTTTCTCTTCAATTCTAACACATTTCTTTCTACCATAGACGGCTCTTCAGGAATTGAGTCCCAAACATCATCAAAACCATAAGGTTTCTTGAACATGTTTAGATCCGGTTCAGGAATAATCTCACCTTCCTCAAGCTCATTTCCATTAAAGAGTAATTCCGTATCATCTGTATCATCTGATAAGATTACACAAAATAACACCAGAATACAATGATTAATCATGATAATAAAGATGAAATATAATTGCATTGAAATAAGATAAATTACATTTACATGTCATAACTTATTACATGCAACCTAAAATACAATTCATCTAATCATTATTAACATCATAAGTTGAATCAGAATCAGAATCAGATTCCAAAGCAGATCAGTAATCTGAATCAGAATCAGAATCAGAATCAGAATCAGAATCAGAATCAGAATCAGAATCAGAATCAGAATCAGAATCAGAATCAGAATCAGAATCAGAATCAGAATCAGAATCAGAATCAGAATCAGAATCAGAATCAGAATCAGAATCAGAATCAGAATCAGAATCAGAATCAGAATCAGAATCAGAATCAGAATCAGAATCAGAATCAGAATCAGAATCAGAATCAGAATCAGAATCAGAATCAGAATCAGAATCAGAATCAGAATCAGAATCAGAATCAGAATCAGAATCAGAATCAGAATCAGAATCAGAATCAGAATCAGAATCAGAATCAGAATCAGAATCAGAATCAGAATCAGAATCAGAATCAGAATCAGAATCAGAATCAGAATCAGAATCAGAATCAGAATCAGAATCAGAATCAGAATCAGAATCAGAATCAGAATCAGAATCAGAATCAGAATCAGAATCAGAATCAGAATCAGAATCAGAATCAGAATCAGAATCAGAATCAGAATCAGAATCAGAATCAGAATCAGAATCAGAATCAGAATCAGAATCAGAATCAGAATCAGAATTACAATTACATTTACATGTCATAACTTATTACATGCAACCTAAAATACAATTCATCTAATCATTATCAACATCATAAGTTGAATCAGAATCAGAATCAGATTCCAAAGCTATTTGCTTTTGAATCTGTAATTCTTTTTCTCTTTCATTTTCTGCATGTTGTTGTTTATCTAATAAAACATCAAACACATCATGAAAGGCGTTTTCTTCAGAATAATAGTCATGTCCAAATTTTGCTTCAACTTCACGCTTTAATCGATCAGTTTCAGCTTCAACTTGATCATCACTTAAATAATCAATTGATTTTGAAGAATTACCTGAGTCAAGTGCTTCAATAGCCTCAGCATCACGAGGAGCACTTGAATCTCCAGCACCAGATGTACCAACCTCAGTATTATCTCCCCCTATCTCCCCCTGAACTTCAACACCCTTTCCTTTGTCAAGAACTGGGCGAGAATCACTTCGATCACCAGCATTATCAGCATCATCATCATCATCATCATCATCATCATCATCATCATCATCATCATCATCATCATCATCATCATCATCATCATCATCATCATCATCATCATCGAATCATCATCATCATCATCATCATCATCATCATCATCATCATCATCATCATCATCATCATCATCATCATCATCATCATCATCATCATCATCATCATCATCATCATCATCATCATCATCATCATCATCATCATCATCATCATCATCATCATCATCATCATCATCATCATCATCATCATCATCATCATCATCATCATCATCATCATCATCATCATCATCATCATCATCATCATCATCATCATCATCATCATCATCATCATCATCATCATCATCATCATCATCATCATCATCATCATCATCATCATCATCATCATCATCATCATCATCATCATCATCATCATCATCATCATCATCATCATCATCATCATCATCATCATCATCATCATCATCATCATCATCATCACCAGCATTATCATCATCATCATCATCATCTTGACGTCTTGGCACTGATAATCTGCATATCTCTTCAGGCACATCTCCCCCTTGATTCTTGACCCAATTGACAAGAAAGGTCAGAGCAGCTCGGACATCTGAGAGATCAGACTCTAACGTGTAAACACGAGTCTCTAGAACCTGAATACGTCGAACCAGAGGAGAATCTGAAGGAAGAGGAGTAACAGGCACACTGGGAGGCAATGCAACCGGAATAGCAGCAGCAGTTGAACTTGGAGGATCAGGAATTGAAACTGATGTAGCTTCAGTGATACGTGCACGCTTAACTCTTTGATAAGTAAGAGTAGCATCCATTGATCTTTTAGAACTCCTAGTATCACTTGAACTGGGTGCATTGACCGGATCATCAATATCTTCAAAAAGGCTGGCTAGTTCAGGATTAAATCGAGCCGCAACCTCAGGAGGAAGTAAACATTTGCATCATACTGTAAAGAAACATCATGCAAAACATCCAAAGATTGGTTAAGTAAAACATAATAATCCTGCAAAGTACCTTATCATGAACAAAATTTACCTTATCATGAACAAAATTTACCTTATCATGAACAGAATACATCATGACATGCCTTGCTTCGACGTTCTCTACGTAGCTCACTAGATACACCTTCTTGAGATAAGTGATAAGAATGATCACTTGCAGAAGCTACAGGAACATCATGAGCCCTTTTTGTGCGATGCTCATATTCACCTGTGTCTTCCGAGACAACAACATTATCAGCTGAACTACTGGTACTATCTTCCTCATTAGCATCATTCCCGTGATCTGAATCATCATCATCGGAATCATCACTTGAAGAATCACTATCATCAGCTTCTAAACCACCTTCAGAACCTTCTGTTTCATCCGAATCGTCATCGTCGTCCACGAACATATCATCCTCAATACGAGAACGATAGTTAGGATTGATCAAGTGACCAAACAAAGGTGGATCAGTAAGACCTTCCACGTTGCGAGTATTTGCTTCTAAATCAGCGAAAAGACGCAAAGGCCAAGCATGTAGATTATAACGAGGTCCTTGATCGAAAACCAAGTTCGGACAGAAGTGTCTGACAATGGCCATAACAAAGCGAGGATAAAGTAAAAATCTCTTTCGTCCTCTGGCACTAAGTTGTTCAAGAAATTCCTGATAAAAGTAGACAGAAAATGGATACGGGCGATTGTAGACCAATGCAACCATCTGCGATGCTATTTGAGCAGAAAGTTGATCAAAACCCGCTTTACGATTGCTTAAACAAACTAGCAAAGCATACGCCAAATATCTCCATCTTCCTTTAATTCCACTTTTGTCAAAAGGTAATTTTATTGCACCAACGTAACCCATCCTCTGAAAACATTGATAAAGAAGCTGAAACGAATATGTCATATCTACCGCTTCGTCTGGTTCTTCACCTAAACGCAGAATATGACGTAGATTTGCAGCATTGAATGCAAAAGTGATCCCAGCAACTGTAGCTTGAATAAAACCATGACCATTAACCATTACTTCATGAGCAGTACTCCAGAATTCATCTATGTACTGTCTAATAAGTCGTGGTGAATGAGTGAACACAAATGATAATCTTGAACGAGCTATAAATGCAAACATTTGATGATAATGATCACAGTTACGTTGATCTGGATCAAGGTTGAGAGCCAGATTATGCTTCTCAAAGAATTGTCTCGGTGCTAAAGCCATATCTGCAAAACAAATCAAAGTATCGAAACAAATATAAAATAAGCATAGAAAATGATTTGCAGACTTGTAAAACCTAATCACTAAATTCGTAAGTTAAACTGTACGAAGATAGTCGTTAAGTTCGTAAGTAGAAGCTTTACGAAGATAGTGTTTAAATTCGTAAGTATAAACGGTACGAAGATAGTCGTTAAGTTCGTAAGTAAACTTACGAAGATAGTCGTTAAGTTCGTAAGTATAAACTGGTACGAAGATAGTCGTTAAGTTCGTAAGTTAAACTGTACGAAGATAGTCGTTAAGTTCGTAAGTAGAACTGTACGAAGATAGTGTTTAAATTCGTAAGAACAAAGTGTACGAAGATATAAGTTCGTAAGAACTAAAAGAACGAACATAAGGGTTAAGTTCGTAAGTTAAAATAACATACGAAGATAAACTTTAATTTCGTAAGTTTGACAAATTAAGTCCTAAATTCGTAAACACTTGTAGAAATCCTAAGTTCGTAACTTATAAACCTAAACTTAAGTTCGTAAGTTATAAACGAAGGCTAACTTCGTTTGATTGAACACTAAATTCGTTCGCTATGTCTGAGCAGCACTTCATCAACAATTTAAATTGATTAACTTTTTGTTTTTGCCCAAAATCGTTTTGAAAAATTTGTATCCATTAATTATAGCATAACCCAGTTTGATTATAACAAGAATTCAAGATATAATAGAGGATTAATCTCAAAACGAAATTAAAACCCTAAAATCAAAATTCTTATGAAGCTGACTGAGTTCGTGCATAAATTGGACAAACAACGAATTTGTATTAGTGATTTGTGAATGATTACACTCGATTATTGTACCTGAATCACTAATTTCAAGAGAAATCGAAACAAGAAGTAGAAATTTGATCGAAATCAAAAGCTGTGATTGATGATATTATGGGGATGAAGCAGCTTAAATTCGTTTATTGCTTGAAAAAATTTGAAAGTGTAAATAATAAAACGAAGGCAGCTTGTATTTATATAGATGGTAAAAATGGTTTAAAACGGGTCGGGTAGGTATCTGGTCACAAATATGTGCGTACGAAGATGATCTTCGTAAGAACAAAACAACGAAAATAGATGATATCTTCGTAAGAACAAACAACGAAGATGAAAGATATTTTCGTAAGAACAATCATAAACGAAGATAATGCTATCTTCGTAAGACAAACAACGAATTTGTATTAGTGATTTGTGAATGATTACACTCGATTATTGTACCTGAATCACTAATTTCAAGAGAAATCGAAACAAGAAGTAGAAATTTGATCGAAATCAAAAGCTGTGATTGATGATATTATGGGGATGAAGCAGCTTAAATTCGTTTATTGCTTGAAAAAATTTGAAAGTGTAAATAATAAAACGAAGGCAGCTTGTATTTATATAGATGGTAAAAATGGTTTAAAACGGGTAGGGTAGGAATCCGGTCACAAATATGTGCGTACGAAGATGATCTACGTAAGAACCATATACTTCCAACTTTCTGAACGAAAATAGATGATATCTTCGTAAGAACAAACAACGAAGATGAAAGATATTTTCGTAAGAACAATCATAAACGAAGATAATGCTATCTTCGTAAGAACAATCTTTGGACTTAGAAAATTTCAGATTCAGCTAGGTTCGTTCACAAAATGTTCCACGATTCGACCCTTTACCTAATCCTGTATATAGCAAAAACTCGTTAACAAACAACCTGTTCATGCCTTGTACCAAAAAATTGCCATCATACAATATCATCATCATAATGTAAGTTGTTCAACGAACATTACAATCGTGAATAATAATCCCTAATCCCTCAAATCAAATCATCAACAAACCTGAAAATAATCAATTGACATATGAACAACGTTACCAATCATGACCATGAAACGGAGAACTTTCCACTAATCATTGAGATGCTTCACGACAAATGATCTTGAAACACTTAAGTCCCATATGAAATGTCGTCTACAAAACAGACAAACAATGAGTAGTCCAAAAATTCAATAAAGAACTTATAAAAATACTATTTTGACTCAATATAAAGAAAAATAAATTAGAATTAAAATAACAGAATAATAAACTAAGCTATACACTAATTAACTTGAATTTATTCATCATTTATTCATTATTTACATGATGCTTGGTTACTGCTGACTAGATCAGTTTAGCAATTACATAAGCCTGTGGGTGAGAAATAATTCTCTTATTATTAGTTATGAACAGTGATCCAAAAACGATTACCAATATGTTTGTCCTCTTAAACACTCGGTACTTCCAGTCTCCTTTTTGGTTTGTGGCACTTTCGTATTACTTGAGCCAAGGACAGTCACCATGTAACCTAGTAAGTTACTCATGCCACAATTTTAGTTTGCGAACTTATGTGCCCCATATTCAGATACACTCTTACAATCGAAAAAGCACTAAGATTAAGACATTTGGTGATTAAAGTGAGAAAGTCTTTAAGAATCAAGTCAGCGGTGACAGGTCGGTGATTCCTCACGCGTAAAGCGACATAACTTGACTCACGTACGGAAATATACTTAACATTGCATAATGCCAAGTACTTGCATATTTGTGACATTAATTTACTTTAAAGCACTTATGAAAACCCGTGACTTTCTATGAGACCCATGTAGCGAACTTTCTGACAACCTATCCCAAGTTGAAAACTTTAGGTAGGCTAGGTATACAAGGACACCCCAAGGACTTACTTGTTCGAATCTCAAAGGCCACATTAGCTTCATACTTTCAATAGATTTATTTTGATATTTGCATATCTTGTCACAAATATACATCCGAAAAAGCAATACATACACATATATGTACCCGAGACCTTCTTTATAAAGACCAAATATACCTAATTACAATGCAAGATCTTTCATAAGATTTAAAGGACTTGTCTATTTTAAGAACAAGTATTCTCAGCCATATATCTGAATAAGTTTCCCATAAGAACATTGTATACATTTAAGTTCATATTATAAGGAAACCTTGGTACTTTGTGCCTATCGATACATCATATAATGGTATCACTGAACTAAGCATTTTAAAGTACAATTAAGTAGGCTTAAAAGCTAAAGTATCATCACGTCTAATCATTGAGATGCTTCACGACAAATGATCTTGAAACACTTAAGTCCCATATGAAATGTCGTCTACAAAACAGACAAACAATGAGTAGTCCAAAAATTCAATAAAGAACTTTATAAATTTCCGGAATGATGTCATAAGTCACGGTACGAAGTTAGAAGTAACAAATCTGATTAGTTTCACTAAATACATAAATCATAAGATAAATAAATACACCAATATCAATTTCATGTATTCTTCCTTCACATGCTCATATCTGCATCACACAAATTGTCATAACACAACAGTGATCTTATCACCATGATATCATCCGTATGAATAACAATGCATTTGCAGAATATAGCACTTCAATTTAATCTTTTTAACCTGAACACTGCACACTTAATGAAAACCCGTGACTTTCTATGAGACCCATGTAGCGAACTTTCTGACAACCTATCCCAAGTTGAAAACTTTAGGTAGGCTAGGTATACAAGGACACCCCAAGGACTTACTTGTTCGAATCTCAAAGGCCACATTAGCTTCATACTTTCAATAGATTTATTTTGATATTTGCATATCTTGTCACAAATATACATCCGAAAAAGCAATACATACACATATATGTACCCGAGACCTTCTTTATAAAGACCAAATATACCTAATTACAATGCAAGATCTTTCATAAGATTTAAAGGACTTGTCTATTTTAAGAACAAGTATTCTCAGCCATATATCTGAATAAGTTTCCCATAAGAACATTGTATACATTTAAGTTCAGATTATAAGGAAACCTTGGTACTTTGTGCCTATCGATACATCATATAATGGTATCACTGAACTAAGCATTTTAAAGTACAATTAAGTAGGCTTAAAAGCTAAAGTATCGTCACGTCTAATCATTTAGTACAGTGACCGTACTTCATTTATTATATTTTTGGATTTTCCAATTTTTCTGATGTTTTTGGATTTTCAGACACTAGATATATACAAACTTATATCCAATTTTTATTTTTTGATTTTATTTTTCTGATGTTTTTGGATTTTCCAATTTTTCTGATGTTTTTGGATTTTCCAATTTTTCTGATGTTTTTGGATTTTCCAATTTTTCTGATGTTTTTGGATTTTCCAATTTTTCTGATGTTTTTGGATTTTCCAATTTTTCTGATGTTTTTGGATTTTCCAATTTTTCTGATGTTTTTGGATTTTCCAATTTTTCTGATGTTTTTGGATTTTCCAATTTTTCTGATGTTTTTGGATTTTCCAATTTTTCTGATGTTTTTGGATTTTCCAATTTTTCTGATGTTTTTGGATTTTCCAATTTTTCTGATGTTTTTGGATTTTCCAATTTTTCTGATGTTTTTGGATTTTCCAATTTTTCTGATGTTTTTGGATTTTCCAATTTTTCTGATGTTTTTGGATTTTCCAATTTTTCTGATGTTTTTGGATTTTCCAATTTTTCTGATGTTTTTGGATTTTCCAATTTTTCTGATGTTTTTGGATTTTCCAATTTTTCTGATGTTTTTGGATTTTCCAATTTTTCTGATGTTTTTGGATTTTCCAATTTTTCTGATGTTTTTGGATTTTCCAATTTTTCTGATGTTTTTGGATTTTCCAATTTTTCTGATGTTTTTGGATTTTCCAATTTTTCTGATGTTTTTGGATTTTCCAATTTTTCTGATGTTTTTGGATTTTCCAATTTTTCTGATGTTTTTGGATTTTCCAATTTTTCTGATGTTTTTGGATTTTCCAATTTTTCTGATGTTTTTGGATTTTCCAATTTTTCTGATGTTTTTGGATTTTCCAATTTTTCTGATGTTTTTGGATTTTCCAATTTTTCTGATGTTTTTGGATTTTCCAATTTTTCTGATGTTTTTGGATTTTCCAATTTTTCTGATGTTTTTGGATTTTCCAATTTTTCTGATGTTTTTGGATTTTCCAATTTTTCTGATGTTTTTGGATTTTCCAATTTTTCTGATGTTTTTGGATTTTCCAATTTTTCTGATGTTTTTGGATTTTCCAATTTTTCTGATGTTTTTGGATTTTCCAATTTTTCTGATGTTTTTGGATTTTCCAATTTTTCTGATGTTTTTGGATTTTCCAATTTTTCTGATGTTTTTGGATTTTCCAATTTTTCTGATGTTTTTGGATTTTCCAATTTTTCTGATGTTTTTGGATTTTCCAATTTTTCTGATGTTTTTGGATTTTCCAATTTTTCTGATGTTTTTGGATTTTCCAATTTTTCTGATGTTTTTGGATTTTCCAATTTTTCTGATGTTTTTGGATTTTCCAATTTTTCTGATGTTTTTGGATTTTCCAATTTTTCTGATGTTTTTGGATTTTCCAATTTTTCTGATGTTTTTGGATTTTCCAATTTTTCTGATGTTTTTGGATTTTCCAATTTTTCTGATGTTTTTGGATTTTCCAATTTTTCTGATGTTTTTGGATTTTCCAATTTTTCTGATGTTTTTGGATTTTCCAATTTTTCTGATGTTTTTGGATTTTCCAATTTTTCTGATGTTTTTGGATTTTCCAATTTTTCTGATGTTTTTGGATTTTCCAATTTTTCTGATGTTTTTGGATTTTCCAATTTTTCTGATGTTTTTGGATTTTCCAATTTTTCTGATGTTTTTGGATTTTCCAATTTTTCTGATGTTTTTGGATTTTCCAATTTTTCTGATGTTTTTGGATTTTCCAATTTTTCTGATGTTTTTGGATTTTCCAATTTTTCTGATGTTTTTGGATTTTCCAATTTTTCTGATGTTTTTGGATTTTCCAATTTTTCTGATGTTTTTGGATTTTCCAATTTTTCTGATGTTTTTGGATTTTCCTAATCATTTAGTACAGTGATTCCATTTATTATATTTTTGGATTTTCCAATTTTTCTGATGTTTTTGGATTTTCAGACACTAGATATGTACAAACTTATACTAAAACAACTCTTTTTGTATTTTAATGACTCTATCTATGTACGACTTAAACTACAAAGACACAAAACCGAAAAATTTAAGTTCTTTGAGAGAAACTACTCGGCATTCTTCATACCATTGAGTTGATATAACAACTCATGACGAGGTCTATCAAAAGCTTTAGTATAAAGATCAGCAAGGTTATCATCAGTAACAACCTTTTCTAAATGAATAAGCTTTTTCTCAAAACAGTCACGCAAAAAATGATGCTTTATATCTATGTGCTTGGTGACTTTAAAGTTTTTCGGATTCTTAGTAATATCTATGGCAGACTTATTATCAATACAAATAGGAGAGTCTGAGATATCCATACCATAGTCGCGCAATTGTTGCTGTATCCAAAGTACCTGAGAACAGCATTGACCAGCAGCTATGTACTCTGCTTCACAGGTAGACTGTGCAACAGATGTCTGCTTTTTGCACTGCCACGATATAATTCTCCCCCCTAAAAGTTGACATCCACCTGACGTTGATTTCCTATCCGAACTGCAGCCACCATAATCCGAATCAGTATAAGCTTTGAATTCAAAGGAACCATGCATGGGATACCAAAGCCCTAGACGAGGCTTGGCCTTCACATAACGAAGAATCCTTTTCGCAGCTTTCATATGTGACTCTTTCGGATTAGCCTGATATCTAGCACACATACAAACAGCAAAGGTAATGTCTGGACGTGAAGCCGTCAGATACATCAAGGAACCAATAATAGCCCGATATTGAGTTGCATCGACTTCTGGATCATTAGTCTTATCAGGACACAGCCCATGATTAGTCTGAATGGGAGTAATTGCATCTTTAGCATCGGTCATTCGAAACCTTGTGAGAAGATCCTGAACATACTTGCTCTGATGAATAAAGAACCCATCCTTCAGTTGATCCACCTGTAATCCAAGGAAGAAAGTTAATTCCCCCATAGCACTCATTTCGAACTTAGCCTTCATGCTCTGCTCAAACTCCTTGCACATGGTCTTATCAGATGAACCAAAAATGATATCATCAACGTAAACCTGTACAAGCAAGTAGTCCTTCCCTTTCCATTTGATGAACAACGTGCTGTCAATAGAACCTCGAGTAAAACCATTTTCATGCAAATGAGTAGACAGTTTTTCATACCATGATCGAGGAGCCTGATGTAAACCATATAGAGCCTTATCAAGACGATATACTCTATTGGGAAAATCTGGATCCTCAAACCCCTGAGGTTGATCTACATACACTTCTTCTCTAATTTCTCCATACAAAAAGGCACTCTTTACGTCAAGTTGATACACCTTTATACCTTGATAGCTAGCAAATGCCAGAAATAATCGAATAGCTTCTAGTCTAGCTACAGGTGCAAAAGTCTCATCGTAATCAAAACCTTCTTGTTGCTCAAATCCTCTAACTACCAACCGAGCCTTATTGCGAGTGACAACACCTTTGTCATCCTTTTTACAACGAAAAACCCATCGCGTAGACAAAGGAGATTCACCATGAGGTAAGTCAACTAACTTCCATACATCAAGCTTCCGAAACTGAGCCAATTCTTCTTGCATCGCCTCAACCCATGACGGATCTTTAAGAGCCATACCAACATTCTTAGGCTCAACCTGAGAGATGAAGCAATAGTACAAGTACCAAGTAATCGCCCCAGTATCCTTAACCTCAGCAAACATACTTGACATCTTCTTATGCTGATTCCTCGTGCGAGTAGAGGCTGAAGCATCACCAATAATTTGATCTACTGGATGATCCTTGTTGACTCTTGTCTGAGGAACCTTATCGACCGTAAGATCACTTCCCAAGTTTGTCTGGACATGATGTTCTGGAGTTTTAGGCTCTTCCTGATTTTCACCTTCCGTGTCATCAGTATCATAGAAAGGATCATCAGGTAGCGGTATATGTAAAGGATCAGTAAGATTTTTAAGAGCAGTATCTAAAGTAGAGTCTGCTTCTTTGGTCCCACTTGATTCACCAGATTTAGAAGCAGGCTCAACGAATGGTGAGGAAACAGGAGTGGAAACAGGAACCGGCCCACCATCAAATGGATCATGTAGAGTAACTACATCTTCCACAATCGGAACACCTGTAAAAGAAACAGGACCACGAAAAGAAGTGAAAACACCATCATAATCAAAGTCATTAGCAGGACCAATGTGCACAGCAGGTTTATGACTGACAATTACGACATTTGTACCAAAATCGACTTTGCCAGTTTTCTGATTGTACACACGCCGAATCGGTGTACTTGGCACATAACCTAAAAAGAATCCCTCCTCAGATTTAGGATCAAATTTCCCTTGAGGAAGAACTTTCAGAAAAGTACACGGAACACCAAACGGCTCAACATTCTGCAAATTGGGCTTTTTGTTGTGCAACAGCTCATAACAAGTCTTCTTAAACCGTTTAACTGTTAAAACCCGATTCAAAATGTGGCAAGCTGTATTCACCGCCTCTCCCCAGAAAGTAATAGGAAGCCCTGAATCAGCAAGCATCGTCCTGGCTGTTTCTATCAATGTCCTGTTCTTCCTTTCAGCTACTCCATTCTGTTGTGGCTCATAAGGTGCACTGAATTGATGTTGAATTCCTTTGGTCAAGCAAAATGCAGTAATAGTATTATTCTTGAACTCAGTGCCATTGTCACTCCTGATTCTCTTCACTTTAATCTCATGGACATTCTCGACTTGTTTAATGAAATCCATAAATCGAGTAGCAGTCTCATCCTTGGTCTTCAAAAAGAATACCCATGAGAATCTTGAGTAATCATCAGTGATCACCAAACAGTAAGACATCCCTCCAATGCTTCTTATGTTCACAGGACCAAAGAGATCCATATGAAGTAACTCGAATGGTTTGGATATAGAATTTTGCACCTTTGATTTATGGGGATTCTTATGTTGCTTCCCTTTCAAACACGGTACACATTTATCTTCCATCCCAAACTTCTTTACCGGAACACCTTCAACTAATTCAAGACTGACAAGTTCATTCATCTTCCGAAAGTTGATATGTCCCATTCTTCGATGCCATAAGAGAGATTCCGACTCATTGGCCTTGCTCAACAAACAAAGGGACTCCTTTGGATTATCAACACCTAAAACTAAACCATAGATGTCTCTCTTCCTAGGAGCTCTGAGCATAATCCATTCTTCAGGAATAACAAAACCCGGCTTCAAGATGAATGCCTCCTTTTCTGTGAAATGAACATTGTTGCCCTTGTCACAGATCTGTGAGACACTCATAAGATTATGAGTAAGTTGTTCCACAAAGTTTACTCGTTCTAGAGTAAGTTGTCCATTGACGACATCTCCTTGACCGGTGATGTTACCGCCCTTGGATCCAGCAAAACTAACATATGACCCATGTATATCAACATAATTGGACAAAAGCTTCTTGTCCCCTGTCATGTGCCTGGAGCATCCACTGTCAAGGTACCACAAATGAATTGGTTTCCTAGGAACTCCCTGCACATAAAATGAGATAAGTTAGTTTTCGTGTGGGACCCAAACCTTCATTGGTTTGGGTCGTCCCTTCTCATCCTTGAGAAGAACTTTCAGAAAAGTACACGGAACACCAAACGGCTCAACATTCTGCAAATTGGGCTTTTTGTTGTGCAACAGCTCATAACAAGTCTTCTTAAACCGTTTAACTGTTAAAACCCGATTCAAAATGTGGCAAGCTGTATTCACCGCCTCTCCCCAGAAAGTAATAGGAAGCCCTGAATCAGCAAGCATCGTCCTGGCTGTTTCTATCAATGTCCTGTTCTTCCTTTCAGCTACTCCATTCTGTTGTGGCTCATAAGGTGCACTGAATTGATGTTGAATTCCTTTGGTCAAGCAAAATGCAGTAATAGTATTATTCTTGAACTCAGTGCCATTGTCACTCCTGATTCTCTTCACTTTAATCTCATGGACATTCTCGACTTGTTTAATGAAATCCATAAATCGAGTAGCAGTCTCATCCTTGGTCTTCAAAAAGAATACCCATGAGAATCTTGAGTAATCATCAGTGATCACCAAACAGTAAGACATCCCTCCAATGCTTCTTATGTTCACAGGACCAAAGAGATCCATATGAAGTAACTCGAATGGTTTGGATATAGAATTTTGCACCTTTGATTTATGGGGATTCTTATGTTGCTTCCCTTTCAAACACGGTACACATTTATCTTCCATCCCAAACTTCTTTACCGGAACACCTTCAACTAATTCAAGACTGACAAGTTCATTCATCTTCCGAAAGTTGATATGTCCCATTCTTCGATGCCATAAGAGAGATTCCGACTCATTGGCCTTGCTCAACAAACAAAGGGACTCCTTTGGATTATCAACACCTAAAACTAAACCATAGATGTCTCTCTTCCTAGGAGCTCTGAGCATAATCCATTCTTCAGGAATAACAAAACCCGGCTTCAAGATGAATGCCTCCTTTTCTGTGAAATGAACATTGTTGCCCTTGTCACAGATCTGTGAGACACTCATAAGATTATGAGTAAGTTGTTCCACAAAGTTTACTCGTTCTAGAGTAAGTTGTCCATTGACGACATCTCCTTGACCGGTGATGTTACCGCCCTTGGATCCAGCAAAACTAACATATGACCCATGTATATCAACATAATTGGACAAAAGCTTCTTGTCCTCAACAGTCACATCCCAGACTTTGTCAATCCTTTTAGGGTCAATAGATTCTAAAGGGAATTCTAACTCAGTATATACCCTATGACTCTTGTGAAGAGTAAAGTGTGTAACACTATCTTTCTGACCAAAAGAATTAGACTTATTTTGAACAATACCTTTCAATTTCTGTTCCTTTTTAGGTTGAGAAGAACCTCCTACAGACTCTTTTGTTTCCTTAGGCAACTTGGCTTCAGGAATTGAGTCTTTTGGTTTACTAGCTTCAGTACTAGATTGAAGTAGAACTTCAGGAATGTTAGGTTCAACGGAGGTATAATTGTTGTTGAAAGGTGGAGGAACATCGTTATAAGAAATCTTAACTGGGTCTAGACTCTTAGTGGAAGAATCCTCAAATTTGTTCATATGCATTAACAGTTCAGAATGCCTAGCAGAATCTAATTTAGCATTTAAATCCAAAATCTCTATCTTAGCATCAGCTAGTTCTTTTTCGATAGTGGCACACTTCTTTGCTAACAACGAGTAAGCTTCACCGCCTACTCTTTCTACAGCTACCGACTGTTTGACTTTGTCCTTCATTGCACTTAGATCAGACTCTAAGGACTTAATCTTTTCCTTGAAAAATCTTTCTTTATCATTGACTGTTAAATCCTTTTTAATTAGCCTATCTCTCTCTGATTGTGCAGCATTAACAATAGATTCTAAATTCCTAATTTGATTATTCTTCGATTTAATTTCATCATACATTTTATTCACAATTTTACAAACATGAACAATAGTATGTAAGGAATAAGATACCTGTTGGTCAGCTTCTTTACAATCGGCCATGTAGGCAACAAAGTCATCTACAGTCATCCCTTCAGGAATCTCAAAATCTTTCATCTGCTCTTCAATTGTCTTCTCGACCTTTTCAGCAGCAGAATTTTCTTGAATCTCAGCAACGTTCACTTGTTCTGAATCTTTCACCTCTAACTCATCCTCAGACTCAGACTCAGTATCATATTCAGCAGCCTTAGAAGATTCCAATGACAAACTTTGAAACTTCTCATATAAATGCTCATCACTATGATAATGTGTAGTGTCCAAGAAATCTTCCGGAGTATCAACTATCTGAGCCACATCATCAATGATTTCTGCCAAATAAGCATTGTTAGTCTCGTCTTGTGGAAGATTCCAGACATATGAACCATCAGGTTGAACGGCCACAATAGCTTTGTCATTCACAGTAGGATCATTAGTCAACAGAAGAGCTCTATTCGCATTATTGTTGAACGGACGATTATCCTGACGTGTAGGAGTAGCATTAACATTTCTTTTGGGTCGTTGACATTCTCTGGCGAAATGTCCAAATCCATCACAATTGTAACACTTCACTTTTGACTTATCAAAACCCGTAGTACCTCCAGTAAGCTGTCTTCCCGTTCTTCGCATAAACTTTTCAGCTCTCCTTGTAATCATGGCCAGTTGCCATTTTAGATCCATTTCTTCAACATCGTCAGGATCAATCTGGTCATAATCTTCCTCGATGAGAGATGGATCTGTGATCCTACCTTCAACAAATGCTTCATGTGCAGCACACATAGCAGCAAAGACATTCATCCTCCCCTCAGCTGATTTCATATCCATTGGCATAGACTTGTAACCAGCTGAAAAAGATGTAATGTTACCGATCTTTAAATTTCCAGTCTTTAAACCTTCAGCAGTCTTTTTGCCCTTGTTCCCAACATCAGAAGCCATGAAACCAACAAGATCATCTCCATCAGTAGTCTCTGTTACGCCAGAACTACCAACTCCAGAGAAGAATGCATTTGCATCAGCGGTTGGATTCTTCATTGTAGCATGATACAAAGACGGATCTTGAGTGAAGTTGTCTTGAATATCCTTTGCTTTGTCCTTCATTACTCGGTTTCTAAGAGTGGAAATTACACCATCAATCCTCAAGGTTGCATAATCACTTCTTTCTTGTAATCCATGACAAAATTCCTTGTAGGCCTTCGGTAGTCCATCCAAGAATTTATCCACAATCTCAGTAGGAGTATACTTAAGATCAAAGTACGCTAACTCGGCAAGAAGATGTTGATATCTTAGAATAAGATCTTCAACTTGTTCGTTCTTGGTAGCGTTGAAACAGTCAAATTGTTTCTTAAGCATTTTAATTCTGTTTTTCTTCAGTAGTGGATCTCCTTCACAATGAGCTTCAATAGCGTCAAACAACTGCTTAGAAGTTTTGTATTCTTGTTTGGGAAACAGATGCACCAAATCTTGTGGAATGCACATACGAAGAGTCGAAAGAGCCTTTACTTCGACTGCATAGAGGGCCTTTTCGTCACCCTTTAATTCTGCCATTCTGTAAGTCGAAGTAACACCATTGACAGTAAGAGTAGGCCACTCATATCCTTCAGTAATCATAAGCCACATATTTAAATCTTCTCTTTGTATAAAATCTTCGAATCGACCTCTCCACGCCCAAAAGTCAGCTAATGAAACTAACTTCGGTGGAGAATTGGTCCTTCCGACTAGATGATCATGATAAACCAGAGAATTTAGATATTGTGCAACGGCACTGTTGACTGTCGAAGAAGAAGCCATCGGAACGAAAATAAGAGAGAGAACGAAAATAAGACTAAATTCGTAAGAAGAGATCTGAACGAAGATAGCTAAATTCGCAAGTGAAGGTTAGAACGAAGATGACTCTAAGTTCGTAAGGTGTGAACTGAACGAAGATAGCTTAAGTTCGTAAGCTAAATTCGTAAGGTGAAAGCTGAACGAAGATAACTTAATTTCGTAAGTTAAATTCGTAAGGTGAAAGCTGAACGAAGATAACTTAATTTCGTAAGTTAAATTCGTAAGGAGATTCAAAACGAAGATAGGGAACTTCGTTTTCTATCTTCGTAACAAGGACTGCAAACGAATTTAGATTAAATTCGTTTGCTATCTTCGTTGAGTGAACGAAGATAACGACTGGAAGGGTTTTCGAACAGTTTTTGAGATAAAACGATCAAACAAACGATCTCGAACCTTCGATAAGATATCGACAGGCTCTGATACCACTTGTGAGTCCCTCGATAGCTATGGATCGCTCTCGAGATCGTCTATGGTTATGTCGTGAGTGCGGAATCCTCACGAGATAACTGTTTGATTAGTTATCTATTATATTGCTAATTATAAGAGTATAATCAGCCTTATATTGCTCTATATTCGTTTGGTATATGTCACAAACGAACTTAGATTGCTTAGGTGTGTTGAACAACTTTTTTTCGTCTATTAAATTTAGGGTTTTTATATGTTTCAGATTATATTGGACTCGCTGGGCTTTGTTCTTACGAACTTAGCAGCCCAGCCCATCTTAACGAAGATTATCTTCGTTAGTGCCTAACGAAGATTATCTTCGTTAGTTGTAAATCATCTTTATAGTTATATTCCTTAGTATTTCACATACAAGGAATCCTAACGTATATTATGTTTGTACTTGTATAACATACATAACAAACATCATATATAAACATATATAACACCTAAACATGTAATCGATCATTACCAAAACATTATGTTCATAATCTATCAATTACATATACAAATAAGACATAATCAAATCTAAGTTGCTGTTGTCACATCAACGTGCATCAACACAAATATGTAAGTATCCTAACAACCTATGAATTACAAATGATCTATATTTGCCAAATAAACTCTTTAGATCGAAATACTTAAAGTTGTGAAGTATCCCTGTTACAATCGAGAGTATTTAGACAAATTCACCTAATTGCTAAAAAGTGATTTTAACAAGGAAATGACTTTGTATTTATAGGCAGCCGTACAAATATGGTTGCATGTATTTAATGAACCGACAAGGTCATTAAATGCATTGGTTAAGGTACAAGGATAAAGTCACATCAATATGTTTATTATCCTTTTAACCAACCACCTTTATACACGTAAGTACTTTTGTAAAGACAAGTGGAATGTTCTTTGAAAAGTGTGTAAAGGCAAAAAGTCAATTCCTCATAATCAGTGTTCAGACTTGTAAGGTCTAGAACACTGACAAAGCTCCAGTCGTAAATCTGGTAAGACTTCCAGTGGACTCCGCTATTTGTCAGTCTTCTTTATTCTAACTTCAGTCTTTGACTTCAGTGAGAATGTCTTCAGTAGAATAGATATGGACTGGGGTGAAGTCCAGTGAGCTGAAATCTGAAAGACTCCAGATTTCCTATACAAGTATTTTGCTCACTGGTCTTACATTATTTCTGAACAAATCTTCAGTAAGACTCCAGACTTTAAGTCTGGAGTGGGTCCAGTAAAACTGACCCTAACAAGATGTATGTGATTAGTTTAGGTGAAAGTGTAGCCTAAGCTAATATAAAGTAAAGAAAGATGAATAAAAGTGATTAGTTTAGGTGAAAGTGTAGCCTAAGCTAATAAAGATAAGAAGTATCGAGCATAAGATGTGTTAAGCTTAACCCGTGCTAGTTGAAAAACTAGTGCGTATGTGGTCGCTTGAGTGGCTCCTTGCGGCATAGTCGTTGATCTAGTATTTCCGGGTGGAGTGACTAACCATCATGACGGGATACAATAAGTGGTCGCTTGAGTGTTTTCTTGCGGCATAGTTGTTGATCTAGTATTTCCGGGTGGAGTGACTAACCATCATGACGGGATACAATAAGTGGTCGCTTGATTGTTTTCTTGCGGCATAGTTGTTGATCTAGTATTTCCGGGTGGAGTGACTAACCATCATGACGGGATACAATAAGTGGTCGCTTGAGTGTTTTCTTGCGGCATAGTTGTTGATCTAGTATTTCCGGGTGGAGTGACTAACCATCATGACGGGATACAATAAGTGGTCGCTTGAGTGTTTTCTTGCGGCATAGTTGTTGATCTAGTATTTCCGGGTGGAGTGACTAACCATCATGACGGGATACAATAAGTGGTCGCTTGAGTGTTTTCTTGCGGCATAGTTGTTGATCTAGTATTTCCGGGTGGAGTGACTAACCATCATGACGGGATACAATAAGTGGTCGCTTGAGTGTTTTCTTGCGGCATAGTTGTTGATCTAGTATTTCCGGGTGGAGTGACTAACCATCATGACGGGATACAATAAGTGGTCGCTTGAGTGTTTTCTTGCGGCATAGTTGTTGATCTAGTATTTCCGGGTGGAGTGACTAACCATCATGACGGGATACAATAAGTGGTCGCTTGAGTGTTTTCTTGCGGCATAGTTGTTGATCTAGTATTTCCGGGTGGAGTGACTAACCATCATGACGGGATACAATAAGTGGTCGCTTGAGTGTTTTCTTGCGGCATAGTTGTTGATCTAGTATTTCCGGGTGGAGTGACTAACCATCATGACGGGATACAATAAGTGGTCGCTTGATTGTTTTCTTGCGGCATAGTTGTTGATCTAGTATTTCCGGGTGGAGTGACTAACCATCATGACGGGATACAATAAGTGGTCGCTTGAGTGTTTTCTTGCGGCATAGTTGTTGATCTAGTATTTCCGGGTGGAGTGACTAACCATCATGACGGGATACAATAAGTGGTCGCTTGAGTGTTTTCTTGCGGCATAGTTGTTGATCTAGTATTTCCGGGTGGAGTGACTAACCATCATGACGGGATACAATAAGTGGTCGCTTGAGTGTTTTCTTGCGGCATAGTTGTTGATCTAGTATTTCCGGGTGGAGTGACTAACCATCATGACGGGATACAATAAGTGGTCGCTTGAGTGTTTTCTTGCGGCATAGTTGTTGATCTAGTATTTCCGGGTGGAGTGACTAACCATCATGACGGGATACAATAAGTGGTCGCTTGAGTGTTTTCTTGCGGCATAGTTGTTGATCTAGTATTCCCGGGTGGAGTGACTAACCACCAATGTTAAAAGCGTAACGGGATGCTTAAAGTTGATTAAAGTTGATTAATGTTGATTAAAGTTGATAAGTTGATACGTTGGTTAAAGTTGATCAAAGTTGATAATTTGATAAGATGAAAAGTTGATAAGTTGATTAAGTTGCTTACGTTGATTAAGTTGCTTATAAGTATGATTTATCGTTGATAGGCACAATTAGGAGTATGTACTCTACTTGTGTTAGTATGTATACGTGGGATATGTTTACGTGTGTTACGCTAAGTTATGAGATGTTGATTATGTTGAAAGTATATGATGATATGATATGAGATGTTGACTAAGTTGTAAGATATGTTGATATGTTAAGAGATGTTCATTAAGTTGTATGTCCTCGTTGATGTGATATGAAATGTGATGGAATGTGGGAAAAAGGGAAGTATGGGTTGATCTATGATAATTGTGGATGAAGTGTAATGTGATCATGTTTTAATAAGTAAAATATGAAGAACTTTTATGAAAGTAAAATGAAGAACGTTTTATCAAATTGTGTGTATCTTACTTAGCTAATTTATTAGCTAACACTTGCTTTTATGAAAATGTTGTGTCCTTCAGGATAAGCAGGTTTGAGCTAGAGAAAGGTTTAGCTCGTGAGATGGGTAGATGCAATAAAGAAGACTAGCATAGATTGTTGAATGCTTAGACTTCCCATAGCCTATGTTTCGCCTACATTATCTACGTTTATGATACATGTAATAATGAATGGCATTTATGTTGGTGCCTTGACTTGGATATCATTTACATTATTTTGATGATGCTATTAGTAACACCGTTTATGAAAGGTACCAACCGTTTCGGTTGGGGCAGTTTTTAAAGTGATCTATTTCCGCTACGTTTTAAACGCCGTTTGGCAAAAGTTTTTGAAAATCCAGGTTTTAAATTGACGGGTGTTACAGTTCAGACTGCGGTCAAAGAAGAAATTGTTCAACCCCTTGCAGGTCTGACAGAAGAGGTCTAGAAGTTGACCAGATCAGTAGCAACTCTGGAGAATAGGCCAACCCTTGACCAGAATACCATCATCAGTAATATAAGTGATGAATGTGCCAGAAAGTTCAAGATTATGATGTTGAAGGACCTTACTGATGAGGTTTCTGTGTCTGTACTCAGAAATATTCAAGATGGGTTGCTGCCTCAAGTTGTTAGGTTGATTGAAAAGGAGCTGCCCAAGAACTTGCCTTCTGAAGTTGATTTTGTGAAACAGGAAGTTCTGGCACTCATGAAAACTGTGAATATCACTTCTCCAGTAGCAGGTCGTACTTTTGGGTCTTCTGATAGACACATGCTAGAACAGTTGTGGAATGACCTCAAGTCAAGAACTGGTGGTCATTCCAAGGGGGAAGGATCTGCTACTGAAAAAGAGTTGGAAATGAAAAAGGAAATGTTGAAGCAAGTGACTGGTACTGATGCCAACAAGCACAAAAGAAAGCCCTTGGTACTGAAGCCATTGTGCAAGAAGAAGAAGCTGCTGGTACTGATGCCAGTGAGCCTCAGTTTGAAGAATTCCCAGATATCACAACAACATTGAAATCACTAAAAAGAAAGAAGCATGTGGTATCTGGAGGGGAAATTGAATGTGAAGAGGAAACCACTGAAGGTTCTCCTGAAAGGGTGTCGGTTGATACTGAGACATCAAAGAGACTGGAACAACAAGGCATTTTGATTGATATTTTCAAAAGAACTCAAAGGGAAGAACTGCTGGCCCATAAAAGGGAGATGGCAAACATTGGAACTCTGGATTCTTATAATGCTGGCAGGTTGGGCATTCATGTTGATATCTACAAGTTGATGAAAGAGGACCCCAGAGTTCATCAATGCCTTGATGCTATGGACGATGTATATGTTCGTTCCAGGTACTCAGAAGATGAGCAAAAATTTGATGCTGAAACCTATGGTCGCCCTGTTCAGGAGTTGATTGAATTAAGGAAGGTGGAGTTGGTAAACCTCCAGAAAAAGGTCAGGCAAAATGCTGCAGCTCTGGAGAATGAGTACATAAAGAAACAAAAAGGTGGACCCAGACTCCCAGCCAGACAAACAAAGGCTGCCAGAGATGCAGATCTCAGTACCTTCATTCCACTGGACACTTCCAAAAGAATTGATCAAGTTCAAGTTCAGAAAGTATTGGAAGATTTGAGAGTGTCTAGGGAAACTGAAGAAATGATCTAGCGTGCCAAATTAAAAGCGAAATATGATAACCTGGTGAAGTTCAGGGCAAATTCCAGAAGGATCATTGGTGCTGAGATCAAACTTGCAGACAATCATGAAAATCATACCAAGTTTGAAGTTAAGCTGACAGGAAGGGTGAATTTGTTGATGAGAGGAAAAGTACTTCAGTTCAGGCCTTTGGGTTATCTGAACTGAAGGAAATTAGTTTAGCTTTCAAGGGGAAAACAGATGTAACTCCAGATGTTAAAGCCTTTCTGAAGAGGATTCAGAGGGTATGGCAAAGAAAGAATGAAATGGAGGTTGCACTGGGCATTCGTTCTGGAGATGCTTCCCCTTCTCCCAAGAGAAAGGCCACTGATGATGCACCTGGACAAGCTTCAAAGAGAAGGGCCTGACTCTTTTATCATTTACTTGTATTTGTAATTTGTTTCTAAATCAAAAATTGTAACTTGTTATCTGTTGATGTCTGTAAATATAGTTGCAATTTTTTGATTCACAAGTAAGTGATCAGATTTAGTCTAAGTTAGAACTAAAAGATAAAACTGGAACACTGATGATCCATAAAGTGTTTGCCAGTAATTCAAAATTTTTAGACTTAGTCAAAAACAAGTGTTTTTCAAGCATACAAGTTGTATAGATAGAAGCTTGAAAAACCTTGCATTATTTTGAACAAATAGGGGGAATTTGTTAAGTCCAGTTTCACTGGACCCACTCCAGACTTGAAGACTGGAGCTCCACTGAAGATTTGTCCAGAAATAATAGAAGACCAGTGAGCACCTTACTTGTACAGGAAATCTGGAAGGCACCAGATTTCAGCTCACTAGACTTCACTCCAGTCCAGATCAACTCCACTGAAGACATTCTCACTGAAGTCAAAGACTGAAGTCTGAAGAAAAAAAACTGAAAAATGGCGGGGCCCACTGGCAGTCTTAACTGATCGACGACTGAGCTTTATCAGTGTTCTAGACCTTACAAATCTGAACACTGATTACGAGGATTTGACTTTTGCCTTTACACGCTTTTATCCAGACAATCTATTTGTCTATTGTTAAAAGTACAACACGCGTGTAAAGGTGGTTGGTTAAAAGGATGACAAGTCACATCAATATGACTTTATCCTTGTACTTTAACCAATGCATTTAAGGAACTAAAGTTGTTTCCTTAAATGCATGCAACCCATATTTGTACGGCATAATAAATTCACTGTTGAATTTATTTGCCAATAAATACCAAGTCATTTCCTTGTACAAATTACTTTTTGCAATTTGGTGAATTTGCCTAAATACTCTCGATCATAAAAGGGAATACTTCACAACTTTAAGTATTTCATTCTAAGGAGAATATTTAGCAAATATAGATCATTTGTAATTCATAGGTTGTTAAGATACTTACATTCTTCTAATATCTTGGTTCCGCAACAACCTTGTATTTTATTTAACATCATAAATAAAATACACTTGAAAATTACATTGTGTTCCACCTTTAATTTGTTTATTGCTTTAAGTCTTGTATTACTTTATTTATATTCTTGCATTTACATTTAAAGTAATACTAGTCCATTCTAGTGCATACTTAACTTGTTGTATTTTACACTAGTGGGTTAAACCATCAAGTGATGTACTTACAATTTGAATATTAAAAAAAATCATAATAGGTCATTATCATTTTATTTGTTTTATTGTTACACATGGTGTATTACATTCTTATTTTACACTATTAGAAATAAAATATTATTTTTAGATGAAACATATCTTAAATATTTCAGTTTGAATATGACAATCTATATGTGTTTCCTATGAAGATTATATTTATACATGTTTTATTTTCTTATATGTGTTATCACAACAATAAAAAAAATTATTAAGGATAATAATACAGTTACTTTTAAAATCTTAATATATTTACATTAAATTTTATTTGTTTTTAAATAATTAGTTTTATATTTATATAATAGAACGTAATATCAAGATGTGTATTAACTATTATTCTATTGAATATATATTAGTGTTGGGTCGAAAACGACCAAGTATAATTTGTCCAAGAAATAGTTGAAGACCAGTGAAGAAAGAGAATCATCTCAGTAGCAGAACTCAGGGAAGATTCTACCTGATCGAAGCCTGAAGCATCTCAGTGTAAAGTATTCACAACACTTTACACTTATTACGAGGAAGCCTTTTGACTTTACCAACCTTTACCCGGATAATATCATATTGTCTGGAAAAGTACAAGGTTGAGTAAAAGGTTGAGAATAAAGGTGAACTGTCACATCAAAGTGACTTTCACACCCATACTTTATTTACGCATGTTAAGGAATTGATTTCAATTCCTTAAATGCTCTCAACCATAATATGTACGGCCTAGTCCACGTCATCATGGACTTTGCCTATAAATAGAAGGCATCTCACCATTTGCAAAATGCTAGAAACTTTGGCATTGCAACTTGTGAGTTATACTCTAAGTAGTTCTTACGAGTATTTCCAAGTTATTAGATCACTTGTATTTCAAGGTTGTTTAGATATTACACTTGGGTGTTTATCTTTGTTCCGCAACAAGTCCAACAACCTTTGTATTTTGTTTAACATAATTAATAAAATACATTGAAAAATACATTGTGTCTCAATGCTACATACTTGATATATATATATTGTATTTATATAGTTTATGTCCTTTAGTTTCTTGCATTTACTCTCATTTACTTATATTTACTTGTTAACCTGAAATCTGGATCGTCTCATCTGAACTGGTTCAGTTATCAGATCAGTGAAGCTTGCCAGTCATTGTTATTGATATAGAGGTATCTTCGGGTAACCCGTCAGGTTGAGACTTACATTTGGTATCAGAGAAAATAGGTTGAATTTTCTAAATTCTATAACCTTGATCTGTTGTGATGGCGAACCCCGAAAACAATGCAGGACCTGGACCTAACCCTAACCCTAATCCACCACCTGTTATCAACAATAATATACCTATGCACAACGTCCATGTTCATTTTCCAAATAATCATGTTCCTAAATTTGATGGGAACAGTGACACTTTTATAACATGGAAAGCTTGCATGCTGAAGTATATTGCTGGTGTAGAAAGACATTTGACCACCATTTTAAAGGAAGGACCTCATGTTCCTAAAACTATTTCTACTATTGTCTTTAATACCGATGGGACTCCAAAGTTAACAAATACCTAAGGAGAAGGATCATTGGTCTGAGGAAGATCATAGGCTGGTAGATCTTGATACTAAGCTTCAGAATATGATCTTATATGTTGTTCCAAGTACTCTTATGCCCACACTTGTCTTACTTGTAAACTCAAAATTAATGTGTGTTAGGTCCAGATTTACTGGACTCGCTCCAGACTTGATGACTGGAAAGTCTCTGAAGACTTGTCCAGAAATAATATTTACTGGACCACTCCAGACTTGATGACTGGAGCGACACTGAAGATTTTCCAGAAATAATGGAAGACCAGTGAGCAAAATACTTGTATAGGAAACCTGGAATCCTCCAGATTAGCTCACTGGACTTCACCCCAGTCCAGATCTATTCTACTGAAGACATTCTCACTGAAGTCAAAGACTGAAGTCTGAAGAAAGAAGACTGACAAACAGTGGAGCCCACTGACAGTCTTACCAGATCTCCCGACTGGAGCCTTTATTAGTGTTCTAGACCTTACAAATCTGAACACTGATATCGAGGAATTGACTTTATGCCTTTACACACTTTTACCCGGACATCCCAATTATCTATTGATAAAAGTACATACGTGTGTAAAGGTGGTTGGTTAAAAGGACTTTATCCTTGTACCTTAACCAATGCATTTAATAACTTTGTCGGTTCATTAAATGCATGCAACCATATTTGTACGGCAAATAAATTCATTGTTGAATTTATCTGCCTATAAATACAAAGTCATATTTCTCGTTCAAATCACTTTTTAGCAATTTGGTGAACTTGCTTAAATACTCTTGATCTAAACAGTTATACTTCACAACTCTAAGTATATCGATCTAAGGAGATTATTTAGCAAGTATAGATCACTTGTAATTCAAAGATTGTTTAGATATTTACATACTTGTAATATCTAGGTTCCGCAACAATCTTGTATTTTGTTTATCATCAATAAAGAAAATACACTTGAAAATTACATTCGTGTTCCATCATTTATTTACTTGTTTAAATATTGCTTAAGTCGTTTATTGCTTTATTTATATTCTTGCATTTATATTTAAAGTAATACTAGTCCGATTCTAGTTCATACTTGACTTGTTATTTTACACTCGTGGTTAAACCATCGTGTGAGGGACTTTACAATTGGTATCAGAGAAAATAGGTTGAATTTTCTAAATTCTATAACCTTGATCTGTTGTGATGGCGAACCCCGAAAACAATGCAGGACCTGGACCTAACCCTAACCCTAATCCACCACCTGTTATCAACAACAATATACCTCTGCACAACGTCCATGTTCATTTTCCAAATAATCATGTTCCTAAATTTGATGGGAACAGTGACACTTTTATAACATGGAAAGCTTGCATGCTGAAGTATATTGCTGGTGTACAAAGACATTTGACCACCATTTTAAAGGAAGGACCTCATGTTCCTAAATTTGATGGGAACAGTGACACTTTTATAACATGGAAAGCTTGCATGCTGAAGTATATTGCTGGTGTAGAAAGACATTTGACCACCATTTTAAAGGAAGGACCTTATGTTCCTAAAACTATTTCTACTATTGTCTTTAATACCGATGGGACTCCAAAGTTAACAAATACCTAAGGAGAAGGATCATTGGTCTGAGGAAGATCATAGGCTGGTAGATCTTGATACTAAGCTTCAGAATATGATCTTATATGTTGTTCCAAGTACTCTTATGCCCACACTTGTCTTACTTGTAAACTCAAAATTAATGTGTGTTAGGTCCAGATTTACTGGACCCACTCCAGACTTGACGACTGGAGCGACACTGAAGATTTGTCCAGAAATAATGGAAGACCAGTGAGCAAAATACTTGTATAGGAAATCTGGAATCCTCCAGATTAGCTCACTGGACTTCACCCCAGTCCAGATCTATTCTACTGAAGACATTCTC
>CM067167.1:193922154-194007113 GCA_034093135.1 Erigeron breviscapus | reverse complement strand
AAAGTCACTGCCGGTCCATCTTGGACAGTGAACTCTTCAAGCAGGGGCTTACATCCAGTCATAGTCCGGCCAGCAGCGCTGTCCAGATACCAGATATTCTTCTTTCGATCGCCCTGCACACCCACAAAATCATCAGTTATTTTTGTGAACCCATCTTTTCTTGATGGGTTCACTGGACTTCTCTACAGAAGTCACAGTTGATTGTTGTGGTGGTAAATTGAAGACTACATCTGGATCTTTTTTACCAGATCCAGGTGCAGGAGTAAAAACGATTGGTATTTGATACCTGCTCCCCTTTTTCTTATCAGATTTAGTTCCAGATGGAACATTCTTTTGTTTTGGTTTTGAAGGGGGTTTAATATTTTGTTTTAAAACTGGAGGTGATGAACCTCCATCCAGATTTTTGATCCGGGCAGTACAACTCTGAACCTGTCGAGACAAAAGTTGGAGTTGACTTTCCAGTTTAAACAAAATATTGTTTTCATCAGGCTGCTGAACCTTGGACCTTGGTTCAGCTGGAGTTTTAGTCTTTTGGGTCTTGGGCTCCTTAGACTTCTGAGGTAAGGGCTTGTTACTAGTGGCCTTTTTAACTGGAGCACTAGCCTGTTTGGCTCCAGGTTTAACCTCAATGGGGGTGGTCTCAAAGGGTTCAGTTTCAACAGCTTCAGGTTGATCATAAGAAGTTTCAACCCTGAGAGCTGGAGGCAATGCATGAGATCTGGTATGAGAGCTGCCATTTCCAGATCTCCAGATTTCCATGCATTTTTCTGGGCATCAATTGTTCTAGAAAATGCATCATAGTTCTTTCCAAATGCTTTTACCCATGACTTGATAATCATTTGTTCTTTTTCAAGATCAGAAATTAATTTTTGATTATCAAATTCCAAAGCCTCAATTTTTAAAACTGACTCCTTGAGAGCCAACTGGACACTTTGTAAATCATTAAGTTGTGGCTTAACATTGTTTAGTTCAATTAAATAGTGTCCAGATATCTTTCACTATCTGCTCTAACAGTTTCCACAAAAGCCAAATCACCACTTAATGATTCAGCAAGGTCCAGTTTCAGTTCTGGATCCACTTGATTGTCATAATCACATACCTTCTTCAAAATGATGTCTACCCATCTTCCAGTGATGACATCTTCTTTTGCCACATGCTGCTGTTGATCTTCCAAGGCCATGAAACACATGTCCCTTTCCTCTTCTTCATCAGCTGATGAGTCATCAGAGTACTCCCATTTTCCTTCAGTTTGTGCCATCAAGCACTGATCCTTTTCTTTTTCCATGGACAAGAGGGCAATCTGGGCCTTACGCTTCTTATATTTAGCTTTGTAGCTATCATCAGGCCGATTGAAATTAGGGACAGAGGGACCAGTTTGGTTGTTTATCTGACTAGATCTGCATTCCTTCATAAAATGACCTTTCTTACCGCATTTATAGCAGGTAAGATTGGTTTTATCCAGAGAGCTGGAGCTGGAAGCATTGTTTGGGCCATTAAATCTTTTAGATTTATGCTTAAACCTATTAAAGGTTTTAGCGATCATGGCTACCAGATCATCATCGTCAGTTTCATCACAACCGTCACTGATTTCAGTGGTCAGGCCAGAGTTCAAGAAACTGTTTAACATCTCCTTCATTGAGTGTGCCTGGACACTCTCTGCAGACATTAAAGCAGTACAAGGTCGCTCATTTACACTAGCAACCTTGGGACTCTGGGCATGGTTCATGGCATCCTGCTCAGCCACCAGTCTTGCAGCATTATTGTCTTCAGTGAATCTGAAGGCTCCATAGAGCGATGCAAGAGTATGGCTGTACAGGGTTTTACCTTGTCTTAAGACAAGAACCATATTTTCCCATTTGGAAGGAAGAATATCACAAAACTTCTCAAGAAGAATATCCTTATCCTTCTCTACACCCAAGCCTCTCAACTGATTAATGAGGCTAGAAAAGCTGGTGTAAGTACCAGTTAGACTTTCATTGGGCAAAGCAAAGAAGGATTCATACTTCTTGTTCAAGGCAACCTTTCTGGTGACAATAGTGTCATCACCTCCTTCAAACTGAATAACTAATTCATCCCACATTGACTTGGCACTGGGGAACAACACAAGTGTTGGAATTAGATCTTCAGGAACAGCTCCAAGGATCATGTTCTTGAGTCTGGTGTCCAGATCTACAAGTCTACGATCCTCATCAGACCAGTGGTCTTCGAGCTTTTCTCTGGAACCTCTTCTTCCAGTTGGATCGAGAAGAGGACTTACCCCAAGAGACATGGGTATATACGGTCCATCCTTAAGGATTTTCAGCATATACCTCTCTATCCCACCAAAATACAAAAGCATTCTGGCCTTCCATATACCAAAGGTCTCACTGTTTCCATCAAATTTTGGAACAGGAGTGTTAGAATAATGTACATGGACGTGATTTGGGGCAGTGGAGGAGGAGGGTTTGTATTAACATTTTGAAAAGGTGGTGTATTAGTATTCAAAGGGTTTTCACCTTGACCAGAACCATCTCCACCTTCAGTAGTAGTCATCTAAGCAGATCTAGGCAGTTTATTAGCCTTCTGCTCTGATACCACTTGTAAGTCCCAACTCAATAGATGGTACTACCTGAAGACACCTCTATGTCGATGGTGGAGTTACTTTGCAATATAAACGCTGAACTGGAGACGACCAGTTACAGAGAGTATATACCAAGTTCTAGATAGATTACTTATTTAAGTGACAATAAGTAAAGAACAATGCAATAATATAAAATACTTGTAAAGTAATTGGTGAGACAATATGTAATTTTCAAGTGTAATTTATTTATTAACTTTAAATAAATTACAAGGTTGTTGCGGAAACAAGATAATACAAGTATGTAAATATCCTAACAACCTATGAACTACAATTGATCTACACTTGGAATTTCTCTGAACAATCGAAACACTTAAAGTTGTGAAATGTTCCTTTTTACGATTGAGAGAATATTGCACAAGTTCACCAAGAATATTGCAGGTATGCAAAGTGTGAAGTGTTCTCACTTGTTATTCTTGTTGTGCAATGACTTGTATTTATAGGCAAAGTTAACATTGGGATGTTAACTTTGGCCGTACAAATATGGTTGAGAACATTTAAGGAATAGCCTTTAATTCCTTAAAATGCTGTGTAAAGTTGCAGTATAAAGCAACTTTACTCAACCAGCTTTATGTACCTTTTTGTACTTAAATAATAAGATAAATCTTATTATCCGGGTAATAGCACATAAAGCATAAAAGTCAACTCCTTGTAATCAGTGTAAAGCTTTGTAAGTGCTTTCCACTGACGGTCTCCAGTTTGTAACTGACTAGAATGTCAACTGGGCTTCGCTGCCATTGTCATTCTCTATCTTCCACTTGTTGTCTTCGACTCCAACTGGAAGGATTCTTCAACTGGTCAGTTCTCAACTGGAGGAAGTCTTCAGTTGCGTTGACTGTACGATGCAACTAGACTTCAATATATTTCTGGACAAATCTTCTTGGTCTCCAGGTGCAACTGGAGACTGGCCAGTTTCACTGAAATTGGTCCTAACAAAATCGGTTACACATCAAATGATGAATAAGGATAATATAACTTAATATGGCATTCTCATATGATAACCTAAGATGCCAAACGAAACCACAAATGAAGGCAGTTACCGAAATTCTAACAACTTATAATTACATGTATATTGAAAGTGACCTTTTTCACCATCAATCCCTACAACCAAAAAGATGCGAATATTAGCAATACACTTGGATTCCTTAATTGATGACAACTTAATGATAGTGGCATTTCTAAATGATGGCTTAAGATAGGAACTTATGTGTATTAGTCCTCTCGTAGGGATAGTCTTGGCGTGAAATGTGATTGAGGAATATGACGGATATATGATTAAAGAAGCGATAGATGGGAAGTACCCATTTTGGATAAGTGAATATAAGATGCAGCATATCAAGGTGAGTCATAGCCCCCTTTCAAACTCTTTTATATGTTTTACTTGCGGGGCGAAAAGCATGATTAATTAAAATGACTTTCTCTTATGAAATGATTCTTTGAAATAATGATAATGATATGGGAATTATATTGTATGTTCAACGTGTTATATGTTATATGATGAGCTTGAGTACTGTCAAACGGTGGTCCCCTGTACACTACTATTAACTCATTGGGGCCTGTAGTTAGAGGGTTGCGCAACTAGGATTCGTCCCCTCACTCACCAAGATGGCATCGGGTTGACTGGCCGCCTAAGTGGCCGCCCTCATCTCCGGTCTGCCTAGGGGTGCTCTAATCTACTTTATACATTTTATTGGTCGTCTCCATGGCACGACCCAATTATTATTATTATTGCACGTGATTGACAGCATGTGCTTCTATTATTATCTCTTTCGGGACATATTATCATTATTATTATTTGGACGTGAAAGGGTCTTAGTAGTGGCTTAAGCACAAACTCATCAAATTATGCCTTTGGCTAAATATTATTGATATTATTTATGATTGGATATTATGGATTGAACATACGGTTTGGGTATTGGACCTTATATGGAATCTTGAAAGTTGTTGAAATTGGCGATATTGAAATATTGATGACCGAATGGTTTTGGTATGATGTATGATTAATCGTATTATATACTTTTTCTCTCACGATAAATTTGACAAATGAGAACTTTATAATTTACCATGGATTCTCAACTCTTTGAAATGATGTTATGGTATTTTGAAAACTTGATGGTTTGATATGGGAATTTTTGCCGATCATGTGGTTTGGGTATGTTGATATCTAATAACATGTTTTCTAAGTGTTTAAAATGGTTAAGTAACGAGATCTACTTAAAAACCTATGCACTCACCAACTACGTTTTCGTAGTTGACACTTTTTCTTCATGCTTTTCAGGAATTAGCGTAAGCTTTGAGGAATTATATGCATCATGATTATTTGCATTGCACTTTGGAGTCAAAGACCAAACTTTGTGATGGGCAATGGAATCCGCCTTGATCATTGTAGTAAATCGTTTCATGTATTTGTTAATTGTCTCGTGGACTTAATATCCAAGTACGGTGGACGCATTGTACTTGGGGATTGGTTCACATGCTTGTGCATTTGTAAAATTCTTTTATCAAATAAAGCTATGGTGAATGTTATTTATAATCCTTTGTTTTGAATACTCGACTTACTGTACATCTCATTGTTCCGCCTTAGTTGGGGTGTTACAAAGAGGGAGGAACATTGGTCTGAAGAGGATAGGAGATTGGTAAATTTAGATACCCTTCTCAAAAACATGATCCTCGGGGCTGTTCCAGAAACCCTAATTCCCACACTAGTTCTTTTTCCCAGTGCTACAACCATGTGGGATGAACTAGTGAACCAGTATGAAGGAGGAGATGACACCATTGTCACCAGAAAGGTCTCCTTAAACAAGAGGTATGAGTCATTTTTTGCTCAGCCCAATGAGTCTCTCACTGGTACTTACACCAGATTTATGAGCATTATTAACCAGTTGAGAGGACTGGGGGTTGAGAAAGACAAGGATATACTTTTGGAGAAATTTTGTGATATATTACCCACCAAATGGTCTCACATGATCCTGGTCTTAAGACAAGGTAAAACTCTGCACTCTCACACTCTTTCAACTTTATATGGAGCTTTCAGATACACTGAAGAAAATCAAGCTCAGAGAGTTATGGCAGAACAAGATGCCTATAACCATGCCTCCAGTAGTTCTAGTGTGGTTAGTCATACTGAACCACAAGGTACATCACTAATATCTTCTGAGAATGTATTTTCTATGAAGAAGATGGTGTCTGAATTCATGGAATCTGGACAATCTAGTCTTATCTTGTTAGAACTTTTATAATTCGTGTTATAGTGCGGAAGTAAGGTAATCAACAATGGTGGAAAGTGTGTGTGTTAGTGTGTGTTCTTGAGAGAGAAAGGTGTGTGTGGGGGAAGTAGGATTGATTGATTATCATAAGTGTGTAAAAAGGCTTACCAAGGCTTACAAAAATTGAAGGCTTGAGGGGTATTTATACTCTAAGTATATTACATAAGCTCCCCCTCAACCTTACATTATATACACAAAATACAATGTTTAGAAATACAACTAAGCACTATTTTATATTTCTAACATTCTCCCCCTTAGTGCTTGGTTGTCCATCATTACTTTCTATGTTGTCTCCTCCTCTTGTTTGCACGTCTTTGCTTGTTCTTCCTTTTCTTATATCGTCGTGCAGCATTTGAGGTTGATGGCTTGTCAATCTTTGAACTCCAGAAGGCTCTCTTCTTATAACTGTTCCATGAATCATTCCAAAACTTCTTAGGGATGAAGTGCCAGTTATCACCTACAGGACGTTCATCTGGCAATTTGATATTATCTTGGAAGTTTACAGGAGGAATGTTATGGGGACCACGTTCATGACTAGGATTCCAATGAACCCATGAACCTGTCTTGGTATGAATAATTCCTTCTTGGGACTTGGGAGTTCTTGTGACAATGAGATCTCTAATCTTCTGACGCATATCAAGAGTATCTTTGATCCGTCTTATATGATCTTCTCTTTGAGACTTGATTTGTTCATCTTCTTCATTGTCAGAATCTTCATCTATTGCATTCAGAATTGATTGACAATATTTCAAGGTACCATCTGAATATTTGGGAAACTCAGAGGCACGAATGAAGATCTTTTTCTTCAGTCGATTAATGAAGACAAATCCATCTAAATTTTCAATTGGATCTCCAATCTGATATGAATCTAGCTCATAACCTCTGGCTCTTTGGTTTGGTTTTGTAAGGTTAATCCTGCTAGTTCTTCTTTCTAATCCAATCTGAAAGTCATTGAACTCATAGAATCTGATCAATGCTTGAATATGACTTTCAATGCTTCGTAGGCTAGAAGTTGATCTGGAGTCTTGATGATCAGATAGGCATATTGGTTGTAGAGAAATAAGATGTCTGAGATCGTCATATGTTGAAAAGATTCTTCTTGAACAACATAGATATTGCCATCTGCTCGACGAACTCTGAATCGAACAAGTCTAAGATTGTGGTTTTTGAGAGGAGTAAACAATTGAAGGATTTTAGTGATTGGGATTTGAAATTGCTGATACCACCATTCAGCAATTACAGAACTTTCAGCATTCATTAGCTCCATATATGCATCTCTTTGACCTTGATGTCTGAACAGAAAGAATGCTCTTAATCGGTTCAAGGTCATGTTGAGTCTTTCACTTGGTGAGCAATAGATTTGAAAGGCTCTTTCTTCAAGATATCTTGCTCTGCACACAATTTCTTCAGGTCTTGTGCTTAAATCCAAGATTTGTTCATAATTCTCAGCAAAATAACCCTCATTGATCCGCCATATCTTATTTCTTGAGATCCTTGGATGTCTAACTGTAACACCCGTCGTTTAAAAATATGGGTTTTCAAAAACTTTTCACCTAACGGTGTTAACTTGCGGAAGTAAAGACTGTAAAAGTCAAAACCGATAAAAACATTTCGGTTTCTGCATTTATTGGTGTTACATGCCATATCAAACAATAGTTCAAATGAAAACCCAACGGTTGCCAACATAAAACAACCGTTCACACATCACTACATAAATTCGACATTAAATACGAAATGTAACGAATGTCTAAAGTAAGCATCGTCTAAGGGTAGCTAAGGCTCCTGCATTGCATCTACCCAAGCTCACACGTCCTGCATCTAGATTCCATCAAGCTAAACCTGAGGGAACAACCACATTAAGAAGCAAGTGTTAGCTATAAGAATAGCTAAGTAAGATAACACTTAATTTAAAAGCGTTTGTCCAATTAAAACAATCTTCATTATTAGACAAGTTTTATTAGGCACGACACACATCACACGTTCACACATATACTGCATTTCAACTTCGTTTCAATTAGGATAATCATCCTAAAGGTGCCTATCCTGCATTAGTTCACACATTTTCACACGTATCTTCGTTAACTGCATATAAGTGTGCCCTGCATCACACCCGACTGGATGATTAGTCAAAAGACTACTCATCTTACGTCGTTAAGGAATGGCAAGCCAATCCTTGAGTAATCCGTATATGAAGGTTGGTCAAACCCCTCGTATTACTCGCCCTGCGTTATAGAGACCACGTTGCGAGGAGCCACCCAAGCAACAACTACATCTACGCACTCGCCCGGCTAAGGCTAGTACGGGTTAAGCTTAACACTTTTCACTGCATCTGTTTTATGAGCTCAATTTCACACATATAGATTGGGTCCCTGCATTCCCAAACATTCACACACATATAGTCTAGGTAACACACATTCCTAGACATTCACACACTTTAACTTCATTACGTTTGGATCCTTAAACGTGCAAGTGACATAGCAACCTAGCAAGTCTAGTGAACTAGGCGTACAGGTCAGGCATGCATATCGCACATCAACTTCATTTCTATATATCATACATATCAAGATACTTCATTAAACTACATCAACTGCATAACTACATATTACATTAAGCAATACTGCATTACACTACAATAGGGACTGCATCTCAGGTCTCATGGTCAACTGCATAACCCATAATACCTCCCAAGTAACCCATATGCCCACATGCAATAATAAGGTACCGAATGGAAGTGTTTACGATTTGAAACCAGCTTTTAGTTGATCCCCCAGCGTGTCAGAGTAGTGTATCTTACCTCAAAGGAGCGCACGACAAAAGGCAACTACGTTACTGTGCAAAGCAAGTATTCCTGACCTCCTATAATCATTAAGCGATCATTAGACAAGCTAATACCCACATCATTAAGGTCCTAACTCAGACCTAAACACCTATCTATATGACCCATGACAAATCTAAATGCATTGGAGGTTTGATTAATACTTTAGGACTCATAGAATCCGACGAAACTCGACCTTCACTCACTAATTCAACCTTTCAGGAAACTTGACTTCAAAATCCTCCTTTAAAAGCATTACCATTAGAAAATAGACTCTCACACGATTCTAGGGATAGCTTACTTGTCAAAACGGAGTCACGGTTCAAAAGATATGGCCATTTGAAAATTATGTCGCTTTCAAAGGGAATCAAACGAATTTAGCTTCCAGAAAACGAATTTAGCTTCCAGAAAACGAATTTAGCTTCCAGAAAACGAATTTAACTTCCAGAAAACGAATTTAGCTTCCAGAAAACGAATTTAACTTCCAGAAAACGAATTTAACTTCCAGAAAACGAATTTAACTTCCAGAAAACGAATTTAACTTCCAGAAAACGAATTTAACTTCCAGAAAACGAATTTAGCTTCCAGAAAACGAATTTAACTTCCAGAAAACGAATTTAGCTTCCAGAAAACGAATTTAGCTTCCAGAAAACGAATTTAACTTCCAGAAAACGAATTTAGCTTCCAGAAAACGAATTTAGCTTCCAGAAAACGAATTTAGCTTCCAGAAAACGAATTTAGCTTCCAGAAAACGAATTTAACTTCCAGAAAACGAATTTAGCTTCCAGAAAACGAATTTAGCTTCCAGAAAACGAATTTAACTTCCAGAAAACGAATTTAGCTTCCAGAAAACGAATTTAACTTCCAGAAAACGAATTTAACTTCCAGAAAACGAATTTAGCTTCCAGAAAACGAATTTAACTTCCAGAAAACGAATTTAACTTCCAGAAAACGAATTTAACTTCCAGAAAACGAATTTAGCTTCCAGAAAACGAATTTAGCTTCCAGAAAACGAATTTAGCTTCCAGAAAACGAATTTAACTTCCAGAAAACGAATTTAGCTTCCAGAAAACGAATTTAGCTTCCAGAAAACGAATTTAACTTCCAGAAAACGAATTTAGCTTCCAGAAAACGAATTTAACTTCCAGAAAACGAATTTAGCTTCCAGAAAACGAATTTAACTTCCAGAAAACGAATTTAGCTTCCAGAAAACGAATTTAGCTTCCAGAAAACGAATTTAGCTTCCAGAAAACGAATTTAACTTCCAGAAAACGAATTTAACTTCCAGAAAACGAATTTAACTTCCAGAAAACGAATTTAACTTCCAGAAAACGAATTTAACTTCCAGAAAACGAATTTAGCTTCCAGAAAACGAATTTAACTTCCAGAAAACGAATTTAGCTTCCAGAAAACGAATTTAACTTCCAGAAAACGAATTTAGCTTCCAGAAAACGAATTTAACTTCCAGAAAACGAATTTAGCTTCCAGAAAACGAATTTAGCTTCCAGAAAACGAATTTAGCTTCCAGAAAACGAATTTAGCTTCCAGAAAACGAATTTAACTTCCAGAAAACGAATTTAGCTTCCAGAAAACGAATTTAACTTCCAGAAAACGAATTTAGCTTCCAGAAAACGAATTTAACTTCCAGAAAACGAATTTAGCTTCCAGAAAACGAATTTAACTTCCAGAAAACGAATTTAACTTCCAGAAAACGAATTTAACTTCCAGAAAACGAATTTAGCTTCCAGAAAACGAATTTAGCTTCCAGAAAACGAATTTAGCTTCCAGAAAACGAATTTAACTTCCAGAAAACGAATTTAGCTTCCAGAAAACGAATTTAACTTCCAGAAAACGAATTTAGCTTCCAGAAAACGAATTTAACTTCCAGAAAACGAATTTAGCTTCCAGAAAACGAATTTAACTTCCAGAAAACGAATTTAACTTCCAGAAAACGAATTTAACTTCCAGAAAACGAATTTAACTTCCAGAAAACGAATTTAACTTCCAGAAAACGAATTTAACTTCCAGAAAACGAATTTAGCTTCCAGAAAACGAATTTAGCTTCCAGAAAACGAATTTAACTTCCAATTTCGACCAGAATTCACAAAACGGCTTCGTCCTTCAATTTTCCAGAAATCCTTCGATTTAGGCTTCACCCAAAACATGTTTTCGACATAATTAAACATATTTTGATCATAATGATCGATTACAAACTCGTTTGATGTCGTTTAGATCATTAATTTGCTTAAACATATTATGAACCCTAATTTATTAAAACTCCTTTATAAAATCAGATTTGCTCCTTTAAAATATAACTTTGAATCTGAAAATCTAATCAATGAATTGATTATTACCTGTAATGCCAAATAGGATGCAATACCCTTGACAAAACACACTCGAATCACACGTAGAAAAGCTTTTCGGCTTGAAATTGATGAAGGATTGCTAAGGGAAGGCTTAGGGTCTGTTTAGAGATTGTTTTGGCTGCATAATATCATCTAATGGCAGCTCCTAAACCCTTAATCCCGTTTTTAGATTTCAACCTATGTCAAAATCAGTCCCTGGACTTCTAAACCCTTCATTATTGGTCACAAACTGCATTATTGACCATATACAACATTAGTCCTTCATTAAAAGGCACTACATAGCCTTTAAGCGACATTAATCACACTTTTATTCGTCATTAAAATTTAGGCCCTTAAACCTAACTACTTTATCTACGTTAACCACACATAACTACATTCAAATATTAAGTAAAGACTTAACGACACCCCAAATTGACTTAACGGCATTAGTCAAACATTAAATAAAAGTTCGGGATGTTACAAATACCTCCCCCTTAAGAGGATTCCGTCCCCGGAATCTCATCAGATAGGAACAACTCGGGATATTTCTCCTTCATTACTGCTTCAGTTTCCCAAGTCAAGCTTTCTCCATGATTATGCTTCCACTTTATCAAGACAAGTTCAATCACTTTTCGGCGTAACTTCTTTTGCTTTCTTCCAAGTATCGCTACTGGTTCGTCTACTATTCTCTTCATTGGGTCAATACTCACGTCTTTAATAGGAATCACACTCGACTCCTCAGCTAAACATTTCCTCAAGTAGGATACATGGAAGGTGTTGTGAATTCCATCCAATTCTGGAGGTAATTCCAACTGATATGCCACATCTTTAATGCGCTTCACCACTTTAAAAGGTCCAATGAAACGTGGACTCAACTTTCCCTTCTTTCCAAATCGGATAACTCCTTTCCAAGGTGATACTTTCAGCATCACTAAATCACCAACATTAAACTCAATCGGTCTCCTTTTCTTATCTGCATATGTTTTCTGCCTTTCCCTTGCCACACGTAAGGCTTCTTTAGCTACATTAACCTTTTCAGAGGTAATTTCAATAATTTCGGGACCGGTCAACTGCTTTTCACCGGGCTCCATCCAACAACTTGGAGTCCTACATCTCCTTCCATATAACATTTCAAATGGTGGCATCCCAATACTTGCATGGTGACTATTATTATAAGCAAATTCAATCAACTTCAAGTGTTCATCCCATGCTCCACCGTATTCAAGTACACACGTTCTCAACATATCTTCCAAGGTTTGAATGGTTCTCTCACTTTGCCCATCGGTTTGGGGATGATAGGCGGTACTCAAATTTATTCTACTACCCAACTCCCGTTGAAGACCCTTCCAAAAGTTTGACACAAACCTCGAGTCTCGATCCGAAACAATAGATAAAGGAACTCCATGTTTCGCAACTACTTCATCAATGTACATCTTTGCCATCTTCGTTAAAGGCACATCTTGTCGGGTAGCTAGAAAATGAGCACTCTTCGTCAATCTATCTACAATCACCCATATCATATCATTCCCTTTCGGCGTTTTAGGTAGCTTCGTTACAAAGTCCATGGTAATATGATCCCATTTCCACTCGGGAATTTCTAATTGATGCAACAAACCATACGGCTTTTGATGGTCCGTCTTCACTCTTGCACACGTCAAACACTTTGCTACAAAATGAGCTACTTCACCTTTAATATCCGGCCACCAATAAATCGGCTTCAAATCTGCATACATTTTGGTGACACCGGGATGCATCGAATACCTACTTCTATGGACCTCTTCAAGGATCAACTCTCGGTTACCACCAAGCAGTGGCACCCAAATGCGACCCTTGTATGTTTTAAACCCACGGCTATTAGTCTCCATCACAAGTCGTTTCTTCTTCCCAATACTCTCGTTATCAATATTATCCTTCATTAATGCCATCTCTTGTGCTTCTTTAATTCGATCTAATAGACCCGACTTGGCTTGAACTTGCATGCTCATCAACTTACAAGAAGAGCTTTGCACTTTCCTACTTAGTGCATCCGCCACTACATTGGCTTTACCCGGATGGTATTTGATTTCACAATCATAGTCTTTAAGTAACTCCATCCACCTTCTTTGTCTCACATTCATCTCCTTTTGAGTAAACATATATTGTAAACTCTTATGGTCGGTGTAAAGTGTGCATTTAGTGCCATATAAGTAATGTCTCCATAATTTCAATGCAAACACAACCGCCGCTAACTCAAGATCATGGGTAGGGTAATTCTTCTCATGAGGCTTCAACTGACGTGAAGCATAGGCAATCACTTTGTCTCTCTGCATTAAGACACAACCCAAACCCGTAATAGAAGCATCGCTATATACCACTAAATCATCAGTACCTTCAGGCAAGGCAAGGATAGGAGCTTCACACAACTTCTTTTTCAACGTTTGGAATGCATTTTCCTGCTTTTCAGTCCACTCGTACTTCACACCCTTCTTTGTTAATTCCGTCATAGGCTTGGCTATTCGGGAAAAATCCTGAATAAACCTTCTATAATACCCAGCCAAACCAAGAAAACTCTTAATCTCGGTAGGAGTCTTTGGCTGCTCCCACTTTGAAACAGCTTCAATCTTTGAAGGATCTACTTTAATACCTTCCGATGTAATAACATGACCAAGAAACTGCACTTCTCGGAGCCAAAACTCACATTTAGAAAACTTTGCGTACAACTCTTCTCCCTCAACACCTCCAACACTGCCCCCAATGAAGAGAATAGTAGACGAACCGGTAGCGATACTTGGAAGAAAGCAAAAGAAGTTACGCCGAAAAGTGATTGAACTTGTCTTGATAAAGTGGAAGCATAATCATGGAGAAAGCTTGACTTGGGAAACTGAAGCAGTAATGAAGGAGAAATATCCCGAGTTGTTCCTATCTGATGAGATTCCGGGGACGGAATCCTCTTAAGGGGGAGGTATTTGTAACATCCCGAACTTTTATTTAATGTTTGACTAATGCCGTTAAGTCAATTTGGGGTGTCGTTAAGTCTTTACTTAATATTTGAATGTAGTTATGTGTGGTTAACGTAGATAAAGTAGTTAGGTTTAAAAGCCTAAATTTAATGACGAATAAAAGTGTGATTAATGTCGCTTAAAGGCTATGTAGTGCCTTTTAATGAAGGACTAATGTTGTATATGGTCAATAATGCAGTTTGTGACCAATAATGAAGGGTTTAGAAGTCCAGGGACTGATTTTGACATAGGTTGAAATCTAAAAACGGGATTAAGGGTTTAGGAGCTGCCATTAGATGATATTATGCAGCCAAAACAATCTCTAAACAGACCCTAAGCCTTCCCTTAGCAATCCTTCATCAATTTCAAGCCGAAAAGCTTTTCTACGTGTGATTCGAGTGTGTTTTGTCAAGGGTATTGCATCCTATTTGGCATTACAGGTAATAATCAATTCATTGATTAGATTTTCAGATTCAAAGTTATATTTTAAAGGAGCAAATCTGATTTTATAAAGGAGTTTTAATAAATTAGGGTTCATAATATGTTTAAGCAAATTAATGATCTAAACGACATCAAACGAGTTTGTAATCGATCATTATGATCAAAATATGTTTAATTATGTCGAAAACATGTTTTGGGTGAAGCCTAAATCGAAGGATTTCTGGAAAATTGAAGGACGAAGCCGTTTTGTGAATTCTGGTCGAAATTGGATCTTAAATTCGTTTTCTGGGTTCAAGTGTTGTCCAACGAACTTTAAGTTCGTTTTGTGGGATCTAAATTCGTTTGGAAAACGAATTTTAAGTTCGTTTGAAGCAAATTGAGCCTAAGTTCGTGTGGCTAAGTCTAAATTCGTTTCCTGATGTCTAAATTCGTTTCCTGATGTCTAAATTCGTTTCCTGATGTCTAAATTCGTTTTCTGGAAGCTAAATTCGTTTTCTGGAAGTTAAATTCGTTTTCTGGAAGCTAAATTCGTTTTCTGGAAGTTAAATTCGTTTTCTGGAAGCTAAATTCGTTTTCTGGAAGCTAAATTCGTTTTCTGGAAGTTAAATTCGTTTTCTGGAAGCTAAATTCGTTTTCTGGAAGCTAAATTCGTTTTCTGGAAGCTAAATTCGTTTGATTCCCTTTGAAAGCGACATAATTTTCAAATGGCCATATCTTTTGAACCGTGACTCCGTTTTTGACAAGTAAGCTATCCCTAGAATCGTGTGAGAGTCTATTTTCTAATGGTAATGCTTTTAAAGGAGGATTTTGAAGTCAAGTTTCCTGAAAGGTTGAATTAGTGAGTGAAGGTCGAGTTTCGTCGGATTCTATGAGTCCTAAAGTATTAATCAAACCTCCAATGCATTTAGATTTGTCATGGGTCATATAGATAGGTGTTTAGGTCTGAGTTAGGACCTTAATGATGTGGGTATTAGCTTGTCTAATGATCGCTTAATGATTATAGGAGGTCAGGAATACTTGCTTTGCACAGTAACGTAGTTGCCTTTTGTCGTGCGCTCCTTTGAGGTAAGATACACTACTCTGACACGCTGGGGGATCAACTAAAAGCTGGTTTCAAATCGTAAACACTTCCATTCGGTACCTTATTATTGCATGTGGGCATATGGGTTACTTGGGAGGTATTATGGGTTATGCAGTTGACCATGAGACCTGAGATGCAGTCCCTATTGTAGTGTAATGCAGTATTGCTTAATGTAATATGTAGTTATGCAGTTGATGTAGTTTAATGAAGTATCTTGATATGTATGATATATAGAAATGAAGTTGATGTGCGATATGCATGCCTGACCTGTACGCCTAGTTCACTAGACTTGCTAGGTTGCTATGTCACTTGCACGTTTAAGGATCCAAACGTAATGAAGTTAAAGTGTGTGAATGTCTAGGAATGTGTGTTACCTAGACTATATGTGTGTGAATGTTTGGGAATGCAGGGACCCAATCTATATGTGTGAAATTGAGCTCATAAAACAGATGCAGTGAAAAGTGTTAAGCTTAACCCGTACTAGCCTTAGCCGGGCGAGTGCGTAGATGCAGTTGTTGCTTGGGTGGCTCCTCGCAACGTGGTCTCTATAACGCAGGGCGAGTAATACGAGGGGTTTGACCAACCTTCATATACGGATTACTCAAGGATTGGCTTGCCATTCCTTAACGACGTAAGATGAGTAGTCTTTTGACTAATCATCCAGTCGGGTGTGATGCAGGGCACACTTATATGCAGTTAACGAAGATACGTGTGACAATGTGTGAACTAATGCAGGATAGGCACCTTTAGGATGATTATCCTAATTGAAACGAAGTTGAAATGCAGTATATGTGTGAACGTGTGATGTGTGTCGTGCCTAATAAAACTTGTCTAATAATGAAGATTGTTTTAATTGGACAAATGCTTTTAAATTAAGTGTTATCTTACTTAGCTATTCTTATAGCTAACACTTGCTTCTTAATGTGGTTGTTCCCTCAGGTTTAGCTTGATGGAATCTAGATGCAGGACGTGTGAGCTTGGGTAGATGCAATGCAGGAGCCTTAGCTACCCTTAGACGATGCTTACTTTAGACATTCGTTACATTTCGTATTTAATGTCGAATTTATGTAGTGATGTGTGAACGGTTGTTTTATGTTGGCAACCGTTGGGTTTTCATTTGAACTATTGTTTGATATGGCATGTAACACCAAATAAATGCAGAAACCGAAATGTTTTTATCGGTTTTGACTTTTACAGTCTTTACTTCCGCAAGTTAACACCGTTAGGTGAAAAGTTTTTGAAAACCCATATTTTTAAACGACGGGTGTTACAAGTTGGTATCAGAGAAGTAGTTTAAGTGAACCAAGGCCTATTGACCATAGGATTTGGACTTAAACTTAAGATGTGCATGCTAGGTACTCGTAGGATGCCTTAGCTAGAGATGACATGTGATGTAGGATGGGTTGGGATGAGTGCGAGTGTGATAGGGCTTACGAGATGTTTATGTTACGATGATATGTTTTAGCCTTATCTCGACGAGCTTTTTGTTTTATTTTACGCTTATCGACTCCACCATTTTATTGAAGGAAAATGGTTAACACTCGCAACCGCAACATCCAACGCGACGGAGCTACTGCTAGCGTTACTCCACCGGTCCATCCGGGTGCAGGTGCTTCTAATGCTGCTAATGCTGCTGCTAATGCTAATGTGAATCGTGTGAACCCCCGCCGTGTTAATCAACCAGGCTCATTGGGTCCGATGCCTCCACCACCTGGCAATCCTCCGAGAGTTAACGATGTAGCGGTGGATCAGATTCCCAATCAGACGGAGATGTATAATCTTGTGCTAACTCTTCAGGCCCAGTTGGCCCAAACGCAAGAACAGTTGAATCAGGCGTTGGCAGCTAACGCAGAAGGAACTGGTAACAGTCACTCTGTGCCTTCTCACCACACTGAGCCACCGGTCGATGATGTTGTTATTCCTCATGCTAATGTTAATGTGGTTCCTCCTAATGATGTTCACGCCCCTCGATTCAAGTTTGAAAGTTTCCAGAAGTGTGGAGCTCAGAAATTCTATGGAACACTTAATGCAGTAGGTTGCATGGAATGGCTTGATGATACTGAGATGGTTTTTGAAGCTTGTGATTGTCCCGAGGATAAGAAAGTGTTGTGTGCTAGCAGGATGTTGAAAGAAGGTGCTCGGGACTGGTGGAAGAGCATTACTATTTCGATGACTCCAGCTATGGTATCTGCTATCTCGTAGGCTAACTTTAAGCAGAAATTCATTGAGGAATATATTGGGGTACATGAGCAGCGTAAAATGGAAAAAGAGTTCCGTGCTTTGACAGCTGAAGTTGGCAAAATTAATGATTACGCTCGTTCCTTTATGGAGAAGATGAAGTTCGTAGGCCATCTGTTCCGTACTGATGCGGATCAGGTTGCTTGCTATGTTAATGGGTTGCCTCCGAGTTATCGAGGTATCTGCAGGCAGCACAAGACTCTGACTGAAGCAATCAAGGAGTCTAAAAAGCTTGATGATGATTTTGCTTCGGACAAGAAAGTAGTTGAGAAAGTCGACGACAAGAAAGTGGGATTTAAAAGAAGGTCAAATTGGTCTTCCAATAACAATAATAATAAGAAGTTCCGTGGAAGTGGTAGTTCGAGTGGTGACAAGGATAAAAAGTTCGGGATGTTACACTAACTCCTTGTCCAAGTTCATTGGGAGTCTCAAGATTTTCTGTATTTCTGAGATGATAAACTATCTCTTCAAAGATATCTTCTCCATATTTTTCTTGAACTACACTTGCTGGAGCATCATCAGGTTTATCAGAATCAGACTCATCATTATTACCATTTCCTGGTTGAAATGGATCAGGATCACTTGACTCATCAGAACTTGATGTGGAAGAATAATAATGAGAAATATTTCTGATGAGTGGAGGTAAATCATCCGACTCTTCTTGAATTTGAGTTCCTCCTTGAGTCTCTGTAACAACTTCTTGAACAGTTTCTTGACCATCTTGAGCTTGTGTCTCATGACCCTCTCTAATATCTCTCATATTCTCCCTCGGGTTGATCATCAGGATCTTGATCATCCCGACGACTTGAGATATTAGCCAGTCGACATTGTTGATCAAGCTCAGTGACTCGCTTTTGAAGAGCTTCAATTTGAGCCTGTTGTTCCTGTTGTGTGCTTTGGAAAGATAAATATGCAAGAAGTGATTGAAAAATAGATCTTTTATGTGAAGAAAGATGGGGTTCTTCTGATCTCAACCGATTCATGAGAGCGACAATTAGAGTATCGGTAGATAACCCGCTGGTGGCAATTCTGTTTGGCGAGCAATCGCTTAAGTATTCGGATGAATCAGATGAATCAGAAGAAGAGCTGGAAGAATGATGTGGTGAATTTGGATCAGGAAATGATTGTGGTGGTGGTGTTGGTTGTATGGTTGTTGTTGTTGTTGTTGTTGTTGTTGTTGTTGTTGTTGTTGTTGTTGTTGTTGTTGTTGTTGTTGTTGTTGTTGTTGTTGTTGTTGTTGTTGTTGTTGTTGTTGTTGTTGTTGTTGTTGTTGTTGTTGTTGTTGTTGTTGTTGTTGTTGTTGTTGTTGTTGTTGTTGTTGTTGTTGTTGTTGTTGTTGTTGTTGTTGTTGTTGTTGTTGTTGTTGTTGTTGTTGTTGTTGTTGTTGTTGTTGTTGTTGTTGTTGTTGTTGTTGTTGTTGTTGTTGTTGTTGTTGTTGTTGTTGTTGTTGTTGTTGTTGTTGTTGTTGTTGTTGTTGTTGTTGTTGTTGTTGTTGTTGTTGTTGTTGTTGTTGTTTCCGGCAACATCACTTAGATGTGCAGATGGTATCACAAGTGGTGTCCTAAGTGTTCTAGACATACGTGCAGAAACGAAAGTCAAGAGAGGGGCAGGTGTCTCTTTTGCTTCAACATTCACAGACTCTGAAGGAGAATGGAATGGAGTACGTGGTTTTTGCCCGTGCGAAAATGAGACGTCAGTCTGTAGAGAGACTTCCGAATGGCTTATGGAGGTTTGTTCATGCGAGAGTTGGGAGCTCTCGTCTTCTACCCTACGGCGAACCCGGCGTTGATATTGGTTTGAGACTAATTGGAGGCCAACGTTTTCTTTTTGCCTTTCACCTATCCCGGACCTCTCAACCTCTCTGGTATTTTCAACCCCTCCCTCATTCCTTCCTTGTTCCTCCGGGATGTCTATGACATCATCAGCAAACTGATTTGCATCATCATCAGATGCATCATTATCAGAAGTAATCGTATCTTCTGGTTCAGGTTCTTGAAATCTGTCATACTCAAAGCGAGATCTTTTGAAAGTTTTTCAAATATTTACCGGAATTGATTTCTTTCTACCTTGAGTATATGTCGGTGGAGGTGATCTAACAAAGGATGATGAAGGTATGGTTGAGATAGATTGAGGTATGATTGGTTGTTCAGGTGTTGTAATTTCAGGAAGTGGTGAAGATTGATGAATTGGTGTTTGAGGTAATTTGGGTGAAGATGGAGATGATGGTCTTTGAGGTGATGGTGTTCTGGGTGATGGTGATTGGATTAAATTGGTTATTTTGGGGAGTGGTGATCGGATTGGTCTTTGAGACCCAGAAACAGATATTGTCTCCTCAGAAGATATTGGAGAAGAAGTTTCAGCTATAGCTTTGCTTTTGAGTTTCTTTGATGAACTCTTCTTCTTCTTCTTTTGATGTCTTCTTCTTCTTCTTCTTCTTCTTCTTCTTCTTCTTCTTCTTCTTCTTCTTCTTCTTCTTCTTCTTCTTCTTCTTCTTCTTCTTCTTCTTCTTCTTCTTCTTCTTCTTCTTCTTCTTCTTCTTCTTCTTCTTCTTCTTCTTCTTCTTCTTCTTCTTCTTCTTCTTCTTCTTCTTCTTCTTCTTCTTCTTCTTCTTCTTCTTCTTCTTCTTCTTCTTCTTCTTCTTCTTCTTCTTCTTCTTCTTCTTCTTCTTCTTCTTCTTCTTCTTCTTCTTCTTCTTCTTCTTCTTCTTCTTCTTCTTCTTCTTCTTCTTCTTCTTCTTCTTCTTCTTCTTCTTCTTCTTCTTCTTCTTCTTCTTCTTCTTCTTCTTCTTCTTCTTCTTCTTCTTCTTCTTCTTCTTCTTCTTCTTCTTCTTCTTCTTCTTCTTCTTCTTCTTCTTCTTCTTCTTCTTCTTCTTCTTCTTCTTCTTCTTCTTCTTCTTCTTCTTCTTCTTCTTCTTCTTCTTCTTCTTCTTCTTCTTCTTCTTCTTCTTCTTCTTCTTCTTCTTCTTCTTCTTCTTCTTCTTCTTCTTCTTCTTCTTCTTCTTCTTCTTCTTCTTCTTCTTCTTCTTCTTCTTCTTCTTCTTCTTCTTCTTCTTCTTCTTCTTCTTCTTCTTCTTCTTCTTCTTCTTCTTCTTCTTCTTCTTCTTCTTCTTCTTCTTCTTCTTCTTCTTCTTCTTCTTCTTCTTCTTCTTCTTCTTCTTCTTCTTCTTCTTCTTCTTCTTCTTCTTCTTCTTCTTCTTCTTCTTCTTCTTCTTCTTCTTCTTCTTCTTCTTCTTCTTCTTCTTCTTCTTCTTCTTCTTCTTCTTCTTCTTCTTCTTCTTCTTCTTCTTCTTCTTCTTCTTCTTCTTCTTCTTCTTCTTCTTCTTCTTCTTCTTCTTCTTCTTCTTCTTCTTCTTCTTCTTCTTCTTCTTCTTCTTCTTCTTCTTCTTCTTCTTCTTCTTCTTCTTCTTCTTCTTCTTCTTCTTCTTCTTCTTCTTCTTCTTCTTCTTCTTCTTCTTCTTCTTCTTCTTCTTCTTCTTCTTCTTCTTCTTCTTCTTCTTCTTCTTCTTCTTCTTCTTCTTCTTCTTCTTCTTTTTCACTTGACCCCTCACCAGGTGTCCTATGTACAGCTTGGGTAGGAACCGGGAGGCTTTCCGGTCCCAGTGCTGTTCTAATCCAGTCCAGATAAGCAACTTTATCTTCATCAGTATCTGACACCATATCTAGTAGAAATGATGGGATCAGGAAAGTATAGTTAGCAGCTCCTGAGTCTCTAACATACTTGTAAAAATGTATAGTCACTTGGCTACTGTCTTGAAGCCTTGGAATGCTTCTTTCATGTCTTATTGCACTGTAGACGATTGCTGTGAGAAATCTTATGAATGGAATATACTTCTTGGGAGCAGATACTTTGCCATTTACTAATACAATCAGTTGATCCCACAGAAGTTGAGCAATGTCATAGTGTCTGTTGAAAACAACACCATAGAAAATGTGCAGCATTGGCTGTGTCAGATTGTCCATCCCTCTTGTGTATGGGGTTAAGCAGTTGCTTAGGATGGAATACACATAATACCAAATCTTTGGTAGAATTTTCAACTTGAAATCTTTTGTCCTGGATAAAGGACCTTCATAGCCAATAGAAATCAATGCAGCAAACATTTCTTCATTCGACTCAAAATCATCATAATCAGCATGTCCATTGAAATTTGCTTCAGGAAGTCTTAGAATCCTTCTGAAGTCATCAATATTGAACTCAAACTCATATGTTCTATCTCCTGAATTCAACTGATATTGAAAGTAGCCTTGACGACGAAGTTCAGGTGATTTTGATTTAGCTTTGGCTCTTGGATTTGTTGGATCATAAGGTTGAACAAAGGTAATCGATCTCCACATATCAAAAAGGTAGACTTCAGCTAAGTCTTGTTCAACGGTAAGTACATATGTGAGAGGGTGATTATGAAGAATTCTTGGAACAATTTGAAAGCCAGGAGCCATGAAAGGATCAAACAATGCTCTGTTATTTCTCATGTTACTTGTGTTTCCAGCAATAAGAATTTCTTCAATTGATTCATTTAGAGCAACCTCTTCATCATGTTCAATAACTTCTTGATGATCCATTTTTAATTTTCTGATTTAAGACATAAAACAATTTAACGCACACATAAAATAATGTTTGAATAGCAAATAACAAGTTTCACTCAAATGATTTATATAAAATACAAAGAGGTTCACAAAGGCGATCAACTCAGTGTATTCTTTATAAATAATTTGAAATGAGAAGATAAACTCAGAAAATAAAGTATAATCATATAAGTACAATATATTTAAAAATAGCAAGGAAGTACACAAAGGCGTTCAATTCCTCGTATTTCAAATATATTGTGATTATATGATAATACAAAGCACTTTGTCACATTACACAAAATTTAAGAGAAAAAAAACTTTTTTTTTTTGAAAAATTTTCTAAGTATAGAAACTAGGACGATCTTGACAAGATCGTCCTGAGGTTGAACTCAGGTTTTGGAAAAACAAAACGATCATAAGGAAGATCGTCTCAACATTTGTTATTGAAAAAGGTTAAGGAAAAAAAATGAAACGATCTTGTTCAAGATCGTTTTAGAAACAAAATGACTTGAAATTAAGAAGACTTTGCCAAAGTCGTTTTATTTCCAACCAGGTTTCACAACATGATTCATTTTGACAACTAAGCATGGCAAATCATTTATTTGAATCATAGAGAACAAGATTGAACTACTCACATCACTAAAATCAAACAAAATAACCTAGAACAAATCGAAGATCGTCTTAGAAACAAAATGACTTGAAATTAAGAAGACTTTGCCAAAGTCGTTTTATTTCCAACCAGGTTTCACAACATGATTCATTTTGACAACTAAGCATGGCAAATCATTTATTTGAATCATAGAGAACAAGATTGAACTACTCACATCACTAAAATCAAACAAAATAACCTAGAACAAATCGAAGATCGTCTTAGAAACAAAATGACTTGAAATTAAGAAGACTTTGCCAAAGTCGTTTTATTTCCAACCAGGTTTCACAACATGATTCATTTTGACAACTAAGCATGGCAAAACATTTATTTGAATCATAGAGAACAAGATTGAACTACTCACATCACTAAAATCAAACAAAATAACCTAGAACAAATCGAAGATCGTCTTAGAAACAAAATGACTTGAAATTAAGAAGACTTTGCCAAAGTCGTTTTATTTCCAACCAGGTTTCACAACATGATTCATTTTGACAACTAAGCATGGCAAATCATTTATTTGAATCATAGAGAACAAGATTGAACTACTCACATCACTAAAATCAAACAAAATAACCTAGAACAAATCGAAGATCGTCTTAGAAACAAAATGACTTGAAATTAAGAAGACTTTGCCAAAGTCGTTTTATTTCCAACCAGGTTTCACAACATGATTCATTTTGACAACTAAGCATGGCAAAACATTTATTTGAATCATAGAGAACAAGATTGAACTACTCACATCACTAAAATCAAACAAAATAACCTAGAACAAATCGAAGATCGTCTTAGAAACAAAATGACTTGAAATTAAGAAGACTTTGCCAAAGTCGTTTTATTTCCAACCAGGTTTCACAACATGATTCATTTTGACAACTAAGCATGGCAAATCATTTATTTGAATCATAGAGAACAAGATTGAACTACTCACATCACTAAAATCAAACAAAATAACCTAGAACAAATCGAAGATCGTCTTAGAAACAAAATGACTTGAAATTAAGAAGACTTTGCCAAAGTCGTTTTATTTCCAACCAGGTTTCACAACATGATTCATTTTGACAACTAAGCATGGCAAAACATTTATTTGAATCATAGAGAACAAGATTGAACTACTCACATCACTAAAATCAAACAAAATAACCTAGAACAAATCGAAGATCGTCTTAGAAACAAAATGACTTGAAATTAAGAAGACTTTGCCAAAGTCGTTTTATTTCCAACCAGGTTTCACAACATGATTCATTTTGACAACTAAGCATGGCAAAACATTTATTTGAATCATAGAGAACAAGATTGAACTACTCACATCACTAAAATCAAACAAAATAACCTAGAACAAATCGAAGATCGTCTTAGGTCATCTTCTTCACAAAACAAAATAAGTTGCAGGTTTTTGAATTTTCGAAATCACAATACTAAGTATTTAAACATGTAATAAACATACACATATAACCTAAACATGCATCTAAATCATTCCAACATCACAGTTTCATTACCAGTAGCTCAAAATTCAAGAAATGAAAAAATAAGTTCTTCATTTAAGTTCGGATTCTTACTTGAATAAGTGACCAGAAGACAATATTGTTATAGAATAAAATGATCAGTATGAAATCACCAACAAAACCCTTATCTTGTTTCAATGATCAGCCAAAAGTTGTATTTGATGTGATTTGAGAGTGTTTATGGGAAACAGTGAAATGGAAAAAAAAAAAAAAAAAAAAAAAAAAAAAAAAAAAAAAAAAAAAAAAAAAAAAAAAAAAAATCAAACAAACCTGTCCAAAAAAAAAAAAAAAAAAAAAAAAAAAAAAAAAAAAAAAAAAAAAAAAAAAAAAAAAAAAAAAAAAAAAAGAAAAAGGAAATGGGCTTATGGTTTTTGTTTTATCATACCAACAAATAAAAAAACTTTTATTTAAACAAAACAAGACAGAATAATTGACAAAAACAATTTTTATTTTTATGAATTTTTCAAATTTTATATTTGGTTTTTCTAATATAAACAATGAGTTCTCTTCAAATAGTGCAAATACACAAACTCCCCCTAGATTCATGAATTATCCTTTTTCTCCCCTTCAAACATTGCATGATATTTAAGCACATTGCACATAAGTATAGCATCAATGTTTGTCAGATAATGAATGAAAGAGAAAGAGATGAAGGATTTGTACAAAACATGCAGAGGCAAGTAAGTGCATTGGTAATGAGCACTTATTTGAGATTGTTTCTTGAAAAGAAACTCATTCCAGGATCATGTGTTGAACAGTATCCGAGATTGGAATACTAAACACAGACCTTTATTACCTGCAAAACACAATCAAGGTTTTCTAGGTACCCACCTTTGAATGGGTCCTTTTGGGTTAGTGTAAACATTCAAAGTATACAAATGAGGTTTTCGAACCAGAGGTTTATTCTTAAGATTCATCACAATTCCATTGGAATCAACAATCAAAGGTTTAGAAATCACAGTAGAAGATTTAGAATTTCTTACAGACCATGGTTTAGCTAAATTACTCAAATTTGAATCAAATTTCCTATCAGGAACTTTCTTCTTGTAATCATTAGCTATCCAACTTCTTCTAAATGTTGATTTATCAGACACTTGTGTTTTAGCATAGCTAGTAGATTTTAACAATGATGATTTAAAAATCCACTTATGATTACTAGCTAAGCTCTTCTCTCCTTTACCAGATAAATTCTTAAAATTAGTTCGAGGAGTTAAAAACACATTTTGATTTTTGCTTTGCTTGGTGGAGGATTTGATATTCTGTTTCTTTTGAGTTGCAACAGTGAACCAACCATACTGATCTCTATAACTAGTTATACCATTAGATGTATTCTTTATTAGCAAATCTTGGCTAGTATTAGACATCTTAGGTAAATAACTAGATTGAGAGATAGCAGAGGTTCTAGAAACAGATGAAATATCAACTTTAAACTTTGAGTTAGCAGAAATGGTATTCTTACCTTTGACAGCTGGGGCATGCTGACCTTTGTGTGTATAAAATGAAGTTGGAGCAAACTTAGATTTAGATTCCTTCTTTGGTTTAGATTTTTTGGGTGAGAGTTTTTCAAGCTCTTTTTCAACTTCTGGTGCAAAAACATGATCAGTTTCCAAAAACTTATCTAATTCTTCAACAGAAAGATATGGATAAGTAAACTGTAATTCTTTTGGTTGAACTTCTGATTTTAAAACAGTTTTGTTAGTCAACTTTTCAATCAATGCTTTTGCTTTAGCCTTCAGATCAGTAGGAATCTCAATCTTTTGCTCTAAGTTCAATTTATTTTGGTCAACAGGGGTGATTGAAAGAGTATCAAAAGAAAGTATTTTCTTGACAGAAGCAAGATGTTTAGCTTTCAAAGTTTGAACTTTCTCTTCAATGTGGAAGAATGATGACAGCATTGAGGTGGACATATCATGTATCTCTTGAGGAGAGATGCTATCACCCTGCATGTCTTTGTTAAAATTCTCACTCCCATTGGATGAAGTGGAGCAGTCAACAGAAGTTAGATCATGTAACATTTGGGTCTTGGTGGTCTCACTTACCTTTGGTGAATAATTTTGAGTTTTCAGATGTTGAATGACTTGTTGTTGAGACTCAATTTTTTGTTTTAAACCTTCAATTTCCTTTTCCAATATGGTAGTTGGAATGTAAAATCTTTCTGAAATTTGTTTTGAACAATCTTTTTGAGACTCATTTTCAGGAATTGAAATGCTGTCTATTTCTTCTAACTCATAGATGGATCTTTTATGAGTTTTCTTGTATGTGTCATTAATAGCAACATAATCAATCTGAAATCTGTTTGGTTTTTGTCTTTCAACATCATCTGACTCAAAGTCATCCTCAGATGGTCTGATGAATTCTTGAATCATGCCAAGTCTAAGATATTTTTCATCATAAAGTGGACCAAGGTCTTCTTTTTGGATTTTTTCTAAATGTGCTGGATTCTCATAACCTAACCCAAGAAGAAGTTCTGATCTATCAATCTTTGATTTATTGTAATAAGCAGTGAAATTCAGAAAAGGATTTTGTTCAATTTTATAGATTTTTTCTTGATAGAACAAGATGTTTGCTTTCAAATCCTCAACTTGTTTTTGAAGAGTCTCAATTTCAACTCCTTTGAGAAAACAAGTACTGTTTAGATCAGAAATCTGTCTTTCATGCTTTTCACAGTTAGGTCTAAAATCTTTCATTTTATTTGTGAGAAACTCAACATCAGCTTGTCTTGCATTTGCTCTTAACCATTCATTGGTTTTCTCAAGCTTTAAAGTCTCAATGGTTTGCTTGAGTGAATGGACAGTCTTTTCAAGGTCTTGACATTTGTTTGTCAAATGAGCATTAGGTGAAACAACTTGAGAACTGTTACTTGACAAATGCATTTCTTTTAAGGAATCATAGTTCACTTTGAGAGCTTCATGAGCTATTGAGAGTTCTGAAAAATCTTCATTAATTTTATCAAACTCTTGTTTAGCTATTTTCAAATTGGTTTTTAAAGTAAGATTTTGCTTTGTCAAAGTATCAGCAGTTGTTTGGACAGTCAAGTAATCATCTTTGGAAATGAATTGTACCTCACTTGTTGTTGTTTGTGAAGTAGTTTGTGAATGATTGGTTGTTGAAGTGACAGATGTCATCAAGCATGTGAGATCTTCAAAATCAGCATCAATATCTCCAAATAGCCATGGTTTCATCTTTTGTTGTTTGGCTAAGAAATTCTTTCTGATCTCAAGCTCTGAAATCATCATTGTTGTCATTGAAATGAATAAACAATGATTTGTAAATTGTTTTTTTTTTTTTTTTTTTTTGATTTTCTGAAAAAAAATTAATACGATCTTGATGAGATCGTCTTAAAAATTTGGAACTTAGAACGATCTTGAAGGAGATCGTCTTAGGAACTGGTTGAAAATATTCTAAGTATGAGTGAAGAAATGGTAGGACGATCTTGAAAGAAGATCGTCTTAAGAAAATTTGATGAAGAAAGGTAAGACGGTCTTGAATGAAGATCGTCTTAAAAATTGGTTAAGAAAAGGTAAGACGGTCTTGGTTGAAGATCGTCTTAAAAATTGGTTGAATGAAAAAATTTTCTAAGTATAGAAAATGTTGGAAATTTATTGTTGAGCAAAACCAATCTCAAAGAGATTAGTTACCCAAGGAAGTGTGTGATTCCCAATCACAACAACTTCAAGTGTTTAATCCACAACACACAGTTCACACAGAACCAAAAATGTTAGGACGATCTTGGGAAGATCGTCTTAACACCAGACACTAGGACGATCTTGAAGGAGATCGTCTTAGCAAGATCGTCTTGAGGAAAACTGCAAGAACACCAGAAAAAGACAAAATAATCGAGAATTTCACTATTTTGCTTGTATTTCTCTCAATTTTGAGAGTTAGAACTCAATTCAAACCCAGAAATGCTCAGAATACGATCGCGCACAACCCTAAAAACAATTCCATTGCTTAAATCAACTCAAACTGATAATTCAAAATCTCATCAACTTTCCAAAAAATTTGGATTTTGATCAATACTGTGAATTGGATTCTGAAACTTGACAGGATGTTTTTAGAGGTGATTTAGAATGTATCTGTGAACAAAAACAGGAAAATTGAGTGAAAATTGAGGTTGAATTGATGAAGAACAGTGACAGTTAAAAACGGTTATAATTGAACACGAATTCACAATTTTGAACAAAATTAGCATCAATCTGCTTGAAATTTGTTCTGGATCGTCAACAGATTGTTGTTTTTCTCTGATACCACTTGTTAGAACTTTTATAATTCGTGTTATAGTGCGGAAGTAAGGTAATCAACAATGGTGGAAAGTGTGTGTGTTAGTGTGTGTTCTTGAGAGAGAAAGGTGTGTGTGGGGGAAGTAGGATTGATTGATTATCATAAGTGTGTAAAAAGGCTTACCAAGGCTTACAAAAATTGAAGGCTTGAGGGGTATTTATACTCTAAGTATATTACATAAGCTCCCCCTCAACCTTACATTATATACACAAAATACAATGTTTAGAAATACAACTAAGCACTATTTTATATTTCTAACATATCTCTCCAGACTGTGATGAATCTGAAAATGATGACCTGGTTGCAATGATTGCTAAAACGTTTAACCGTTTCAAAGCAAGAGCAAATAGGCCATATGGACAATTTGCATCCAGTACTTCTACTGATAAGACCAATCTGACATGCTTTAAGTGTGGCAGAAAAGGTCATTTCATGAAAGATTGCAAGTCCAGTCAGTTTGTATCCCAGCCTGGTTCATTTACTTCTAATAAAAAGCCTGATGATAGCTATAAATCTAAATATAAAAAGCTTAAGGCTCAAATTGCTCTCATGTCACAACAAATGGAAAATAATAAATGCATGATTGCAACAACTGAAGAGAAATGGGTTCCTTCTGATGATTCATCTGTTGATGAAGAAGAGGAAAGAGATTGATGTTACATGGCTCTGGCAGACGAAGAGCATCTGGTGAAAGAAGATGTCACATCTGGAAGATGGGTGGACATTGTTATCAAAAAGGTCAGTGATTATGATTTGGAAACTGACACTGAACTAAAATTGGACATTGCTGAAGCTCTTAATTCTGATTTAATCTTTGTTGAAACTGTTAGATCTGACTGTGTAAATGGTCTAGAAATAGATTTTTCTGAAATTATAGTTTTAAAATCAAAATTAAAGGAACTTCAAGATATTGAACTGGCATTTCAAGCCCAAGTTCTGGCAACTGAACAACTGATTCAAGAAAAACAAGATCTTGAAATCAATTTAGAAAAAGAAAAACTGGTTATTAAATCATGGCTTGAAACCAGAAAGCCATATGATGCTGGAGTAAATCAATTTCCCACTCAAAAACGTGCTTATTTAGATGGAAATACTCTTGTTGCATCATTAATACCAATAATTGATCGTTTACCAGAGGGCTTCAGGCCCATTACCATTTATGATGAGCATGTAACTCCTAAGGCCAATATTTTCCCAGTTCAATCCCCAGAGGTAAAAACTAGAGCACCTCAGGTGACTGCTCTAGTTAAAAAGGTCAATCTGAAGAAACCTTTGCCTCAGTCCTCCTCCAAGGAACCTTCTATTCCAAAGAAGAAGAATGTCTCCCTACCTAAGCCTAGAGTCCAGTCAACTGGAAAGGCTCAGGTGTCATCTGATGAAAGTATTTTGTTAAGGTTAGAGAGCCAGTTTCAATTACTGACTCGTCAATTTCAAAGTTGTAATGCAAGATTAAACAATTTTGAGTGTACTTCATCTGGCTCTAGACAAAATACCAAACCTTTTTCCAAGAAAGATAAATATATTTATCCAGTTGAGAAAAAGAAAAAGGTTTCAAAACTATCTATTCCAATTACATTTGCTGAAAAATCTGTTTTGGAAGAAAGTGAACTCAACCAGATACCTCTAGGGACCTATAAGGGAAGGTCCAGTAAACCCATCAGTCGATGGGTTCCCAAATCTAATTGATATATCTGGTGGATGTGCAGGGCGATCGAAAGAAACATACCTGGTATCTTGACAGTGCAGCTGGCAGGACAATGACCGGATGTAAGACCCTGCTGGAGGAGTTCATAATTTCTGATGGACCCTCCATTACTTTTGGAAATGATGGTTGTGAAAAACTGAAGGGGTATGGTGTTCTGAACAATGGATAAGTCAAATTCAGACGAGTTGCATTTATGAATGGTTTGAAATATAACCTGATCAGTATCAGTCAACTGTGTGATGATGGCTATCAAGTTCTGTTCAATATTGTTCATGGCATCGTATTCAACAAGGACTGGAAGGTAGTATTGATTGCTCCCAAAAGAGGGAATGTGTATGTGATGGATATGGAAATCTCTCCTTCAGAGCAGTGTTTCTATACTCAAGCTGATGAAGAACAAACTGGTTATGGCACAAAAGGTTATCCCATTTAAATTTCAAAAATATTAATAAGTTGTCTAGAAAACAACTGGCAGATGGAATACCTTCAGTTTCCTTCAAAAAGGAAAGGCCATGTCCAGGATGTGAGATGGGAAAGCAGAAATGTACCAGTTTCAAGACCAGACAGAACTTTAGCATATCTGAACCACTTCATATGCTTCATATGGATCTCTTTGGTCCAGTGAATGTTCAGACTCATGCTGGTAAAAGATACACCCTGGTGATCGTAGATGAATTCTCCAGATATTGTTGGGTGATCTTTCTCAGGTCTAAAAGTGAAGCTGTTGCTGAAATCATCACTCTTATCAAGCAGATTGAACTCAAGCATAAGCGAAAGGTGTGTCAGTTAAGAAGTGACAATGGAACAGAATTCCAGAATGCAACTCTGGAGTCATTCTGTACTGACACTGGCATCTCCCAGAATTTCTCATCAGCCCGCTCTCCAGAACAGAATGGAGTGATGGAAAGGAAGAATCGAACGCTGATAGAAGCTGCCAGGAGTATGCTTGATGAATCTGGTCTTTCTACCAGTTTCTGGGCTGAAGCAATTGCTACTGCTTGTCACACCCAGAACCGGTCAGTGTACATCAAAAGACACAAAAAGACAGCCTATGAAGTATTAAGAAATAGAAAACCAAACATTGGTTATTTTCACGTTTTTGGATGTCCAGTTTACATCCTGAACGACTCCAGTCAGCTAGGCAAATTCGATGCCAAAGTTGATGAAGGGTATTTCTTAGGTTATTCAGCCATTCGCAAGGCCTTCATAGTCTATAACAAGAGACTGGAGAAGGTCCATGAGTCAATACATGTCACATGTGATGATTCAAATGCAGAAATCAATAAAAAGCCAACCCTTGATACTCCCCCAGTAACTCCAATTGTCTTCTGTGAATCTGATCCTATCAACTACAATAAAGATTCAGAAGACACAGTTTCCAGTCATCCTGATCTGGAACCTGTTCAGACTAAAAAACCCTCCAGTAGTACTCCATTCTATCCTTCAATTATTTTCAAGCTACCCTCTGAAATTATTATTGGATCAGATGTTCGTACTACTCCCCCAGTATCAGTCCCAGTTGAGACAGAACCAATACTTCAAGAAATGCCTTCAAATGAATAATTTCATGATGCAAATCATGATTTAAATGATTCAGATGAAGATGTTGAAGTAGTCTGGCAAGATCCTCCTCCTGAAGCAACACCAGAGGAGACTCAACTGAACTCTTGCACTGATATTGTTGTTTGTAACAATCCTGGTCAACACTCTAAGTTGACAAAAGCTCATCCTATCGATCAGATCATAGGTGACTCCAGTAGAGGGATTCAGACCAGAAGAGCCTCCAGTAATCAATGCTTATATGTCAGTTTCGTATCACTGATAGAACCAAAGAAGATTGACGAGGCTATGGAAGATCCAAGCTGGGTGATAGCTATGCAAGAAGAGCTTCACCAGTTTGAAAGGAACAAGGTTTGGTACCTGGTTCCTTTCCCAATTGGAAAGAAAGAACCAATTGGAACCAGATGGGTCTTCAGGAATAAGGTAGATGAAGATGGCCATGTCATCAGAAACAAGGCCAGACTGGTAGCACAAGGGTACTGCCAGTCAGATATCGATTTTGATGAATCATTTGCTCTAGTGGCTAGACTTGAAGCGATCAGAATATTCTTAGCATTTGCTGCTCATCATCAATTCAAGGTCTACCAGATGGACGTTAAAAGTGCATTTTTGAATGGAAAACTTGAAGAAGAAGTTTATGTTAGACAACCACCAGGTTTCATTGATGAAAAACATCCCCACTGGGTATATCGTCTGGACAAAGCACTTTATCGTCTCAGACAAGCTCCACGTGCCTGGTATGATACTCTGACTAAACATTTATTGAAAAATGATTTTAAAAGAGGTGCAATTGACAATACCTTATTTATTCTTCATGAAAAAGGTAATCTTCTGATGGTACAAATTTATGTTGATGATATTATTTTTGGGTCTATTGATGAAAAAATGTGCAAGAAATTTTCTAAAATCATGTCCTCTGAATATGAAATGAGTTAATTGGGTGAATTAACATATTTTCTAGGACTCCAGATTAAACAAAACAAAGATGGTATTTTTATTAATCAGGAAAAATATGTTAGAGATCTTTTAAAGAAATATGATATGAACTCTTCACCATCTAAACTCACTCCAATTTCTGCACCACTAACACTGAACTCAGATCCAGATGGTAAACCAGTGAACACCGCTGTCTATAGAGGCATGGTTGGTTCACTGATGTATTTAACTGCCAGTAGACCAGATATTATGTTTTCAACATGTTTATATGCCAGATATCAGTCAAATCCAAAAGAATCTCATATGCTTGCTGTAAAGCGCATACTGAAATACCTTAAAGGTGTCCCCAGTTTGGGTCTTTGGTATCCCAAAGGCTCAGGCATGGATCTAATGGGTTATTCAGATTCAGATCATGCAGGGTGTAAGATAGACAGGAAATCCACTACTGGTAGATGTCATTTCCTTGGTGGCAAACTGGTCAGCTGGACCAGTAAGAAGCAAACTTCAGTTTCATTGTCCACTGCTGAAGCTGAATACGTGTCTGCAGCCAGTTGTTGTGCTCAGATACTCTGGATGAAGAACCAGTTGCTTGATTATGGTATTAAGTATTCAAAGACCCCAATCTTTTGTGATAATACCAGTGCCATTTCTATCTCAAACAATCCAGTCATGCACTCAAAGACGAAGCACATTGATCTCAGGTATCATTTTATTCGTGATCATATTATGAAAAATAATATTGAACTCCATTTTATTCCCACTGACAAACAACTTGCTGACATTTTTACCAAACCTCTGGATGTTAAAACTTTTGAATATCTTGTTGGTGAGTTGGGAATGTTAAACCCTTAAATCTGGAACCTTGGTATTGAACGCCTTTGTGTACTATCAGGGATCCTTGATTTAAAAGATTTATAAATCTATAACTGCTTAGATATTGAACGCCCTTGTGTACTATCTCTGCATTAATAGATTTCTGGATCAACATTCCAGGGGGAAGACTGAAAGATATATTTTTGTCCTTAAAATTTGTTTTAATTTCAGGGGGAATTTGTTAATTTATTTTCTCATTGGATAAAATTTTCTGAAATATATCACTGGTACTTTGTAAATGTATCCCTCTCACTGGTAATTAGATGGGTTGACGTGCATGTTTGAGGTAACCTTTGTCTCCTTGTAAATGTGTCCCTCTCACTTGTCTGTATTAGTTGATGTGCATGTTTGAGGTTACCAGTCTCACTCAAATGGTTTTCGTTGGTACTTTACTGGAGTGTCCCTCTAGTGTACCATCAGTGCATACTTCACTGGCATAATCCACCAGTGATTCTGGAGTGTCCAGTCAACCTCCAGATGCATTGAATTAAGTCATGGTATGTCAGTTATAATATTTTAATACTTGGTCATTGTTAGAACCAAACTTGAGCTTAATTGAAGGTTTAATGGAGGTTTTAGGTTAGTGTGTGAAAAGTGTGTTTGTGTGTTAAATGGAGGTTGAAGATGATCTAGAGAGAGAAAGTATAAGTTTAGAGAGAAGGATGTATGGAATTATGTCAAAAGCTTTTTTTACAAAGTTATTAAGGAAGGGGTATTTATACCTATCATCTAATTAACACTAATACCCCTTATATAACTAGAAATATTACAATTTAACACCATTTATATTTCTAACAATCTCCCCCTTGGTGTTGAATTGTAAATGTTGCATCGTCTTCGGTCTTTAAATAACATGATGAGCCCATTTGTTGAAAATCTTCAATGTTGATTGGACTTTGAAGCTTTCTCATTGTCTTCAATGTCTTGTATCAACCTTGACTTTGAATCTTCTCAACAAACAAATATATTTGACGATGACTTATTAAATCTTGATCTTCTCTTGCAACTTTGAATACTTTGGAAGCATCTTTGAAATCTTTGTAGCCTTTGAGCTTTCACAACTTGAACTTTTGAATGTTGATTTCAACTTGATGCTGCTTGGAGAAGTAACTTGAACTTTGAGTAGCATGCGGAAGCTTGGATTTGACTTTGAATTCTTTTGGATTCTTTTGGATGCGGAAGCTTGGTTTTCTTTAAATTCTCTTGGCATTGCGGAAGCTTGATTTAACTTTGAATTCTTTTGGCTTTGCGGAAGCTTGGTTTTTGAATGCGGAAAATTTGATTTGACTTTAAAACTTCAATTCTTGGTCTAACTTGTCTCTGAATCAATAAACATCTTGGAGCACTTGATTCTTTGATCAACTTATTCTTGCTCCCCCTCAAACAAACATTTCTTTCTTGGAGCAACTTATCAACTAAACGAATTATCTTCAAATTTCTTGCTCCCCCACGAACAAACAATCATTTCGGAGCATCTTTAACAATTCATGAGTTTACTCTTGCTCCCCCTCAAATGAACAATCTTTGAATCTTAACAATCCAAGTATCTATCAAAAGAACAATCTTCATTCAATCTCAAACTCTTCTAATCATCAAACGATGGTCAATTTTCCTAGAAATCTTTCAATTATCGACCATGTACTTCATCTTGAATATATTCGATCTCGAATCAATCCTTTAACTTTCTCAAAACAATCTCTCAACTTGGCACGATAATTGTTCACTCCCTTCACCTAAGCTAACGATCCTTTGAACAACCAAACACAACAATCATCCTCGAACAAATTCTATCAATCAAATTCTACCTATATCCTTGAACTCTATCTATCAATCATATAATCATTTCTCCCCCTTATGATGAATATGTGAAACGGTTTCATCATACAATAATGATCGATAGCATATACGGTAGATGACAACAAACAACAAGCTAGCAAATTAACCCAACCCAATTCCCAATTCCCAATGAACCTATTGGTGAACTAGAATGTAAGGTTGTGTTGTTGGAAAAATATGTTATAATGGTGTTTGTGTTCGTTTTGTTTGTGTGAAGAGAAATGAAAACCAGATAATTATGATCCGTTGACACAACCAAAAATCGAAAGGATTGATGGTGTGGCCTAAAAATACGATTACTATTTTCAGGACTTCCCATTATCATCGAGAAATGCACAAAGCTTATCTCTAAATGGTTCGGTCTATGGCTTTTCAACCGATAGATTGCTTTAAAGAATGTAATTCATGGTCAGTGTCACAAAGGCGTTCGATAACCATGTCTTACTATCCTTAAAGACTTTTGGGTAAATAAATCCGAGGTCACTTAGACTTCTCGTTTACTCAGCAAATTCATAAAATGAAAATGTGAGACCTACGTTCAACGTTGGAAATGATGTTAGCATTGGTAGGATTTCCATTCGATCATCGTGGAATAGCAATAAGATGATATCACTACGAATGTTCCGGCAATATCACAAAGATATGCAATGTCACAAAGACATATAAAGACTCATTGTGTCCTAGTCAAATGAAAGAATATATCAAGTACGCTCTAGACTCGATAAGTGATCAAATGAAGTCGGGGACCGGAGCAGAGTGTCTCCCTTTTTCAATATCAACGTCTTCCAAATGAAGAGTCAATAGAAATGTGAAAATCTCCGTGAGAATAAAACAAGCCTTTGTTAAGAAACACTTGAGTGGTTAGGTAAAGATGTGCATTGCTTCACTGGGTCCATGAAGTCTTCTTCAATATCGAGAAATCAACAAATGAAATCCGATAGAAACGTGTTGACCCGGCTTTTTAATAATTTTGGGGAGGGCTTTTATTTCTTTTAGCCCTTTCTCACATCATTTCACCGTAACCTCTCACTTTTCGACTACTCCCTCATGTCCTATTTGCACAAATATCATCACCACGCTCATAAACCCTCACAATCTAGAATTGAGATTTGAACTCCGGGGTTAGATCTCATCGGCGATGACAAGATCATGGAGTATTTATGAGTGGCCTAAACTCTTATGTGCAAATCTAACACCGAACTTCTTTGAATATGATCGAAAATGGTTTGAAAATCTTCCAAAGTGTTTTAAAATGGAAAATGAGTTTAAACACTTGGAAGTTTTGGTTTTATAAACAAACTCCCCCTAAATATATGCATGATATAAACAAAGTTTTTGCATATCAATGGTGAGTTAAAAAGGTTTGAAAGTTGCTCACAAACATTAAAAATGAGACAACAAAGGCAGTACACAAAGGCGTTCGATGCCTTGCATCTCATCCTAATACATTGTGAGTAACTAAAAGACAAAGTAAAAAAAAATGATGAAAAGAGAAAATCTTTTTGGATTTTTAAAATAAGAAAGTGAAAATCTTTTTGGAATTTTTCTAAAAAATTGATGAAATTATAAACACGGTTTTAGAACGGGTTATACACTGATGTGTGCATAAGCCACTTTTCATCAAATCATTTGGAAATCACTTTTGGAACCCATTTGAGATTGGGTCCAATGGTTTTTGAATTCTTGAAAGTCCAAATGTAAGTCTCATCGATTTGATGAATAGATGTTGCATTCCACGGAGAACTAAAACCCGGTGGTTTAGTTGAAAAGATTTTTCGTGGAAGCAACGGTGAAAAATCATTTGATTTCTTTGAAAAACTTCCAATCTTGGGAGATTGAGTTGAAAAATGATTTTTCGAAGCAAAATCATTCACTTTTTGCACAACTGCTTTCACAGGTTTTGGTGCAAGATCAAAAAGTTCCGAAAAAGAATATTTGAATGATTTTGACTCAATTGACTTATCTTTTGAAATCGGTTTCCATTTATATTTAGTCAACTGAGATTTTGCTTGAGAAATATGTCCAGAATTATCCTCAAATGATAGAAAAGAGACAAAGGTAGTTGTTCCATCAAAATTTGGTTTCTTAGTGTACTTCTTACCCTTTTGCAAGGAGTAATTAGTAAACTGAGACACCTTTCTTTCAAAAGGTTTAGAAGATTTACCCGTGTAAATCCTCTTTGAAACATCAACTTTTGGTTTGGAAGAAATAGGTTTTGGAAAACACAATCAAGATCAGTCAGAGTTGAGGATTCGATAGTCTCAACATCATCACATTTAGTTTGCACAGGGGAATTCACTGTTGGGTTTTGTTGGGTTTTATCAAAGCAATATTATCCTTATAATATTAAAACGCAGCGGAAAAATTGAACCTTTCAAGATGTGGTATGTAGTTAAAAACCAAAGTTTAACATATAAAAGAAAACCCAAACAATAAGGATCCATGTATATGAATGACATACATACAAAATAACAACCATAGGGTGTTTTAGAAGACTACCTTTCTTCCAAGCTAGTAAGAAGATAGAGATGAAAAGGATGATGTTCTTCAATAAACAAGTCTTCAATGTAGAAGAACCTCAAGCTAGTATACCCCAAGCTTCCAACAAACACCCAAACTATGCTAGGATTTATACTTGTTAAAACCCTTCCTTTCTCACTTCTTTTGGGCTGAAAATAATGAGAAGAAAAAGGAAGTTTTTCTACCTAAGAATGAGAGAAGAATGTCTTACAAATGCATGTAAGAAAATTGATGTAAACTATGTGTTGTGTTGTATATTGTATATGAAGTACAAGTGTTATAAGTAGATCAAATCTACTTCAAAACCACATGGGGGGGGGGACGGCCACATGGGGATTTTTCAACCAATTTTCCTTTAAAATTTTATTTAGTATTTACTTGTACATTTTATGGATAAAATTGCAACATAACTTATTACATATCTTATGTAACATATTACATATTATACACAACACACATAAGTGTTTATTATACCAAATAAACATATTCACATTTCTCTCAAAATAAATCATCCATATAATTTATTTATATATCTCAAGTGCAATTATTTAGAAACTCACTTTCTAAATACTTCAAGTATTGATATTTATTTAAAGATCATATCATATAAATAAATATCATAGGTGTTTGTCTAGCTTGTTATTGGGTATGACCCGACTTGGATCATCACGTACTAGCCACGTCAATTTAATATGTGTCTTGGGCAGACGGATTCCTACAATCTCCCACTTGCACAAGATTCATAGAAGATTGACGCAAGCAGCAAATACCGCCTAACAACGGTTTGCTACCCCTAATACGTATGACGAAGTGCCATTCAATAACATCATCCTCTTCAAGTCCCTTTCTTGAAATGATTTAGGTGAATCGATCATTTATCCTTTTGTCACAGATGTCATGTTAAATCCTAGAGACACAGAGTGATCATTCTCTATGGATTTAACTTTGTAACAGGCCTTAGACATCTAACTCTCAACGAATAAGAGGGACAAATTCCATCTCGACTACATACGTCTTTCACAGTCACCTTATATCATACCTGAGCTTAGTCTTATGTACTGCCATGTTTCAGAACAGCGAAGAACTAAGTCAAAGTATAATATTCAGTGAATTTCAAGACCCAATATGTATCTCAGGTCTGAGGATACAATGATATTCGCCTTTTAACTCAAGATTACTTATGATCAATCATAAAGATTCCATGTAGTAATACTTGAGAGCAGGTCAGTCCAATATTTGTATCCCACAAATATCTATGAACCTTGGTAGCAACATCTTGCTCTATATTCAAAACCTTTTGAATATCTACCAATCCAAGTTCATAATAATCTTACATTCATATTTGTTCCCACAAATATGATCGACTACGGATATTTAGAATAATTAACTTATTCATGGATTTAAACATGCAAAAATGGAACATAACACAATTTAAAGTAGAATATCAATATTCATATAAAGTGTTAACAAATACAAGTGTTCCGATATCCAAATACATAAAATAGATCAAATCCAATCACTAGAATGTCGAAGTCCCATGGCACAAGTATGACTCTCATGCTTGGGCCTTTCAAGGAGCTTCGTGAGTGGATCCGCAACATTTTGATCGGTGTGAACTTTGCAAATACATATCTTTCCTTTTTCAACTTCATCCCTTATGTAGTTGAATCTCCGCTCAATGTGTCTAGTCTTCTGATGCGCACGAGGTTCCTTGATTTGAGCAATCGCGCCCTCGTTATCACAAAGAATTTCTAGGGGTTCTTGAATGGAAGGAACAACCCCTAGATCGGCAATGAATTTCTTCAACCATGCAGCTTCTTGTGCTGCCAAAGAAGCGGCGATGTATTCCGACTCTGTAGTGGACAACGCAACCACATCTTGCTTCGAGCTTTTCCAAGAAACAGCTCCTCCGTTTAGAATGAAGATGTACCCCGATTGTGATCGAGAATCATCTCGATCAGTTTGGAAACTCGCATCCGTGTAACCTTTTACAACGAGCTCCTCCTCACCAGATCCATATATTAAAAACATATCTTTAGTGTTTCTAAGATATTTCAATATATTCTTGACAGCCATCCAATGACTATCTCCTGGATTTTGCTGGTATCTACTTGTCATGCTTAAAGCGCATGACACGTCCGGTCTCGTGCATATCATAGCATACATGATGGATCCTATAGCAGATGCATATGGGATTCCACTCATTCTTTCTTGCTCAACTTTTGAGCTAGGAGATTGAGAAGTGCTCAATATAGTTCCTCTCTGAATAGGTACCAAACCTTTCTTAGAGTTTTCCATCTTGAACCTTTTCAAGATTTTGTCTATGTATGCACTCTGATTCAAACCTATTAAGCGCCTTGATCTATCCCTATAGATCCTTATTCCCAAAATATAGGCGGCTTCACCAAGATCCTTAATGGAAAAGCAACTTCCAAGCCAGGCTTTTACACCTTCCAAGGTTGGAATATCATTTCCAAACAGTAGAATGTCATCGACATATAATACTAGAAAAGTAATTATGCTCCCACTAGCCTTCTTATACACACAAGCTTCATCAGCGTTTTTGATGAAGCCAAATTTCTTGACTTCTTCATCAAAACGACGATTCCAACTTCTTGATGCTTGTTTCAATCCATAGATCGATTTCTTTAACTTGCATACTTTATTAGGATGTTTAGGATCGATAAAACCTTCAGGCTGATCCATATAGACATCTTCCTCAAGATATCCATTTAGAAAAGCGGTTTTGACATCCATTTGCCATATCTCATAGTCATAATGTGCGGCTATGGCAAATAATATCCTAATAGACTTTAGCATTGCCACAGGCGAAAAAGTTTCATCATAATCAACCCCTCGAGTTTGAGTGAAACCTTTTGCTACAAGTCTAGCTTTATAAGTAACCAAGTTTCCATGCATATCGTGTTTCAATTTGAACACCCATTTACTTCCAACTATTTTGGAATTAGGAGGTGCTACAACCAATTCCCAAACTTGGTTGTCATACATGGATTGCATCTCAGAGTTCATGGCTTCTAGCCATTTGTCCGAATCTGATTTGGACATTGCATCATGGTAGGTGGTAGGTTCATCAGAAACCACCATATAGCATTCATCGATGAGAAATCCATATCTCTCAGGTGGATAAGTAGCTCTACCAGATCTACGAACATTTTGTGTGTTTTGATCAAACCTTTGATCATCTTCAACATCCTTTTGTTGAATGCTAGTGTCAACCAAGCGTGTATCTGTTTGTGGTTCTTGATCTTCTTCAAGTTCCACTGTTCTAGAACTAGTTCCTTCCATAAGGAATTTAGTTTCCAAGAACTCAGCCTTTCGAGCAACAAATACATTTTGCTCATTAGGATTGTAGAAATAATATCCCAAATTATCTTTAGGATATCCTACAAAGATACATTTAGTGGATCGGGGCTCTAATTTGTTTGAGGCATCATGTCTTACATAAGCCTCACAACCCCATACCTTTAAGTATGACAAAGATGGAACTCTTCCATGCCATATTTCAAAAGGTGTTTTCTCCACTTTCTTGGTGGGAGCCATATTTAAAATTCGGGCAGCAGAGATTATGGCATATCAAAATGTGTTTTCTCCACTTTCTTGGTGGAGCCATATTTCAAAAGGTGTTTTCTCCACTTTCTTGGTGGGAGCCATATTTAAAAGTCCTCACAACCCCATACCTTTAAATATGATAAAGATGGAACTCTTCCATGCCATATTTCAAAAGGTGTTTTCTCCACTTTCTTGGTGGGAGCCATATTCAAAATTCGGGCAGCAGAGATTATGGCATAACCCCAAAATGATAGAGGTAGTGAGCTTTTGCTCATCATGGAATGAACCATATCTAATAGGGTTCGATTCCTCCTTTCAGACACACCATTATGTTGTGGTGTTCCAGGTGGAGTTAGTTGTGAGATGATCCCACAACTTCTAAGATGATCTTGAAAAGCACCACTTAGGTATTCACCTCCTCTATCAGAACGAAGAATTTTTATTGACTTGCTGAGTTGGTTTTCTACTTCATTCTTGAAAGTTTTGAACATTTCAAAAGCTTCATACTTGTGCTTTTATATAAGTAATCTATCTAGAACTTGGTATATACTTATCTAACTGGTCATCTCCAGTTTAGTAAGTATATTGCAAAGTAACTCCACCATCGACATAGAGGTGTCTTCAGTAGTACCATCTAACAAGTTGGGACTTACCTAATAGACTTTAGCATTGCCACAGGCGAAAAAGTTTCATCATAATCAACCCCTCGAGTTTGAGTGAAACCTTTTGCTACAAGTCTAGCTTTATAAGTAACCAAGTTTCCATGCATATCGTGTTTCAATTTGAACACCCATTTACTTCCAACTATTTTGGAATTAGGAGGTGCTACAACCAATTCCCAAACTTGGTTGTCATACATGGATTGCATCTCAGAGTTCATGGCTTCTAGCCATTTGTCCGAATCTGATTTGGACATTGCATCATGGTAGGTGGTAGGTTCATCAGAAACCACCATATAGCATTCATCGATGAGAAATCCATATCTCTCAGGTGGATAAGTAGCTCTACCAGATCTACGAACATTTTGTGTGTTTTGATCAAACCTTTGATCATCTTCAACATCCTTTTGTTGAATGCTAGTGTCAACCAAGCGTGTATTTGTTTGTGGTTCTTGATCTTCTTCAAGTTCCACTGTTCTAGAACTAGTTCCTTCCATAAGGAATTTAGTTTCCAAGAACTCAGCCTTTCGAGCAACAAATACATTTTGCTCATTAGGATTGTAGAAATAATATCCCAAATTATCTTTAGGATATCCTACAAAGATACATTTAGTGGATCGGGGCTCTAATTTGTTTGAGGCATCATGTCTTACATAAGCCTCACAACCCCATACCTTTAAGTATGACAAAGATGGAACTCTTCCATGCCATATTTCAAAAGGTGTTTTCTCCACTTTCTTGGTGGGAGCCATATTCAAAATTCGGGCAGCAGAGATTATGGCATAACCCCAAAATGATAGAGGTAGTGAGCTTTTGCTCATCATGGAATGAACCATATCTAATAGGGTTCGATTCCTCCTTTCAGACACACCATTATGTTGTGGTGTTCCAGGTGGAGTTAGTTGTGAGATGATCCCACAACTTCTAAGATGATCTTGAAAAGCACCACTTAGGTATTCACCTCCTCTATCAGAACGAAGAATTTTTATTGACTTGCTGAGTTGGTTTTCTACTTCATTCTTGAAAGTTTTGAACATTTCAAAAGCTTCATACTTGTGTTTTAATAAGTATACAAAACCGTAACGACTATAGTCATCGGTGAATGTAATGAAGTATCTTTCACCATTCCTAGTCATTGGCTTAAAAGGACCACATACATCCGAATGTATGATACCTAATAAATCTTTTGCCCTTTCATTAGTGCCATTGAAAGGTGCTTTGGTCATCTTGCCTTGTAAACAAGATTCACATACATCGAATGAATCATCCGTTTTTGTTTTCAAAAGACCATTCTTTTGAAGTATTAGTATGCGATTTTTATTTATATGGCCAAGACGACAATGCCAAATATAGGTCTCACTTAAATCTAATTTAAGTTTCTTGGTGGTAGCTTGGTACATTGAGTTATCATATGTTGTGTTTTCATGAACCAATTCATAAATACCATTTAAAGGCATGGCTTTAACATAAAATACATCATTCATAGAAATATGGATATCATTGTTAACAAACTTAAAATCATATCCAACATGTCTTAAACAGGAAACTGAAATAATGCTCCTAGTCAAACTAGGGGCATACAAAACATCTTTTAATATAATTTCCAAACCACTTGGAAGCTTCAAAAGATAGTCTCCTTGGGCTTCAACTTGTACTATTGCACCATTGCCCATAAAGAGACTAATGTCTCCCTTCTTGATGTACCTCCTTCTTTTGAACCCCTGTAACATATTACAAATATGAGTTCCACATCCGGTATCCAATACCCATGTGAAAGAAAAAACATTATTAAGCTCAATATATATCATAAATATTATACCTGAGGTATGCCCTGCATCCCTCTTAGCTTTCAACTCTTTGAGATAGGTTGGACAATTTCTTTTCCAATGTCCTATCTCCCCACACTCAAAGCATGGGTCATTAATAGCAACCTTTTGCTTCTTCGGTTTTTGAGTTTCCATTTTTGCCTTTCCCTTTCCTTTGTAGTTCTTTTTGTTGAATCCTTTTCCCTTAGCAACATTTGCCTTTGGTTCAGGGTTGGGCCTTTTCTTTCCGCCTTCATTGATCATGAGAACGGGTTGAACTTTTCTTCCCATGCTAGCCTCGGCCGTTTTGAGCATCCCATGGAGCTCGGAAACGGTTTTGTCCCATCCGTTCATGTTATAATTTAATACAAAAGTTTCAAAACTTTTGGATAAGGAGTTGAGGATCAAATCCGTAGCCAACTCTGTTGAAACGGGACAATTTAGCCTTTCGAGGCGATCAATGTAACTTTTCATTTTAAGAACATAAGTTGAGACGGATTGTGAATCATCCATGCGACATGCATGAAGCGCTCGAACCGTTTCGAAGCGTTCTACCCTTGCCTTTTGTTGGAAATCAAATCCTTATCCAACTCTGTTGAAACGGGACAATTTAGCCTTTCGAGGCGATCAATGTAACTTTTCATTTTAAGAACATAAGTTGAGACGGATTGTGAATCATCCATGCGACATGCATGAAGCGCTCGAACCGTTTCGAAGCGTTCTACCCTTGCCTTTTGTTGGAACATTTCCTTAAGTTGGGTAATCATGTCGTATGCCCCATGGTGTTCGAACTCCTTTTGGAGTTCAGGAGTCATACTCGCTAACATGAGGCAACTAACTTGCACGGAGTCCTCAGTATATTTAACCCAATCATTAAAGGCTTCAACATCTCCCTCTTCGGGCTCATCGGGAATAGGATCGTCTAACACATAGGATTTCTTTTCATGCTTGAGAACAATTCTCAAGTTACGAAACCAATCCACAAAGTTGTTTTGGTTGAGACGATCCTTTTCGAGAATGGATCTTAGTGAAAAATTATGGACGTTTTGGTGGGGGTTAATTGCATTGTTAGCGGCCATCTACAAGATTAACAAAGTCCTTTATTAGTATTTTCGATATCAAATATAAATTTTAATTGTTAATACCCTTTTATGTCTCATGGACAATTAATAATTAAAATCTAGAATCCAACGTTACATTTAAATGATGGTTAGGTGATCTTTATCCCATGATCTAAATTAACAAGGTAGTCAACGTTTGACAATTGCAACACTTTACAATTTCTAGTGGTATGGGACTGGTTTAATATCTTATATTAAGTCGCATGTTTGATCCCATCAACGCCTTTGGTTACCATGCTTCGGTGACCCTAATCACATGGCTTCCAAATCAAGTTGTCCTACTTACACACACATGTAAATTTATATACACAAGTGGTTAGGTGACCTTTATCCCATAAGTATATTAAATTTACCTTAACTTATAAGTTCTCTCAAGGTAGTTAGGTGACCTTTATCCTACAAAGAGTTCCCAAATAATTAAGTGTTGTATAAAAGATGGCGTTTTAACTTGTTTTTAAAGGGTCGTTTGAGTTTTTATATTCTAGTCAAAAACTATGTACCATACAATGTTGTAAGTATTCAAGTGCATGGTACCATAATGAATTTTTGAAATCCATATTTCAAGGTTCTTTATAAAATCCATTTTTATAATTATAACCATTAACTTTTAATAAAACCCATTTTAATTTACCAAGTTAATGTCAATTTTAGAACCAATTTTTAATCTTTATGTATGTCATCTAGTTGTAAGTTTTGAGCATCCACATGACAAAAATAACAAACAACCACACAAACATGACAAACATCATAATAAGTGCACAACATTAGCCAACTAATTTGACCACACTTGTTAGCCGAAACAAGTGTGTCAAAAGGTCTCAACCTAAGGGACAAAGTGACACAAAATTTGTGTCGGTGAACTCCCACTTGATCTTGCATCCAAATGCTTCAAGTAATCTTTTGTGATGTGTTTTGAACACCTTTCTTCATCCTTTCTTTTGGCCTCCAACTTCAGCCCCAAACCTTCTTGATGCTTTCATGGAGATTACATTTTACAAAAAAAATGCAACTAATCTATTTATTACATACCAAATGGAATAAATAAATTACATAACCAAAAGAATGAAGAATATCCTATTTAACTATTACAACCATTTAATAATTAAATAAGATACAAACATATCCACACATCACAAACAATCACAAGGTCTTTTGGCTAAGTTGTGACACTAAAATACACAAGAAAAAAAAGAACCCTCTTTTTTTGTGTATAGATTTCGGCCAAGAAAAAATGGCCAAAACATTGGATTTTGTCCAAACAAAATATCAACTTTTGATGTATGCATCCATATAACCGGCTCTGATACCATTGTTGGGTTTTGTTGGGTTTTATCAAAGCAATATTATCCTTATAATATTAAAACGCAGCGGAAAAATTGAACCTTTCAAGATGTGGTATGTAGTTAAAAACCAAAGTTTAACATATAAAAGAAAACCCAAACAATAAGGATCCATGTATATGAATGACATACATACAAAATAACAACCATAGGGTGTTTTAGAAGACTACCTTTCTTCCAAGCTAGTAAGAAGATAGAGATGAAAAGGATGATGTTCTTCAATAAACAAGTCTTCAATGTAGAAGAACCTCAAGCTAGTATACCCCAAGCTTCCAACAAACACCCAAACTATGCTAGGATTTATACTTGTTAAAACCCTTCCTTTCTCACTTCTTTTGGGCTGAAAATAATGAGAAGAAAAAGGAAGTTTTTCTACCTAAGAATGAGAGAAGAATGTCTTACAAATGCATGTAAGAAAATTGATGTAAACTATGTGTTGTGTTGTATATTGTATATGAAGTACAAGTGTTATAAGTAGATCAAATCTACTTCAAAACCACATGGGGGGGGGGACGGCCACATGGGGATTTTTCAACCAATTTTCCTTTAAAATTTTATTTAGTATTTACTTGTACATTTTATGGATAAAATTGCAACATAACTTATTACATATCTTATGTAACATATTACATATTATACACAACACACATAAGTGTTTATTATACCAAATAAACATATTCACATTTCTCTCAAAATAAATCATCCATATAATTTATTTATATATCTCAAGTGCAATTATTTAGAAACTCACTTTCTAAATACTTCAAGTATTGATATTTATTTAAAGATCATATCATATAAATAAATATCATAGGTGTTTGTCTAGCTTGTTATTGGGTATGACCCGACTTGGATCATCACGTACTAGCCACGTCAATTTAATATGTGTCTTGGGCAGACGGATACCTAATTCACAACTTCACAAATAGGACAATCAGGTTGAGTGCAAATTTCAACAACTTCTTTGGTTGTGTCAGAAGAGATAGAACAATGATTTTGACTTTGAAAAGATTTGGGTTGTGTTTGCAATTCAATCTCAAGGTCAGAAATTTTCTTGGTCAAAGATGTTTCATTTGACTGAAGTTGCAAACACTTGTCTTCAAGACACTTGATTTGTGCACAAAAATTTGTTCTTTCTTTTTCAACATTGCTCACATCAATTCGAAGTTGTTCAAAAACTTTGAGAAATTTTCGCTCTTTGCTCACATTAATGGTGGACGTATTTCGCAACTCATGGGTAAGTTCAGAAATCTTTTGTTGCGAAACAAGTTCTTTTGAATGACTGTCCAAAACAATTTTATTGAGCTCTTTAGAAGAATTGTCCAACTCATTTGTTAATTTGAAAATCTTTGAATGCAAATGATCATTTTCTTTTTGAAGACTTTCCATGTTGGACGACGTATTTCTTCCCAACTTGGTTCTTCACCCATTAAAAAATCTTTCACTCTCGCAACAAACTTGTCCGGTATTTTAAGAGCCATTTTGAATTTAAAACTTTGACGACAATCTAATGAAAGACAATCCAAACGAGAACTAAAATTTAGTCCCACAATTGTAAGACCAGCCCAAAGACAACTTTAGTCTAATTAAATTTCTTACAAATGCATGTAAGAAAATTGATGTAAACTATGTGTTGTGTTGTATATTGTATATGAAGTACAAGTGTTATAAGTAGATCAAATCTACTTCAAAACCACATGGGGGGGGGGGGGGGGGGGGGGGGGGGGGGGGGGGGGGGGGGGGGGGGGGGGGGGGGGGGGGGGGGGGGGGGGGGGGGGGGGGGGGGGGGGGGGGGGGGGGGGGGGGGGGGGGGGGGGGGGGGGGGGGGGGGGGGGGGGGGGGGGGGGGGGGGGGGGGGGGGGGGGGGGGGGGGGGGGGGGGGGGGGGGGGGGGGGGGGGGGGGGGGGGGGGGGGGGGGGGGGGGGGGGGGGGGGGGGGGGGGGGGGGGGGGGGGGGGGGGGGGGGGGGGGGGGGGGGGGGGGGGGGGGGGGGGGGGGGGGGGGGGGGGGGGGGGGGGGGGGGGGGGGGGGGGGGGGGGGGGGGGGGGGGGGGGGGGGGGGGGGGGGGGGGGGGGGGGGGGGGGGGGGGGGGGGGGGGGGGGGGGGGGGGGGGGGGGGGGGGGGGGGGGGGGGGGGGGGGGGGGGGGGGGGGGGGGGGGGGGGGGGGGGGGGGGGGGGGGGGGGGGGGGGGGGGGGGGGGGGGGGGGGGGGGGGGGGGGGGGGGGGGGGGGGGGGGGGGGGGGGGGGGGGGGGGGGGGGGGGGGGGGGGGGGGGGGGGGGGGGGGGGGGGGGGGGGGGGGGGGGGGGGGGGGGGGGGGGGGGGGGGGGGGGGGGGGGGGGGGGGGGGGGGGGGGGGGGGGGGGGGGGGGGGGGGGGGGGGGGGGGGGGGGGGGGGGGGGGGGGGGGGGGGGGGGGGGGGGGGGGGGGGGGGGGGGGGGGGGGGGGGGGGGGGGGGGGGGGGGGGGGGGGGGGGGGGGGGGGGGGGGGGGGGGGGGGGGGGGGGGGGGGGGGGGGGGGGGGGGGGGGGGGGGGGGGGGGGGGGGGGGGGGGGGGGGGGGGGGGGGGGGGGGGGGGGGGGGGGGGGGGGGGGGGGGGGGGGGGGGGGGGGGGGGGGGGGGGGGGGGGGGGGGGGGGGGGGGGGGGGGGGGGGGGGGGGGGGGGGGGGGGGGGGGGGGGGGGGGGGGGGGGGGGGGGGGGGGGGGGGGGGGGGGGGGGGGGGGGGGGGGGGGGGGGGGGGGGGGGGGGGGGGGGGCTAATTGATGCCAGCTAAAAAAAACAAAATAATAAAAAGATGACCAACTTGACAAAACTAATTGACATCATACGGTTTTATCTTTTAAAAAAAATGGAACACAAAACAATTGACAAGTACTAGACACTAAAATCAGAAATACACTGTTACTTGCCAGAGCACATGCACTTATTCAATTTGAATATTCAATTGTGATAAACAATTAAGTCCAAGACATTTACACTTAAAAAAAACTTGATGCAAGACCAATGCACTACTTTTGATTGACAAAACAATGGTACACAGCTATGTAACACTCTTAAACAATAAAAAATTGAAGGAAAAATTATAGAAGATCACACGTTATACACTGCTACACACAAACCAACTTACTTTTGACAGCATGACAAAGCGTGATAGACTATGCATGAATCAAGACACGTTACACGTTTTCCACTCAATCACGATTTCTATTGCTAGCATGTGATGTTCCTTTAATCAATAAAAAAGGCGCCAGGTAGTCCGACCAAATAAAGGGTAACCGGACCAGACTTTCCGCGGCGATATCGCCGCGGAAAGAGGGGGGCCCGCTAAATTTTTGTCAGATTAACCATTAATGACATGGGGGCCCGCACTTTCCGCGGCGATATCGCCGCGGAAAGTTTTGTCTTATTCGACTTTCCGCGGCGATATCGCCGCGGAAAGTTTCTGGTCGGCTTACCCCTTATTCCATGGTCGGGCACGCGGGGCGTAAAAAACCTCAACAACTTTCTTATACTCACAGAATATTATCTCTCAAAGAATATGAACACTATGTATCTCTACTCTCTCTCGATCAGACCCTTTCAAAAAAAAATTGAACACTTGCTCCTTTTTCTCACACAAGACACGAAAATGATGACACAATATGTAGACCAGAAAATTTTAACCAGAGAGAAACACAAGAAATCACAACCACACAGCCAATGTTCAAGCTTTTAAAGACGAAGGAATGCTATTTGCCGAGATATTACTTCGGCAAATGGGGGTTTCAAGACAAGTATTTCACAAATTTCACACCAACAAAAAGGTAAGTGTTAAAATTTATTTGGAAAAGACTTAAAAAAAATTCTTGAAATGTTGGTCTAATTGAACTGTTTGCCGAGCTTATTGCTCGGCAAATGAGGTGTTTGATTGGAAATGGGTTAAGTGTTGGAGAAATGGGTGATTTGTATGGTTTGCCGAGATAAATGGTCGGCAAATGAGGTTGTTTAAAGACTTGGTTGAAATGAAGGTGAGGATTTAGGATGATTTGTATTGTTTGCAGAGAACTAAGCTCTGCAAATGGGGTTTATTTAGCAAATGAGTTGATCGGTCAAGTCTGCAAACACGAGAACACAAATTCTGGTCGAGTCATTAGGTCGGCAAACACGAGTATGACTAGATTGTATTGTTTGCAGAGCTCGGCAAATGCAAGGTTTAGGAGGTCAGTTAACTCGGCAAATGCGAGTTTTGGGAGGTCGGTAAGCTCGGCAAACACTAGAACAAAGATGCTGGTCGTGTAGCGAGCTCGGCAAATGGCCAATTTTTTGCTGGTCGTGAAGTCTGCAAACACGATGATTTCTGATCGAGTAAGTCAGCAAAGGATTGTTTCGACTCAAGAACACAGTTGCCGGAAAACTCTATTTGCAGAGCACAATCTGCCGGAAAGTGCAAACCACGCCGGAAAACCTTCAAAATCCAATTACTTCTTTGTTTCTATGAATTAGAACATGAAAGCACCACCAATACACTTACAATCAACTTCCGAACAAACCCTCAGCAACAAAAATCAATTTTGACACTCGCCGGAAAATTTGATAGTTCGCCGGAAAATGTAACTGACATCAAAAATGCACCAATCGGAAAATTGAAAACATCTCCTTGTTAAGAATCACACCGCGAAGAAATCCTTATGTTTTTCAGCTTGATTCGATGCAAAACGAAGACTAGATCGATGAGAGAAGCGATGGAGAATATTTTTGTTGAATTTTCTTTTCTGTTTTTCTATTTTTTTTTTCTTTTAAATAATGTAAAATGTAATGTAATTGAAAGTAAATTTTTCGATTTCTGTATCTCTTCAATCACGTGACCTTTCACTGTAGCAACAGTAGCAGACAACAAAACCTAAAATTGAACTTTTTCTTATTATCACTGTTTGCAGAGGTAAAACAGAAAATTATGAAAACAACCATTTACGACCTGTAAATCGAAATTAACTACTGATTTATCAAATCAAACACTAATCCACTCTTAATCAATGATCAGAATCACAATTAAGCTTCGAATTCAGCATGAAACAGAAAATTTTCAGAAAATCCAGAAATTAAGCTCAAATTCTCAAAATTATGAACAAAATCGGTTAAGAAAATGATTACGGATCGTTCGGATACACCGATTATGCTCTGATACCAATTGTTAGAACCAAACTTGAGCTTAATTGAAGGTTTAATGGAGGTTTTAGGTTAGTGTGTGAAAAGTGTGTTTGTGTGTTAAATGGAGGTTGAAGATGATCTAGAGAGAGAAAGTATAAGTTTAGAGAGAAGGATGTATGGAATTATGTCAAAAGCTTTTTTTACAAAGTTATTAAGGAAGGGGTATTTATACCTATCATCTAATTAACACTAATACCCCTTATATAACTAGAAATATTACAATTTAACACCATTTATATTTCTAACAGTCATTGTGCTTGCCACGTAAGCAAACCATTTGAAAGGACAGTTACTGTTTGTCCCACGTGGCAATGATATTTTTTCAAAGAAATGATGGTATTTTTACCTTGGGAAGACAAAAAATGCAAGTTGGTTACTGTTTGTGGGCTGTAAACCATCACACATTTATGTGTGATGTGATGTATTTAATGCGGATTTCAAAACCCGATCAAAATTACATTTTATAAAATTCAAATTAACTGTTTTGAATTCCGTTTCTCTCTCCTATAAATACCCACTTTCACTTTCATTTGCATTTACTTCGAACATATTTACTCCCAAAACTCTCTAAATTCCTTCATTTACTTTCTTTTTCATTCAATTTCCAATCATCATACTCTCTCATATTTAATTCATCATATCTTTATCAAAACCCTAAATTCAGTTTCATCTTCATATTTCTACCAAAAATACAATGGCACCAAGACAATCAAACTCACCGAAAAATCTTCTTGCTGCTGAGTATGCTCCTGTCGCCGCCGTAAAAAGGGCGGATCACATCTCTCTTACAGCAGCAGCCATTCGTATTAAATACCTTCTTTCTCTCCTGTCCTCTTTATGGTGCATTGACCCTAAATCCTGGGAAGATGTACCACGACTATCTCTGTGAATTTTGGTACTCTGCAGAATATGAAGATGCAACCTCCTCAATTTCTTATACACTTAAGCAAGGTACCAGACCCTTGGTTTTCACTGTTGATACACTCAGATCTGCTCTACAATTAAACTATTTTGAACAGAATGAGATGCCCATTGAACTTCCTCTGGCATAAATACAAGGGAAGTGTGCAGATTGATGGGGCACACAGACATTCTGGATGAGCATGGCCAGCTATCCAGAAAGGGAACAATCTACATGAGCAGGCTGTCAGACTCATGGAGATTCTTTTTCACTCACATAGTTGAGTGTTTGGGAGGCAGCTCTGGAGGACTTGACCAGATAAATCAAACACATCTCCAGATTGCTTACTGCCTCTGGTTCGGATACAGAGTGGATTTTGCTCAGATTTTCTTTGATGATCTGGTAGAGCGTCTTAAAGTGAAAGGTAGAAAAGCATTTGTACCTTATATCCGTTTCCTTTCACTAATTTTTAAAAGAGCTCTAGGTGACCAGTATGATTTTGAAACCACTCACTTTTCTGTATGTGAGTATATGCGTGATCTGACCAACCTTAAATCTTCAACAAATGAGGTAAATATTCCTCAGGCCATGCTTAGTTTTCAAAGGGAAGAAAACGACGCATCATCATCAGATGAGCCAGAAGAGGCTCCAGGTGGGGGTCAAGTTATTGTAGGACCCACTGGAGTCCTCGATGCTGAAATTGTGCCACCAATAAGCCAGGTGGCCCCTGACCAACAGCAACAAGAAAATGTTGACCCTCCAAGACAACCAAGAAACACCAGACGTCTTAGGAAAGGAGGTGTACCGGTTGGTTCCAGTAGAACCGAAACTAGTCACCAGAATCCGAAATGCCACCACCTCCACCAGAATCAAATATCCCACCACCAGAATCCGAAATGCCACCACCTCCACCAGAATCAAATATCCCACCACCAGAATCCGAAATGCCACCACCTCCACCAGAATCAAATATCCCACCACCAGAATCCGAAATGCCACCACCTCCACCAGAATCAAATATCCCACCACCAGAATCCGAAATGCCACCACCTCCACCAGAATCAAATATCCCACCACCAGAATCCGAAATGCCACCACCTCCACCAGAATCAAATATCCCACCACCAGAATCCGAAATGCCACCACCTCCACCAGAATCAAATATCCCACCACCAGAATCCGAAATGCCACCACCTCCACCAGAATCAAATATCCCACCACCAGAATCCGAAATGCCACCACCTCCACCAGAATCAAATATCCCACCACCAGAATCCGAAATGCCACCACCTCCACCAGAATCAAATATCCCACCACCAGAATCCGAAATGCCACCACCTCCACCAGAATCAAATATCCCACCACCAGAATCCGAAATGCCACCACCTCCACCAGAATCAAATATCCCACCACCAGAATCCGAAATGCCACCACCTCCACCAGAATCAAATATCCCACCACCAGAATCCGAAATGCCACCACCTCCACCAGAATCAAATATCCCACCACCAGAATCCGAAATGCCACCACCTCCACCAGAATCAAATATCCCACCACCAGAATCCGAAATGCCACCACCTCCACCAGAATCAAATATCCCACCACCAGAATCCGAAATGCCACCACCTCCACCAGAATCAAATATCCCACCACCAGAATCCGAAATGCCACCACCTCCACCAGAATCAAATATCCCACCACCAGAATCCGAAATGCCACCACCTCCACCAGAATCAAATATCCCACCACCAGAATCCGAAATGCCACCACCTCCACCAGAATCAAATATCCCACCACCAGAATCCGAAATGCCACCACCTCCACCAGAATCAAATATCCCACCACCAGAATCCGAAATGCCACCACCTCCACCAGAATCAAATATCCCACCACCAGAATCCGAAATGCCACCACCTCCACCAGAATCAAATATCCCACCACCAGAATCCGAAATGCCACCACCTCCACCAGAATCAAATATCCCACCACCAGAATCCGAAATGCCACCACCTCCACCAGAATCAAATATCCCACCACCAGAATCCGAAATGCCACCACCTCCACCAGAATCAAATATCCCACCACCAGAATCCGAAATGCCACCACCTCCACCAGAATCAAATATCCCACCACCAGAATCCGAAATGCCACCACCTCCACCAGAATCAAATATCCCACCACCAGAATCCGAAATGCCACCACCTCCACCAGAATCAAATATCCCACCACCAGAATCCGAAATGCCACCACCTCCACCAGAATCAAATATCCCACCACCAGAATCCGAAATGCCACCACCTCCACCAGAATCATTGATTGCACCACCACCACCACCACCTCTTTCAATTCCACAAAATTCTCCTTATTTCAATCCACCTACACTTCAATTTTCACAAAATCAACCTCCACCACTTGAAGAACCATTGGAATTTTCTCGTGTGTTGGACTCGACTGTTGTAACATCTGAAACATCCACTGAGGAAGTCAAGACACAAATTCCTTTGACAACAAGAATGACTTCAGCTCTTGAACCTCCCAGTGGTCTCTCCACCTCTTCTTCAGCCGAGGTCCAAGGCCTTTTAAGTAAGGTGGCGGACCTGGAGAGATCACTCCAGTCTTCATCCCAGGTTGTTTCTGATTTTAAGTCCTTATTATCAAATAATCTTGCATCAGAAATGAATATTTTTGCTGGGAATGAGAAGCTAGTATTTGAGAAGCTTGATGAACTGGTACTGGCCACCAATCAAAACACTGAAAATATCAAAGTGGCAGTCCAGGGCTTGGAGGCAAGGCTGGTGAATTCTGTTCAGACTGCAGTGAAAGCTGAAGTTGTTCAACCACTGGCAGGTCTGACAGATGAGGTTCAGAAGTTGACCACCAGGATCAGTAATCTGGAAAGTAGGCCAACCCTTGACCAGACTTCTGTTGTAAGCACCCTCAGTGATGAAGTTGTACGCAAATTTAGAGGTGATATGCTGAAAGAAATTACTTCGGAAATTTCTGGGTTAGTTCTTAGAACCATTCAAGATGGGTTGTTGCCTCAGGTAGTAAATATGATTGAAAATGAAATGCCAAAGCACTTGTCTTCAGAAATTCAAATTATCAAGAAGGAAGTGACTGAGCTAAGGAAGACTGTGAATATCACAACTCCAGTGGCAGGAAGAACATTTGGTGCTTCAGACAAACACATGCTTGAACAGTTATGGAATGCCCACAAGTCTCAAACTGGTGGACATTCCAAGGGGGAAAAGTCTGCTGCCACTGAGTCCGTTCCAGAAGGGTTGGTGATTGAAAAGAAGAAGGATTTGGCTGCTGCTATTGAGAAAGCCTTTGCAGTTGAAAAAGTGACTGGTACTGATGCAAGTGCACAGAAAGCACTTGGTACTGATGCCACTGTGCAGGTTGAAGAGGCTACTGGTACTGATGCCAGTGAGCCCCAGTTTGAAGCATTCCCAGATATCACAACTACTCTGAAGTCAGTAAAAGGAAAGCAACATATGGTATCTGGAGGAGAAATTGAAACTGCTGGGAAATCATCAGAATTTCCTACTACTGATGAAGACACTTCAAAGAGACTGGAGCAGGAGTGCATAATGATAGAAATTTTTAAGAAAAGACAAAAGGATGAACTTCAGGCCCACAAGATGGAAATGGCAAAAATGGGGACCTTTGATGAATATAATGCTGGCAGGTTGGGCATTCATATTGATGTGTACAAAAAGATGAAGGAAGACCCCAGAGTTCATCAATGTCTGGATGCATTGGATGACGTCTATATTCGCTCCAGGTACTCTTTAGAAGAACAAACTTATGATGCAGTAACTTATGGTGTCAGTGTAGTTGAACTGATCAGACAAAGGACGGAGGAACTGGTGAACCTCCAGAAGAAGATCAGAAAGAATGCTGGTGCTCTGGAGATAGAGTATAGAAAGAAGATAAAAGGCTTGCCCAAACTCACTGCCAAACAGTTAAAAGCAATCAGGGATGCTGATCTGAGCACTTTCATTCCCTTGGATACTTCACTAAGAATAAATCGTGAAGAAATCCAGTCTGCCTTAGAATAAGAGAAGGTATCCAGGGAAACTGAATACATGATCCAGATGGCAAAGCAAAAAGCCAAGTATGAAGATATGATGAAGTTCAGGGCTGATGCCAGAAGGATTATAGGTGCAGAGATTAAATTAGCTGAAAACCATGAAGGCATGACCAGGTTTGAAGTAAAGTTGACCAGAGAGGGTAACTTTACTGATGAAAGGAAGAATGCTTCAGTCCAAGCTTCAGGGGGAAGACTGATGTGTCTAATGATGTTAAAGCATTCTTGAAGAGGATTGAGAAGGTCTGGAAGAGAAAGCAACAGATGGAAGTTGCACTGGGTATGAAACCACCAGAGTCTTCCAGATTTCAGCTCACTGGACTTCACCCCAGTCCAGATCTATTCTACTGAAGACATTCTCACTGAAGTTAGAATAAAGAAGACTGACAAATGGCGGAGTCCACTGGAAGTCTTACCAGATTTACGACTGGAGCTTTGTCAGTGTTCTAGACCTTACAAGTCTGAACACTGATTACGAGGAATTAACTTTTTGCCTTTACACACTTTTCAAAGAACATTCCACTTGTCTTTACAAAAGTACTTACGTGTGTAAAGGTGGTTGGTTAAAAGGATAATAAATCATATTGATGTGACTTTATCCTTGTACCTTAACCAATGCATTTAATGACCTTGTCGGTTCATTAAATACATGCAACCATATTTGTACGGCACAAATTTACTGGTGAATTTGTTTGCCTATAAATACAAAGTCATTTCCTTGTTAAAATCACTTTTTAGCAATTAGGTGAATTTGTCTAAATACTCTCGATCGTAACAGGGATACTTCACAACTTTAAGTATTTCGATCTAAAGAGTTTATTTGGCAAATATAGATCATTTGTAATTCATAGCTTGTTAGGATACTTACATATTTGTATTATCTTGATTCCGCACAACCTTGTATTTTATTTAACATCATAAATAAAATACACTTGAAAAATTACATTGTGTTCCACCTATACTTTATTTATTGCTTTAAGTCTTGTATTACTTTGTTTATATACTTGCATTTATATTCAAGTAATACTAGTCCAAATCTAGTGCATATTAGACTTGTTGTATTTTACACTATTGGGTTAAACCATCAAGTGAGGGACTCTACACATCTTACTTTACTTTATATTAACTTTAGGTATATTCATTACCTAGTTAATGTCACTTCTACTTCAACGTTTAATTACACTAACGTGCACAACTCATAACATTTCTTTCGTGTATCTAGTGAACTAGACATTTCATACTTAAGAGCCACATATAAGTCATCACATATCAACATTAAGTCATAACAACGAAATGAATCAATAACACATATCATATTCATAGCAACATCAACGTAAGCATTATACTACACATGCATATAATTACTTCAACTTTAAATGTCATCACAACATAATTAACTACTTCAACATGCATATGTTCCCATATAACCTCCCGCATAACCCGGATAACCCAACACACATAAGATAATCCGATTAAGAGGTTAATTAAAGAAAACTACTTTTGTTGTGCCTCTAGCGTGATAAAAGTCATGTATCTTACCTGATGACGAGCACAACGATCAATAAGCAACTTTAAAGTATCTTGTTCGAGTTCCCGACTACCTATCACACACATATAATCAACATTTACATAAACGGGACCTTAAAGAACATCTCCAAGTTCCCTAAACATCAACATAACTTATACCTAAGGTCTATGGGTCAAATGAGCACTAAAACAAGCCTAAACGACCACCAGACCTAAATATGCGCCGCATGCCCCATCCATGCGCCGCATAACACAAGTCATAAGTTCTAGACGCACTTTATGCACCGCATGGAATCCCCATGCGCCGCATATCGGGGTTCGACCAGCAACTTCGATTTCGTTTCATCTCAAACTCCTTCCAAACGGATCCCAAACCTCCACCACGACTTATACCCATTAATTTAACATTAATTAGGTCATAATTAAGCATTTGAAAACATTAATTGATCCTTGAATCAAATACAACAATGATTCACTCTTTAAGACACCCGAAAAACATAAAATCGGTAACGTGTTGATCAAAAACTCAATACCTCAAGTGGGTTTCCAATTAACCACCTGGAATACACTCTAATACATCTAAAAACATTATTCATCATTAAAGTTTGCATCTTGATACAGTTAATCATCTCAATTAACGATTTTACTCACGAAAACGTCGTTTTTAGCCGAAAACATCAACTTTAAACAACCCCAACCCTTATGGCCGAGTCTACAGGGACAAAACCTACTTTAAAACCTAATCAACATTCAATTAATGATATTATACCTGTAGGATTGATTAACGGATCGAAGAGCAAGCAAAAACCCTTCCGAAATCGACTAGTTATTGAAGAATTGACCTAGGGTTTTGTGTGAAAGACTTCTCTAGGGTTTAGATCTGATTAAAGGGTGCTTAGGTAGACCACCATGCCCTATTTATACTGAAACAACTTTTAAAACTTTACATCTAGGCCCTCGCACTTCGTTACAACTCGTTTCGTCACTTAACGGCTCGTTTAACGCAACCGGGAACACTTAACGACTCTTGTATCTTATCGGGAACACTAATTGACTTTATAAATCATTATCAACTTTAATTTCATTACTATAAATCATTTTAACACATATCTCATGTTAATCATTTAAATCACACAATTACATATAAAACACATAGTGACTAACGGTCACTAACGACAAGCTAACGGTCAACGTCAAAAAGTTTTGGGATGTTACAATTCTCCCCTCCTTAATAGGATTCTGTCCTCAGAATCATCTCACGATATCAACACCTCCATTTCTCTTCTCACTACTTCCACACACGTATAAGTCAACATTTCACCACATTTTCCACCAATTTCTTCCCTCATCACCCTTCATTTCATGTCTTTCATTAGTCAATTTGAATACCGTCAAATGAACACGCCCGCATCATGATATATTTACAATTATGTTCCGGACCATAATTCTAACTATATCATTCCTCACACGTGTATCTTTAACTATATTCACACATCATAATGTCCAACATTTCCTTCACAATCCATCATGCATAATTATACTAACTACAAACACATAATAAACACACATTTCACATACACATATAAACATAAGTATCATCGATTAATCTACTAAGGAATTACTTGGTTAGGTACCTCGTCATCAAGCTCGTCCTCCACGGTAATCATTTGATATGCACGAGTTTTAGCTTTTTGTGTACCATCTTTCTTTTGAGGACAATCAGCAACCAAATGTCCCGTCTCACCACACTTGTAACATCGAACCTTATATTTGCAACTAGGAGCAATATGTACCTGCTTACCACACCTATCACATCTCTTAGTTTTCTCCTAACATCGTCCAATGTGACGAGCTCTACAAATCGAACACCACTGACTAGCATTCTCATGATTCTTGTCCTCATTAGTCGAACCATTCTTAAACTTCTTTCTAGAATCTGACGACTCATCTGACTTTCTCTTGAATCCACTCTTCTTGTCATCAACAGTCTTCACATTTACCTTCTCGGACTTGAAATCATCATCCAACTTCTTAGATTCCTTAATAGCACGTGCAAGAGTAGTGTGTTGCCTGCAAATACCTCGATAGCTAGATGGAATTCCATCAACATAGGCAGCAACTTTATCTTCTTCATGAGGAACCAAGTGCTCCACAAACTTGATCTTTGACATGAACGAACGAGCATACTCGGCCATGCCTCCAACATCAGCTTTAAGAGCACGAAACTCCTTCTCAAGTAACCTCTTCTCCCGTGTACCGATATATTCCTCCATGAACTTTTCCTTGAAAGTATCCCAAGTCAAAGCGGATAATACAACAGGACTCATAGAAACAGTAGTACCCCTCCACCAATCACGGGCACCCTCCTTTAGCAACCTAGAAGCACTTAATACCTTCTTATTCTCAGGACAATCACATGAAGCAAACACTACTTCAGTGTCATCAAGCCACTCCATACAACCCACTGCATCAAGTGTGCCATCAAAATCCTTAGCACCACATCTTTTGAAACTCTCAAACTTGAACTCCTTAGCTCGAGGAACATAACCAACTTGAATCCCATTTCCACCAGCAATAACATTTTCAAGATGTACAACAACCCGATCACTCACCCGTTCATTTTGTGTCCTTATCATGGATGGCTCGGCACGATTGGAGCGGTTAGAAACCAAACTCTCTTCCTCGTGTGAGTTAACTTCTCTTCCAGCCCTTGCTTGTCTTAATTCAGCTTGAGTCCTTCTTAATTGAGCTAGGATAGCTCTCAACTCATCAAACATTTCAGCATGTGTAGGAATCCTTTAAAGTACCGGTTGCTCTTCATCTTCAAAGCCATTCCTAGGTTGATTGTTCTCCACACAAAATTCCGGTTGTTCCCTACGGGGCTGCCCTTGGTTAGCATCAATGCCATTCCTATCTTGATTCGAAGGAGTAACACTAGCGGTTTCTCCACCTCTTCGACTAGTGTTAACGCGAGTATTAACCATCTTGTCTACTACATACAATGATGATTATGGACGGATTAAAACAAACAACGAGAGGTTAGGCGAGCTTAACATAGCAAATCATATAACACATATTGCCTCAAACATACACTCTCACTCTTCCCGACCCGTCCTAAAACATTTCAACATAAGGCTAAAGCATCACTACTTAAGCCTATCAAAGTCCCTTACGGTTTAAGTCCAAATCCTAAGGCTTTGTTCGGTCTTTGGTTCACTTAAACCATTGCTTTGATACCACCATGTAACACCCGTCATTTTAAAACCTGGATTTTCAAAAACTTTTGCCAAACGGCGTTTAAAACGTAGAGGAAATAGATCACTTTAAAAACTGCCCCAACCGAAACGGTTGGTACCTTTCATAAACGGTGTTACTAATAGCATCATCAAAATAATGTAAATGAAATCCAAGTCATGGCACCAACATAAATGCCATTCATTATTACATGTATCATAAACATAGATAATGTAGGCGAAACATAGGCTATGGGAAGTCTAAGCATTCAACAATCTATGCATACACTTAAGAGGATTCTACTTCCTTCGGGTCCCAGATGCTTATATATAGGGTCACCCGCAGCCTTCCCACCACATCTAAAACCCAATGAATGCATAACCGACTTTCATGTATGTACGTCTATCCTAATATTAATGAAATACTTACAAATATAAACTAAGTCATTCAAACGTGATAATCGTCTCAACAATTCAATATTTAAACCAAATTAACCAATCAATCAACAACGTAAGTAAACACGCAAGTTTACACTTTTCAGCCCGAATCTCAAGCGAGTAGGGAGATACGAAACTCACCTCGATGACTTATGAAAAGTTAAGTCGATATAAAGTCGAGTTATGGAAGTACAATGTTCTCCGTGCGCCCAACACCTAAATATCGATCATACATTCACATCAACATTCATAAGTATACATACAAAGTTATCAATAAACGGCAAAACCCTAAATTAAACCCTAATTTCCATTTTACCATTTTAAAGACTTGGAATCACATCAAAACGACTAGAAACATATAAACAAGCATAAATGGAAGTAAAAGAGTTGAATTAGATTAAGGCTCGACGCGTAAAAAGGTCCAGAAAGTCAAACTAGGTCAAACAAGGAAAGTTCAGGATTACAAAGGCCGTAACTTACGGTCAATATGGGCGTAAGGTACGGTGGCATTTTTACAACAGGCGTAAGCTACGGAGGGGCGTAAGGTACGGTGGCATTTTTACAACAGGCCGTAAGCTACGGAAAGGGGCGTAAGGTACGGTGGCATTTTTACAACAGGCGTAAGCTACGGTCAAAGGGGCGTAAGGTACGGTGGCATTTTTACAACAGGCGTAAGCTACGGAAAGGGGCGTAAGGTACGGTGGCATTTTTACAACAGGCGTAAGCTACGGTCAAAGGGGCGTAAGGTACGGTGGCATTTTTACAACAGGCCGTAAGCTACGGAAAGGGGCGTAAGGTACGGTGGCATTTTTACAACAGGCCGTAAGCTACGGAAAGGGGCGTAAGGTACGGTGGCATTTTTACAACAGGCGTAAGCTACGGTCAAAGGGGCGTAAGGTACGGTGGCATTTTTACAACAGGCGTAAGCTACGGAAAGGGGCGTAAGGTACGGTGGCATTTTTACAACAGGCGTAAGCTACGGTCAAAGGGGCGTAAGGTACGGTGGCATTTTTACAACAGGCCGTAAGCTACGGAAAGGGGCGTAAGGTACGGTGGCATTTTTACAACAGGCCGTAAGCTACGGAAAGGGGCGTAAGGTACGGTGGCATTTTTACAACAGGCGTAAGCTACGGTCAAAGGGGCGTAAGGTACGGTGGCATTTTTACAACAGGCGTAAGCTACGGAAAGGGGCGTAAGGTACGGTGGCATTTTTACAACAGGCGTAAGCTACGGTCAAAGGGGCGTAAGGTACGGTGGCATTTTTACAACAGGCCGTAAGCTACGGAAAGGGGCGTAAGGTACGGTGGCATTTTTACAACAGGCCGTAAGCTACGGAAAGGGGCGTAAGGTACGGTGGCATTTTTACAACAGGCGTAAGCTACGGTCAAAGGGGCGTAAGGTACGGTGGCATTTTTACAACAGGCGTAAGCTACGGAAAGGGGCGTAAGGTACGGTGGCATTTTTACAACAGGCGTAAGCTACGGTCAAAGGGGCGTAAGGTACGGTGGCATTTTTACAACAGGCGTAAGCTACGGAAAGGGGCGTAAGGTACGGTGGCATTTTTACAACAGGCGTAAGCTACGGTCAAAAGGGGCGTAAGGTACGGTGGTCAGAAAACAACTGGCGTAACCTACGCCCCATAGGGCCGTAGGTTACGCCCCTTACTGGGCAGCAACACGACCAGCAGCAAATATGCAGAAAATTAAGAACCCAAAACCCCCAATTTCGACCCAAACCATACCAAAACGATTTGTAAAGACTTGTAACCCATTTTGAAGTATAACCAAACATCATTAACCATAAATACACATAACCCAACCCACAAATTCGACCAAAACATCATAATCGCCCACAAATCATTCAAACCCTAAATTAAACCCTAATTTCCATTTTACCATTTTAAAGACTTGGAATCACATCAAAACGACTAGAAACATATAAACAAGCATAAATGGAAGTAAAAGAGTTGAATTAGACTTACACCAACCTCTCCTTGAGCTAGAACCCAAATTTAGGTCAAAATGGGTAAAGCTTGAACTAGAAACTTCAAGTTATGATTTAATGAAGATTATGAGGCAACAATGATGATGATTCTTGTACTATGGTAGCTCCAAAACACTAATTTGATGCAATGGGGGTGAAGAACAAGAGATGGCTCCTTTTACTTGAGAGAATAGAAGTATAGATAGATAGATAATGAATGAAAGGAGGAGAGTAATGGTCATGGGTGGCTGGTGGGTCGTGGACTACCCACGGGCCGACCCGATTCTCTTCACAAGCCAAAAATACAATCGATTACACAATTAAACGCCAAACAAACATATTAACGACCCGACTAACATACCACCTAGTCATTTATTTCACAAAACGACCCAAATAATTTATTAACTTAAATTGTTAGTCATATTACACGTAAAGTCAATGGGTCAAAATTCACGGATGTTACATTATTCCCCCGTTGAAAGAATTTCGTCCCGAAATTCAACAAAACACTAATTACTAAATAAATGCGGATACTTAGACTTCATATGGTCCTCTCTCTCCCAAGTGAACTCGGCTCCACGTCTAGCGTTCCATCTAACCTTGACGGTCCAAGATCTCTACCGGTTCTTCAATAAAATTTAGATTCGAATCAACTCTAATCTCGTCCATGGGCACATGATGTGTAGGGTCCGCCAAGCACTTACGTAGGTTACAAATATGAAACACATCATGTACACCGCTAAGCTCTTGTGGTAATTCCAATCGGTAGGCAACCTTTCCAACCCGTTCAAGAATCTTGAAAGGACCAATATACCTTGGCGCAAGTTTTCCCCGCTTCACAAAACGTACAACACCTTTCCAAGGTGACACTTTTAAAAGTACATAATCACCAATTTCAAATTCTAATGGTCTCCGCCTCACATCGGCATACTTCTTTTGACGTTCACGGGCCAGTTGCAACTTCTCCTTAATTTGAGATATTACCTTAGTCGTTTCAATCACAATTTCTGGCCCGATAAGTTGACTCTCTCCAATTTCCGCCCAAGCTAGAGGAGAACGACATATCCTACCATACAATGCTTTAAAGGGTGCCATTTGAATGGTAGCATGATAACTATTGTTGTATGAAAACTCAACTAGCGGCAAATGGTCTTCCCAACTTCCACCAAAATCAATCGCACATGCCCTCAACATGTCTTCAAGTGTTTGAATGGTTCTCTCGGTTTGCCCATCCGTTTGAGGGTGAAACGCCGTGCTCATGTCAAGTCGAGTACCCATGGATTTTTGAAAGGCTTCCCAAAATTTTGATTTGAAACGGGCATCTCTATCAGAAATGATAGAAATCGGCACTCCATGATTAGATATTACTTCCTTGATGTACAAACGAGCCAAAGTGTCAAATTTATCGGTTTCACGAATGGCTAAAAGTGAGCCGACTTCGTTAACCGATCTACTATCACCCAAATCGTGTCACGACCGCTTCTCGTCTTCGGTAGTTTGGTAATGAAATCCATTGAAATATGTTCCCACTTCCATTCGGGAATCACCGGTTGTACCAATAATCCGGGTGGCTTCTTGTGATCGGCTTTGACTTGTAAGCAAGTAAGACACTCACTCACATACCTAGCCACATCACGCTTCATGCCCGGCCACCAATACAAATCTTTCAAGTCAAAGTACATCTTATCCGACCCAGGATGGACCGAATAAGGCGATAGGTGAGCTTCATTCATAATAAGGGTTCTTAAATCTCCGAAAATAGGAACCCAAAGTCTTTCAACCATGTATAGCCCATTATCATTCTTTCGGTCGAATTGTTGTTCCATGCCATCTAGGTTCTCGTCTCCAAAGTTTTCCGGTAGGGTGGCTTGAATTTGGGCTTCAATGATCCGGTCACGAATATTTGGCCCCACCGTGAGGCTCATAGCTCTACCCCGTCTTGGTTTCACTCTCTCTTTTCGGCTCAAGGCATCGGCTACTACATTTGCCTTTCCCGGATGATAACGGATGTCACAGTCATAATCACTAAATAGCTCAAGCCAACGCCTTTGCCTCATATTCAATTCACTTTGGTTGAAGATGTGTTGGAGACTTTTGTGATCGGTATAAATCACACATTTGGTGCCATAGAGATAATGCCTCCAACACTTCAAAGCAAACACAACCGCTCCCAATTCCAAATCATGTGTCGGGTAGTTCTTCTCATGCACCTTCAATTGACGAGAGGCATAAGCAATGACTTTACCCCTTTGCATAAGAACACAACCCAACCCTTGTCCCGAAGCATCACAATAAACAACAAAATCTTCGATCCCATCCGGTAGCGTTAAAATAGGAGCGTCACACAACATATCTTTAAGAGTTTGGAAGGCGTTTTCTTGTCTTTCGCCCCATTCAAAGTTTCTATCTTTTTGAGTCAAGAGGGTGAGTGGTTGTGCAATACGGGAGAAGTTTTCAATGAATCTTCTATAGTAACCCGCCAATCCAAGGAATTGACGGATTTCGGATGGCGTTTCGGGTCTTCTCCAATTCTTTACCGCTTCAATCTTGCTTGGGTCCACATGAATACCATCCTTGCTCACTACGTGACCAAGAAAGTGGACCTCTTCCAACCAAAACTCACACTTGGAGAATTTGGCATACAACTTCTCTTTTCTTAGTAACTCAAGCACTTCACGCAAGTGCTCAACATGCTCCTCCTTTGTCTTCGAGTATACAAGTATGTCATCAATGAACACAATGACAGACTTGTCTAAGTATGGTTGACACACCCGGTTCATCAAGTCCATGAACACCGCCGGTGCATTAGTCAACCCAAAAGGCATCATGGTGAATTCAAAATGGCCATACCTTGTGCGAAAAGCCGTTTTGGGGATGTCATCTTCATGTACCCGGAGTTGATGATAACCCGAGCGAAGATCGATTTTAGAGAAGTGCTTAGCACCTTGAAGTTGATCAAATAAGTCATCGATTCTTGGGAGGGGATACCGGTTCTTCACTGTGAGCTTGTTTAATTCCCGGTAGTCGATACACATTCTGAAGGACCCATCTTTCTTTTTGACGAAGAGAACAGGAGCACTCCAAGGAGATTGACTAGGGCGAATGAAACCCTTCTCTTGGAGTTCCTTGAGTTGAGTTTGTAGCTCTTGCATTTCGGTTAGAGCTAGTCTATAAGGAGCTTTTGCTACAGGCGCGGCTTCGGGGATAAGATTAATACGAAAGTCTAGTTCACGAGTTGGAGGTAACCCCGGCAAGTCATCCGGAAAAACATCAGGAAATTCACAAACAATAGGAACGGTCTTCAATTCTACTTTTGTGATGGTAGCACTAAAGACTTTAGAATTAGAGGAATCGGAGATTTCACCTTGAACCCTAAGAATGCTACCGTTAGTCAAAGGTATCTTAACAACTCTCTCGCCACAATCAATGGTTGCATTTACCGCCATCAACCAATCCATACCACAATAACATCAAAGCTCCCAATATCCAAAGGCATGAGGTCTATGAAGAAATCGACATCTTCCAAGGTCAAGACACAATCGCGAAGTATTTGACTAATTTTTGTTAGTGACCCGTTTACCATTTCAATGTCAAGCACATAATTTAAAGCACAAGGATTCACATCAATCAAAGGAACAAAATTAGAAGACACGAGGCTATAATCGGCCCCGGAATCAAATAGGACGGTGGCATAGTGTCCATTAAGGAGAAAGGTACCTGCTACTACGTTGGGATCGTTGCGGGCTTCATTTACATTGGCCGCAAAGGCTCGGTCGCGTGGTTGCACTTGATGGCCTTGTTGTCCCCGGTTTTGGTTAGGCCCGACCATTTGGAGTTGATTGGGGTGGACGGCTACTTGAACTTGTTGTCCCACCCATCGAGGACAATTATTACGGTAGTGGTCACGACTTCCACATTCAAAACATTCTCCTCTTCGTTGGTTGCCTTGAGGAGGGACGGCCCGAACGGGAGCCACATTCATTGGGCCCGCTCTTGGAGCCCTACAATCTCTGGAGAGGTGCCCCACTTGGTTACAATTATAGCATGCTCTGCATTGGGCATTGGCGGGGTGATGTTGGTTGCATCTCCCACAGAAAGGATGGGGTCCAGTATAAGCTTTCCTGGCCGGTTCCACCGCCGCCATCACCCTACCCCTATTTGCATTCTTGGGGTCAAACCTCCCCACTTTCTTTACCCCGCTCGACTCTCCCACTTCTTTCCTCTTGTTTGATGAGGATTTGCTCAAAACACCACTTCTCAATAAATCTTCAGTCACACTCCCGGCTTGGTTAACCGCATTAGCCAAAGAAGTAGGCATGTTGGAGTTTACATAAGATCGGACTTGAGGATTCAAGCCCAATACGAACTTCTGGATGGCCTGAGGCTCGGTACCCACCAAGTAAGGAATGAGGGTAGACAACTCTTGAAATCGTCTAACATAGCCCTTGTAATCGGCTCCCTCCATGTTGAGGTTTGCAAACTCAATGGTTAAATTTTGTAGTTCATACGGAGGACAAAACTTTGCTTTCACTTTGTTCTTGAAGTCAATCCACTCCAAATTATAAGTCCGCCCCAACGTTATTTCTTGGTTCCACCAACTCAAGGCGTCATGTCTAAACATGCCGGATGCATAGGAAATCCGGTCGTCGTAGGTGCAATGACTTCTTCAATCACTGCCTCAATCTCTTCAAACCACCTTATACACTCAGTGGGACCACCTCTTCCATTAAACTCCGGTGCCCCACAGCTTTTGAAATCCTTAAATATGCACCCCTGTCGATATCCCCCATATTGATTATGCATGGGCACGCGGTTATCAACCCCCACTGGTCCCTCTTCTTCGTTTTCCACAACCTGAGGTTGGGCATTTTCATTATTTACATTTTCTGGGGCTTCATTGTTTTGAGGCCCATTATTTTGCCCAAGATTTGTCGTGACTTGAGCAATAATGGTTGGCATGATATTGGCGATCGTTTGAGCGATCACCTCGGCCAAGTTTGGCTCAGGAGCTTCACCACGACCCCTTCCTTGGCCCCTACCACGACCTCTACCACGGCCCCTACCTCCTTGTACTTCCGGTTGAGGTTCTTCCTCTTCAGCCCTATAGTTCGTTCCGGTTCTCCTGGGTCTCACCATATTCTATAAAACAAGTGACACGATGACTCGAGAGTTAGTCTCAAATGCTCACATGTTAGTCACACAAGTAGTCAATGCCCTCATACCGATACCACATACTCATTTCATAACATTATGCTAAGGCAAAAGTGTTAGAATCATAAGGGCGTTTTACATATCATAACATCAAGTTGAATTTATTACAATAATTCATCATTAATTCAAGTAATCATGCTCATTACATCATGCAATCAAACAACTAACACGAATGATTCAGAGTATAATCCGAATTCGATATGCTCTCTAGTTATTGACCGGGTATGTATACAAGGTGTACCAACGGCTAACCTTCCACCTAATCAACTTCCATTAAGCATATCGGTTCCTTATTATACTTTAAGCCACACGTGCGCAATCCACGATGTCATGAACTTGCTATAATATCGGGTAACCATAAAAGAGTTGATCGGGTTCTTTTAGGGTTGCCACAATATTATACTAAGTTAATGGCATCCCTTCATTTTGCCCTAAATCATCAAATTAGTCTCAACAATTAACAACAAACCATGTTAACCATAATCCACATTCATCACATTGAATTCAAGTTATCACACAAGTGGTCTTAACTACGAACTCACACGGGGATTCACATAATTCACATTGCACACAAATTTCCTAACCATGCATGCTATATGAAGAGTTTTAACTTAAGCCGTAGTCCAGGTCAAACCGCCTAATTCTCTACGACCACGCATGGGCCACCATTCTGTAACACCCCAAGCCGAGGCTCGGAATATTACGGAAATCATATAGCACAAGGTGGAATTACGATAGAACAAGAACTAAATGCATTTAAAGATTCAGTGAATCCATTACAAAGACGAAACAAGTACCAAAATACAAAAGGAGCAACAACCATCAAAGTTACAAAATAACATCCAGATGATGGCAAATCGATCCTAAGCATAATGCAAAAGAGAAGGTCGATGAATCCTTGATTCATAAAGTCCAAGGCCCGGGTTAACAGCAAGCAAGCAACTAAACTCCACGTCCGGGGAGAACCTGATTACCTGAAAAGTGTACTAAGCATAGTCAACACAAGGTTGGTGAGTTCGTAGTAATGGTCCACAAGGAACCATAGGCAGAAATCATAAAGTACGAGTGGAGGCTAAACATGACTTACAGTGAGCCTCTAAGAAACACAATAATGTCCAACAACAAGATTACACAAGTGCAAAAAGCGTGTAATAAGAAATGCATAAATGATATGAGTATCAATGCAATGTCATATGCGTAAGTAAGCCAAAATGCCTATCTTATGCGTGATCTCCGGTCACCTATGCAACGATACTCGCTTGTCATCACCATGAACAAAGCGGCATCTCAAAAACATCGAGATATATATGTCTATATACTCGGGGTCAAGATCTACATCCAAAATGGGTGCATACATCTATACACCAGGATGTCGGCAATCCCCTGCCGAGGGCTCATCAGCAATGTATTCAATGCTTACAATCAATTGTAAATGCATCAATCATAAACCAACAATCAACATATAATGAACCTGAGCCAACAATCAATATTCGTCAAACATAAGCCAACAATCAATATTCGACAACATAAGCCAACAATCAATATTCGACAAACATAAGCCAACAATCAATATTCGACAAACATAAGCCACTAACCACAATTTTAACCAACTATACGTACATACACTTAAGAGGATTCTACTTCCTTCGGGTCCCAGATGCTTATATATAGGGTCACCCGCAGCCTTCCCACCACATCTAAAATCCAATGAATGCATAACCGACTTTTATGTATGTACGTCTATCCTAATATTAACGAAATACTTACAAATATAAACTAAGTCATTCAAACGTGATAATCGTCTCAACAATTCAATATTTAAACCAAATTAACCAATCAATCAACAACGTAAGTAAACACGCAAGTTTACACTTTTCAGCCCGAATCTCAAGCGAGTAGGGAGATACGAAACTCACCTCGATGACTTATGAAAAGTTAAGTCGATATAAAGTCGAGTTATGGAAGTACAATGTTCTCCGTGCGCCCAACACCTAAATATCGATCATACATTCACATCAACATTCATAAGTATACATACAAAGTTATCAAGTAAACGGCAAAACCCTAAATAGGTTTCCAAAGTGTTTCTCGACGTTAAGTGACTTCTAAGACTCTTAATCAATGTTATATAAGACAAGAAGTGAATTAGATTAAGGCTCGACGCGTAAAAAGGTCCAGAAAGTCAAACTAGGTCAAACAAGGAAAGTTCAGGATTACAAAGGCCGTAACTTACGGTCAATTTGGGCGTAAGGTACGGTGGCATTTTTACAACAGGCGTAAGCTACGGTCAAAAGGGGCGTAAGGTACGGTGGTCAGAAAACAACTGGCGTAAGTTACGGTCAAACTGGGCGTAACCTACGGTCCTCTAGAAATGAAGGTTTTGGCGTCTGGAGTGGCGTAAACAGTGGGTTTTTGGGCGTAAGGTAAAATCAGGCGTAAGCTACGCCCCAAAGGGCCGTAACTTACGCCCCACAAAATTTGGCCTGGCGTAACCTACGCCCCATAGGGCCGTAGGTTACGCCCCTTACTGGGCAGCAACACGACCAGCAGCAAATATGCAGAAAATTAAGAACCCAAAACCCCCAATTTCGACCCAAACCATACCAAAACGATTTGTAAAGACTTGTAACCCATTTTGAAGTATAACCAAACATCATTAACCATAAATACACATAACCCAACCCACAAATTCGACCAAAACATCATAATCGCCCACAAATCATTCAAACCCTAAATTAAACCCTAATTTCCATTTTACCATTTTAAAGACTTGGAATCACATCAAAACGACTAGAAACATATAAACAAGCATAAATGGAAGTAAAAGAGTTGAATTAGACTTACACCAACCTCTCCTTGAGCTAGAACCCAAATTTAGGTCAAAATGGGTAAAGCTTGAACTAGAAACTTCAAGTTATGATTTAATGAAGATTATGAGGCAACAATGATGATGATTCTTGTACTATGGTAGCTCCAAAACACTAATTTGATGCAATGGGGGTGAAGAACAAGAGATGGCTCCTTTTACTTGAGAGAATAGAAGTATAGATAGATAGATAATGAATGAAAGGAGGAGAGTAATGGTCATGGGTGGCTGGTGGGTCGTGGACTACCCACGGGCCGACCCGATTCTCTTCACAAGCCAAAAATACAATCGATTACACAATTAAACGCCAAACAAACATATTAACGACCCGACTAACATACCACCTAGTCATTTATTTCACAAAACGACCCAAATAATTTATTAACTTAAATTGTTAGTCATATTACACGTAAAGTCAATGGGTCAAAATTCACGGATGTTACAACTTTTGCTTGAAGAAAATAAAGATATATTTGCATATATTCATAAATATATTTCTGTATATTCTCATGGATAAACTCATTTTGATGTTAAAAGTAAGATTTAATAAAGGTTTTGTTGTTAAAAAGGTTAGATCTTGACATGCATGTACATAAGTGGTGTTAAACTAGTTGTTAAGAGCTTGGATTGAGATGGATATTTGAATGATGAGTGATGATCTTGAAAATTGATAATAATCTGGAAATTTGATGTGAGAGATATAAAAATAAAGTATTAATCTTGTAAATGATGAACTCAAGTGTTAATTAAGCAAGAAAGGTCATTGGTGGGTTGATATAACCAAAACACATTCTGACAGAAATAGTTTTCCGTCTTAAATCGGGTAAACTGGACATGTGAGGGCCGATTCAAGAAAAACTTCCAACATAAAAGTTGTAGATAAATGAGTTAACGTTAACCTCCAACTGGAATTACTCAAAAATACGGAACCAAACAAAAGATATGATTTTTCTACTAAAACTGGTCAAAACTGCATTTTTGTGTAACATCTATATCAACTTTGAGAAATTTTATCTTCAAAATTAAGAGGTTCCAGAAGCTTAAACTTGGTAGGAATTAACTTTTATGTGTTCTATGCTTAAAATAAAATCATGGTATTTTTCTAGCAATCAAAACATCGAGAACTTTTATAAAACTTCTTATGTCGCAAACAGTTCCAATCCTGGACAGTTCGTGTTTGAGAAATTTTTAGAGGTAGTAAACATTACTTAAAAATTCACCCAAAATTCATAAAAATCAGAGACACATATAAGTTGTTGTAGAAAAATCACCAAGGTCCAAATAATTAGATTTAACCCCGAATTAGTGGCCAACATTTCATAAACCTGATGAACAAAAACATAAAATTTGAAAGGAAACTAACCATGTGTATAATGGGCTAAAAGATGCACTAAAGACCATAATGGGCTAGCCCGGCCCAATTAGTGTACCCAATGGACCATAAATCAGTAGGCCCACTTGGCCCAATAAACCATATAGCCCAATAACCAATTTAACCCACTAAGCATATAACCCAACTAAGGTTAAGCCCAATAACTAAACTTAAGCCCAATAACTAAATTAAGCCCAAGTCACTTAAAAGCCCATAACACTTAGGCCCAATTGGTAGTGGCCTATAACACCTAAAAGAACTTCATAGACCCGAGTAATCATAAGACATATCAAGAAATATGAGAGTTAAAAGATAAGTGTAATCAAAGTAACACCAAATATAATTAAGTGAGATGGATATAAGTAATTACGCTCATCAAACTATAAATTGATATCACAAATCCTAATTCGTGCTAAAATCGGTTAAACATCAAATGATGAATAAGAATAATATAACTTAATACGGCATTTCTATATATGATAACCTAAGATGCCAAACGAAACCGCGAATGAAGGCAAGTTACCGAAATTCTAACAACTTATACCTACATGTATAATGAAAGTGACCTTTTACACCATCAATCTTTACAACCAAAAAGATGCAAGTATTAACAATACACTTGGATCCCATAATTGATGACAACCTAATGAAGGTGGCATTTCTAAGTGATGGCATAAGATAGGAACTTACGTATATTAGTCCTATCGTAGGGATAGTCTTGGCATTGAAAGGTGATTGAGGACCATAAGGAATAAATGATCAAGGAAGCGATAGATGGGAAGTACCCATTTTGGATAAGTATATATATAATGCTCGGCATATCAAGGTGAGTCATAGCCCCCTTTCAAACTCTTTATGTGTTTTACTTTCGGGGTGAAAAGCATGATAAATAAAATTGCTTTATATATATGAATGATTCTTGAAAGAATGATTATGAAATGGGATATATTGTATGTTCAATGTGTTATAAGTTATATGATGAGCTTGAGTTCTGTCAAACTGTATCACTTCGGTACACTACTATTAACTCCAAAAGGGGAGGCCTATAGTTAGAGGGTTGCGCAACTAGGAGTCGTCCACTCACCCACTAAAATAGGTAACGGTGGAATGTTGGTTGCCTTTGTGGACACTTTCATTGCCAGTCCGACCCGAGCGGTGCTCTAATCTACTTTATATTAGGCGGTCGTCTCCATGGCACGATCCCCTTCTTTATTAATTGCACTTGATTGACAGCTTGTGCTATGAAATGAAATATTATGTTGGTTGGGACAGGAAATGGTCTTAGTAGTGGCTCAAGCATTTACTAATCAAATTATGCCTTTGGCTGAATACTATTGACATTATTTATGGTGGGCTATTATTGATTGAACATACGGTTTGGGTGCGATATATGATTGATCGCTTGATATACTTTTTCTCTCACAATGATTTTGACAAATGAGAGCTTCATTATTAACCATGGATTTTCAATGCCTTGAAGTGACATTATGGTATTTGGAAAACTTGATAGTTTGATATGGTATTTTTGTTGGTCATGTGGTTTGGGTATATTGATATGTAATAACATGTTTTCCAAGTTTTGAAATGAATATGTAACGAAATTAACTTGAAAACCTATGCACTCACCAACTACGTTTTCGTAGTTGACACTTTTTCTTCATGCTTTTCAGGTTTAGAGCAGTAAGCTTAGCATGACCGCCTCTTTGGATGATGTATTTGTTGTGTGCTCGACGGTTGTAATGCAAACATTTATCTTTTGATTATGGATTTGGGTTATGTAATGGTTATTAAACGTCAACTTAAACTTGAAATCTTTTGGGTTTGAATGGCATTTGAAACTTTACGTTGATATTTTATATTTAAATCTTTTGTACCATGTCGTTCTGTGGCATCTCGTGTTTCCGCCTTAGTCGGGGTGTTACAACGTGCACAAGTGATCACGACAACCATATGGTTACTTGTGTCACTACAAACAACTAAATCGATGAACAAAGCTCAATGACATGCAATTACACGATCAATGTCAATATATGTAGCATAATAACACAATTTATGGAATAACACAACAAATCCTAAGTACACTATGCATATCAAGCAAATATCATCACCCTCAATACCCATAATTAAACATAAGGTGAGTCAAAGCAACAAGGGCAACTATCAAACCCCACCACACATGCATTTCAAACTCAATGCCGCATAGTTTCATAACCATTATTTCCCTTTAGTACCCTCCCACATTAGCCAAGCATCAATTGGACATAAGAGTAGCAACATACATGCAATCACTATCAACTACGGACATGATGATATATGGTAAGGGAAAAGAACTCAAATCCCTCCCATTCAGTCCTCATATCATAAGTTTCCCCGTCAATTAAACCCACCAGTACCCTTTCAACATAGCTCATCAACATAAGAACACGAGGGTTCAATTATCCGATTCACATTTAATTGGAAAATACATTTTGATTATGTCTCACAGGGGAAATCCGATATCTTACCTCGAAAGCAGCTCAAGAACACACAAACAATGATAATTAAGCTTGCTAGATGTTCCCACAGCCTATGAATAAAACGTACAAGCTTATGTTAGACAACTAATCAAGCAATCAGCATAGCGACTAGTTCAGCGACTGATTAAAAGTGTCGCTAATGAATGTGAGCTGATGGTTCAGCTTAGCAACCAGACCAGGGACTGACCAGTAACGGAATAGACTCAGCAGCAACCAGGCAGTAACTACGTTAGTGACCAGGCCGGCGACCAAAACTCAGCAACCCAAAGACATGTTTCATAGAACTAGGCTCTCTTTGAGAGGCTTTTTAGTGTGGATCCTAAGTGATTCAAGCCATGAGTTTTTTACACCATCTAACACTACATCTTAAGGGTATTCTTGAATTTTTCCAGAATTTTTCAATAAGTTTAACTTGCTCAAAAAGTCTATCATACCCAGCCCTATCAGCTTTCGTCCAAAATCCGACCCTTTCTGGAAATCGACATTTTCGAACCATTTGTAGGCAAAATCAAGAAAAACATTGTTCTAGACGGATTTAGCCAACACATAGACCTTTTCAAAAACATAAGAATCATCTTATATCTCATTCATATGAATTAACTATGATTTCTATAACATGACTGAAACTTCAGACCTCCCAAAACCCTTGGTTTTCAACATCTTTTCAACCTTTACACGGTTTCAATAAAATCCCAGGTCTTATGGGTTATCAATAGACTCATAATAGATCATATTTATGCCATCAATTCGACCATAAATCACCCTTAGATTTATAACCCAATTGATTCACCAATTAACCCGAAAACGTTGATTTCGATTATCAAATTAATTAGACAAACCCTAGTTTCAAATCCAGAGATTACACTCATTACAAGACCTGTAAATACAAATAATATGAAGGAATATAATACCTCACGCCTGCACTTTGGCCACAGGAACGATTTAAGGATTCAACGGACAACAAATCTCTACCGGGAACCTATAGATCGCAAAGAGGGATGAGGGAGAGTTTGTGGCTGCACTATTTCGTGATTAGGGGGGAAAATGAGATGTGTTAGGGCTGATCCTAACCTAGAACTCCAGCCAACACTTTCCTAACTCGTCACCCTAAGTCCCTCGAGTTCTAATTTCGAGCAAAAAGACCCTAACTATGTCATTAAACATAGTTAACTAGCATAAAGCAATATAATCATAATATTTTCACAAAATATATCATAACACATAATAACACATCTTAAATATTATAATTAATCGCATTTAAACACATATTAGTTTCTACACATATGAAAAGATCACGAGGCATGTTGACCGACACCACAAGTCAACATAGACGAAAATAAGATTTGGGATGTTACAATTCTCTCCTCCTTAAAAGGATTATGTCCTCAGAATCTTCTCACGACAAACCATCGATAACATCCATCCCTCTTAACGTCCAACTATGTCATTAAACATAGTTAACTAGCATAAAGCAATATAATCATAATATTTTCACAAAATATATCATAACACATAATAACACATCTTAAATATTATAATTAATCGCATTTAAACACATATTAGTTTCTACACATATGAAAAGATCACGAGGCATGTTGACAGACACCACAAGTCAACATAGACGAAAATAAGATTTGGGATGTTACAATTCTCTCCTCCTTAAAAGGATTATGTCCTCAGAATCTTCTCACGACAATTGATAACATCCATCCCTCTTAACGTCCCACTATGTCATAAGAATAAGGTCGAGTGGAACTCAATGTCTCGCCACTTTATCATCAAAAATGTTTTCTACCTCAACCTCATCACATCAAAAACTATATAATCATCGACAAAATCACATTGTAGCACTATCACTTTTTTCCCCCTACACATATGGCTAAGTAACCTATGCTACTTAATCGGCACATAAAGCAATGTAGTGTACACTACTTAATCGTCACATAAAACATTTGCCACTTCATGCATTAAGCAAAACGTGTATATAATCATTATTAGTACAAAATCGCATTAATAATATTAGGATCCACCTTTATCCTCATTAGTTCCTATCACTCAATTCACTTTGCTTATATCTTTTGCCTTGAACATACGCTAGTCATTAAAAAAAAGCATAGACAATCCAAGAGTAAACTGATTTCGCCTTTTAGTGGTTAGTCACGCCACCCGGAATACTCACATCCACATAACTACCCTCAAGTAGGTATACCACCATTACCCCCAAGTGGTCAGCATATCACAATAACTCCTTTAAATAGGAGTTAAGCTTAGCACTTTCATCATAAATTATACTCAAGTTCGTCATAGTTCATCACACTTTTTAACACATTGACACATATCATTATCACACATCATTTACATGTTCCGTTTACACAAAATTCGAACCTTTGCAAAATTATCACATATTCACGCATCTCATATGTCCGAAACACATGTGGACACGTCATATAGCATAGTGTCAATTACCCGATACACTATGGAAAACAATGTTTACCGTGTGCCAATAACATTACGATACATATTCACCTCTAGGATGAGGTGCCAAAATATTTGATACGTAAAATTACATAGTGCCAATTGCACTACACACTATAGAACGATATAGTGCCAATTACACGAACACTAATGGATAATATAGTGCCAATTACACGATGCACTATTGGATAATATAGTGCCAATTACACGATGCACTATTGGATAATATAGTGCCAATTACACGATGCACTATTGGATAATATAGTGCCAATTACACGATGCACTATTGGATAATATAGTGCCAATTACACGATGCACTATTGGATAATATAGTGCCAATTACACGATGCACTATAGATGATATAGTGCCAATTACACGATGCACTATTGGAAAATATAGTGCCAATTACACGATGCACTATTGGATAATATAGTGCCAATTACACGATGCACTATTGGATAATATAGTGCCAATTACACGATGCACTATTGGATAATATAGTGCCAATTACACGATGCACTATAGCTCAATATAGTGCCAATTACACGATGCACTATTGGATAATATAGTGCCAATTACACGATGCACTATTGGATAATATAGTGCCAATTACACGATGCACTATAGATGATATAGTGCCAATTACACGATGCACTATTGGAAAATATAGTGCCAATTACACGATGCACTATTGGATAATATAGTGCCAATTACACGATGCACTATTGGATAATATAGTGCCAATTACACGATGCACTATTGGATAATATAGTGCCAATTACACGATGCACTATTGGATAATATAGTGCCAATTACGTGATGCACTATAAAATGAGCTTATCTCGAATCACTATTTACACTAGGATGATCATCATCTTTCCGTCTCTTTTTCATAGATCCATTTTCTACTTTCCCAACTCAAGGTCATATTCTCCATACTTGGCAATGGTCAAACAAATATGGTCGTACGAGCAGCCCCAAGTCCTGATACATTCGCAATTAAGTTGATCACTCTTGATTGCCAATGTACCCTATCATAAGTGTCATCATCACGACATTTACCTATCAATATCATTTCAAAAGAGCCTACTCAACATGAAATCCTTTCAAAGCACTACACAAAAGTTAACATTCAGCTGCAAGCGCTGTCATTCCACACACACTAACCTTTGAACAGTCTCATACATGACCCCAAGTTGGTATCAGAGCATTAGTTTAAGTGAACTTGGAATCTATAGGATTATAGGTTATAGTCTTAAACTATAAGATCCCTGCAGATAGTGGTAATATAGGAAATAGGTTTGCTTGCTTATAGGACGGGTTGGGTTGAGCGAATCGTGTGTAGATGAGCTTAATATGTATTTGCGCGTTGGATATGTATTATTGTGTTGGCTCTTATTTCTTATTATTTCGCTATATCCCTCTTTGTTAGTCTCGTTGCAATGAGACGAAATGGTTACCACATGATAACGGTTGTGCTGGATCAGAGTAAGTCGAGGTTGTGATTCAAGACTATTGTTTGGCCAGGAGATAAAAAGGTATTGTGTACTCACCGGATGCTTAATAGAGCTGTAAATTTATGGGGAGGTATCATGAAATCCCCGAGTTTGGCAATTGTGGCTAGTCTTTCGTGAGTGATATTCAAGACTGAGCTCGTGATGAGTCTTTGAGTCCGCAAGATGGAGTAATCTCGAAAAGAGGCTCTTGGGTTACGAGAATAGTGATTTGGATAATTTGAAGTATTCTGGTCAAGGGTTGGCCTATTCTCAAGAGTTGCTACTGATTTGGTCAACTTTTGGACCTCTTCTGTCAGACCTGCAAGGGGTCGAACAATTTCTGCTTTGACTGCAGTCTGAACATAAGACATTATCTTCTCCTCCAAGCCCTGGACTGCCACTTTAATATTTTCTGCATTTGATTAGTGGCCAGTACCAGTTCATTCAGCTTGTCAAAAACCATCTTCTCATTACCTGCAAATAGATTCATCTCTGACTGGAGATTATTAGAAAGGAGTGATTTAAAGTCAGAGATAACCTGAGAAGATGATTGTAGTGATCTCTCCAGGTCCGCCACCTTACTTAAAAGGCCTTGGACCTCGGCAGAAGAAGAAGTGGAGAGACCACCAGGAGGAGAAGGACCAGTAACAGTTCTGGTCACCAAAGAGACTTGTGCCTCGACTCTTTCAGTGGGCCTTTCAGATGATAGAACAGTAGAGTCGAGCACACTGGAGACTGGAATATTTACAATATTAAGTCTTGTCTCAATTGGTATTTCTGGTGGTGGTTGAAAATAAGAAATATTTGGAGGAAGTGAAGGATGTGGTGGTGGCATTTCTGATGAAGGAGGTGGAGTAACTGAAGTGTCAACCAGACTAGAAGCAGGCGGTGGAACAGAAGAATGTTACTCTTCCAATATCTGGTCTACACCAAAAATGTTCACATCTGTATCAAAGTTGATATCAGACATGGGCGACTCAACTTCATTCCAAACTGGAGGTTGCCCAACAGTCTGGTCAGTTATGTCCTGGTTCAGATCAAGCTGACCAGTTCCTGGCTCAATCGAAGTAATATTGCCAGTTTGAAGCTGTTAGGACCAGTTTACTGGTAAACTGGCCAGTCTCCAGTTGCACCTGGAGACCCAGAAGATTTGTCCAGAAATATATTGAAGTCCAGTTGCACCGTACAGTCAACGCAACTGAAGACTTCCTCCAGTTGAGAACTGACCAGTTGAAGAATCCTTCCAGTTGAAGTCGAAGACAACAAGTGGAAGATAGAGAATGACAATGGCAGCGAAGCCCAGTTGACATTCTAGTCAGTTACAAACTGGAGACCTTCAGTGGAAAGCTTTTACAAAGCTTTACACTGATTACGAGGAATTGACTTTTATGCTTTATGTGCTTTTACCCGGATAATAAGATTCATCTTATTATTTAAGTAATAAAAGGTACATAAAGCTGGTTGAATAAAGTTGCTTTATACTGCAACTTTACACTGCATTTTAAGGAATTAAATGTTATTCCTTAAATGCTCTCAACCACATTTGTACGGCCAAAGTTAACATCCCAATGTTAACTTTGCCTATAAATACAAGTCATTGCACAACAAGAATATTAACTTCTTCGAACATACTTCGAAGGAATTCACACTTTGCATACCTGCAATATTCTTGGTGAACTTGTGCAATATTCTCTCAATCGTTAAAAGGAACATTTCACAACTTTAAGTGTTTCGATTGTTTTGAGAAATTCCAAGTGTAGATCAATTGTAGTTCATAGGTTGTTAGGATATTTACATACTTTGTATTATCTTGGTTCCACAACAACCTTGTAATTTATTTAAAGTTAATAATTAAATTACACTTGAAAATTACATATTGTCTCACCAATTTACTTTACAAGTTATTTGTATTATTGCATTGTTCTTTACTTATTGTCACTTAAATAAGTAATTTATCTAGAACTTGGTATATACTCTCTGTAACTGGTCGTCTCCAGTTCAGGGCTTATATTGCAAAGTAACTCCACCATCGACATAGAGGTGTCTTTAGGTAGTGTCATCTATTGAGTTGGGACTTACAAGTGGTATCAGAGCAGAAGGCTAATAAACTTGCCTAGATCTGCTTAAGATGAACACTACTGAAGGTGGAGATGGTTCTGGTTCAGGTGAAAACCCCTTGAATACTAATGCACAACCTTTTCAAAATGTTAATACAAACCCTCCTCCTCCTACTACCCCAAATCACATCCATGTACATTATTCTAACACTCCTGTTCCAAAATTTGATGGAAACGGTGAGACTTTTGGTACATGGAAGGCTAGAATGCTTTTGCATTTTGGTGGGATAGAGAGGTATATGTTGAAAATCCTTAAGGATGGACCATATATACCCATGTCTCTTGGGGTAAGTCCTCTTCTTGATCCAACTGGAAGAAGAGGTTCAAGAGAAAAGCTCGAAGACCATTGGTCTGATGAGGATCGTAGACTTGTAGATCTGGACACCAGACTCAAGAACATGATCCTTGAGCTGTCCCTGAAGATCTAATTCCAACACTTGTGTTGTTCCCCAGTGCAAAGTCAATGTGGGATGAATTAGTTATTCAGTTTGAAGGAGGTGATGACACTATTGTCACCAGAAAAGTTGCCTTGAACAAGAAGTATGAATCCTTCTTTGCCTTGCCCAATGAAAGTCTAACTGGTACATTCACCAGATTTTCTAGCCTCATTAATCAGTTGAGAGGCTTGGGTGTAGAGAAGGATAAGGATATTCTTCTTGAGAAGTTTTGTGATATTCTTCCTTCCAAATGGGAAAACATGGTTCTTGTCTTAAGACAAGGTAAAACCTTGCACAGCCATACTCTTGCATCGCTCTATGGAGCCTTCAGATTCACTGAAGATAACAATGCTGCAAGACTGGTGGCTGAGCAGGATGCCATGAACCATGCCCAGAGTCCCAAGGTTGCTAGTGTAACTGAGCGACCTTGTGCTGCTTTAATGTCTGCAGAGAGTGTCCAGGTACACTCAATGAAGGAGATGTTAAACAGTTTCTTGAACTCTGGCCTGACCACTGAAATCAGTGATGGTTGTGAGGAAACTGACGATGATGATCTTGTAGCCATGATTGCTAAAACCTTTAACAGGTTTAAGCATAAATCTAAAAGATTTAATGGCCCAAACAATGCTTCCAGCTCCAGCTCTCTGGATAAACCAATCTTACCTGCTATAAATGCGGTAAGAAAGGTCACTTTATGAAGGAATGCAGATCTAGTCAGTTGAAAACCAAACTGGCCCCCCTATCCCTAATTTCAATCGGCCTGATGATAGCTACAAAGCTAAATATAAGAAGCTTAAGGTCCAGATTGCCCTCCTGTCCATGGAAAAGGAAAAGGATCAGTGCTTAATGGCACAAACTGAGGGAAAATGGGAGTACTCTGATGACTCATCAGCTGATGAAGAAGAGGAAAGGGACATGTGTTTCATGGCCTTGGAAGATCAACAACAACATGTGGCAAAAGAAGATGTCATCACTGGAAGATAGGTGGACATCATCTTGAAAAAGGTATGTGATTATGACAACCAAGTTGACCCTGAACTGAAACTGGACCTGGCTGAATCATTAAGTGGTGATTTAGCTTTTGTGGAAACTGTAAGAGCAGATAGTGAAAGATATCTTGACACTATCTTAATTGAACTGAACAATGTCAAGCCACAACTTAATGATTTACAAAGTGTCCAGTTGGCTCTCAAGGAGTCAGTTTTAAAAATTGAGGCTTTGGAACTTGATAATCAAAAATTATTTTCTGATCTTGAAAAGAACAAAAGATTATCAAAGTCATGGGTAAAAGCATCTGGTAAGAACTATGATGCATTTTCTAGAACTATCGATGCCCAGAAGAATGCATGGAAATCTGGAGATCTGGAGATGGCAGCTCTCATACCAGATCTTCATGCATTGCCTTCAGCTCTCAGGGTTGAAACTTCTTATGATCAACCTGAAGCTGTTGAAACTGAACCCATTGAGACCACCCCCATTGAGGTTAAAACTGGAGCCAAACAAGCTAAAGCTCCAGTCAAAAAGGCCACTGGTAACAAGCCTTTACCTCAAAAGTCTAAGGAGCCCAAGACCCGACAGACTAAAACTCCAGCTGAACCAAGGTCCAAGGTTCAGCTGCCTGATGAAAAAGATATTTTGTTTAAACTAGAAAGTCAACTCCAACTTTTGTCTCGACAGGTTCAGAGTTGTACTGCCCGGATTAAAAATCTGGAAGGAGGTTCATCACCTCCAGTTTTTAAACAAAATATTAAAACCCCCCTTTCAAAACCTAAACAAAAGAATGTTCCATCTGGAACTAAATCTGGTAAAAATAAGGGGAGCAAGTATCAAATACCAATCGTTTTTACTCCTGCACCTGGATCTGGTGAAAAGGATCCAGATGCAGCCTCCAGTTCAACACCACAACAATCAACTGTGACTTCTATAGAGAAGTCCAGTGAACCCACCAAGAAAAGATGGGTTCACAAAAATAACTGATGATTTTTGTGGGTGTGCAGGGCGATCGAAAGAAGAATATCTGGTATCTGGACAGCGCTATTGGTCGGACTATGACCGGATGTAAGCCCCTGCTTGAAGAGTTCACTGTCCAAGATGGACCGACAGTGACGTTTGATAATGATCAATCTGGAAAGACTGAAGGATATGGTGTGCTCAATAATGGACAAGTGTCAGCCAACTTTGTGATGATGGCTTCAGAGTTTTGTTCGATATTGCTCAAGGCACCATATTTAACAAGGATTGGAAAGTGGTGATGGTTGCACCAAGAAAAGGCAATGTGTACATCATGGATATGGAACCAGCTCCAAAAGAGCAGTGCTTCTATACCAAAGCTGATGAGGACACCAACTGGCTGTGGCATAAAAGATTATCCCATCTTAATTTCAAAAACATTAACAAGTTGTCTCGT
>CM067167.1:193844736-193921154 GCA_034093135.1 Erigeron breviscapus | reverse complement strand
AATATTTTATTTAGTATAATAATAAAATTCTCAAAATGATAATGTCACCAACAACATGCATGGTTACCCTTTTAATAATTAGTGTTTTTAGAGATTGATTTATAATAAAGTTTTGTGAAAAACATTGTTCTTTGTGCAATGTTATCGCATAATATAACTATCTAAAAGATTTGTCTGTGTAAAATCATACTTTGATTTAAATATTGCTTAGTTGACTAATATAATTTTGTTAAATTAAATATTTAAATAAATATAGAATAAAATACATACAAATTTACATGCGTAAAATATAAAAAAACAAAAACGGTCGATCCGAACTATTATGGCAATTTAGGGGGCTTTTTATAACTATTGGAAGATAATTAATCAATTATATTAATATATTTTTGAGTTAAAAAACTATTTAATTATATATAATAACTTTCATAATCGTTACCTTTACATTCTGATGAGCGATAATTATATAGACTTTTATCGCACTAGTTTTGGCCATTTTATAGTCATTTGAGTGAACTTATGATACTTAATGGCATGAATATGTGATTTCAGGTTCATTGCTCGTGGCATGAAGGAAAACGTCGAGAAATGATGATTAAAGACTTAAAGGAAGACAAATGATGGTTCGGTGAAGAATCGGGTCGAGATTCAAGACTTAAGACGAAGAAACTGTCAAAATGAAGCCTATGACCACGTGTTAGTATTTTGGGCATAACTTCTTCATACGGACTCCGTTTCTGACGAGTAAGCTATCTACGGAAAGGCGAGAGAAAGATCTACAACTTTCGTGTTGATGTCGAAGACCAGAGCCGCTCACATGAAGCTCTAGCTCCGCTGGAAGTGATCCTGAATACCAGCGCCGCTGGGACCTTGAGCGCCGCTGGGAGTAGGTCGGCCAGCTAGGGTTTTGCCTTAAACCTATAAATACCAACCCTAAACCCTAAGTTACAAACCATACTTCCTCCAGTCGACTTTGGGGCTGCTTCTAGGGTATTTTCACCAGATCTAAACCCTCGTAACACCCCCATATCATCGAGAGATCAAACATCAATCCTTAACAACATCATCATCATAATCATCAATCGAGAAAGAGGTGGTATCGTGTGCGAGAGTCACAGCCGCAAGAATGACGAGCAGTAATTCGACATCAATCAATTCTCTATTTCTCTGTCGGTACATTATGGATTTATATACTATTGATTGTGATTGTTCTTTTATTATGAGTAGCTAAATAAGTAATCATCTACTAAGATGATGTGACATGATTATGTGATGGTTGCATGCTAGATACACTTAACGTCTTGTCGTGATCTTAATGAATTAATTCTTGTAGTTTGTTATTCTTGTTGTTGATGATATATGTATGCTTTATGGTGGTACCTATTGTGTGCGTATATGATTTTGGTTGTTTATGGTATAAACAATTATCGCTAGGTCATGGTATGATAGTGAACAACATAATAATAATAAGAATTAATCTGTTAAATGGCTTGGTAAGTCAACTAGACAAGATTGTTATTTAAATAGTTAAACAAGCTAATTGGTTAGACAACTATAGGTGGATAGGGTGGTACTCACACTTGTAGCTAATCGGTTAGGGGATTTGAGTAGGAGACACAGATTTGTTAGCGGATAGGGTGGTACCCATGTGACCGAGTCTAGTGACTTATTTAGATCCAACTATTGTATTGACTAGTGCAACCTGAAACATGTTATGGATCTGATTCGAGGTAGATGACTTTTAATCTTTCTGTTTAAAACAACTCTCTTTCGATTAATTCCTCGGAATTACTAACTTGATTTATTTCTGCTAACTAACTTTCAAAAGCAACGTGACAACTTGGTCACAAAACCCCCAACCAATCTTAGTATTACTTGATCTCACTTAGTTCTTAAACATAGTCCCTGCGAACGAACCTGGTCTTACCTAATAGCTATATTACAAACGAACGGATCCACTGTCCGTGAGTGTGTGTTTAGTTTGGTATTTCCTTGATTTTATAAATTTAAAACTTGACCGCTTTTCATTATACACAAACGACACATCAAGTAACTACTCCGACCAAGCAAACGAAGGGATGAAGATGGATTGGAGATGGATTGGAGGACACACTCAACATTGTTTGGGATGAAGAGGTAGTAACTACTCCGACCAAGCAAACGAAGATTGTGTCGACTATGAAGAGAGTGTCACCGAATCAAAAATAAAAATCAGAATCTGAAGCAGACGAAAGCAGCGCCGCTCCCACTGCTGGGGAGCGCCGCTCGTGGCTCCTAGACAACAACCAGCGCCGCTGGGGAGACCACCAGCGCCGCTCGTGGTTACATATCAGCAACCAGCGCCGCTGGGCAGCCCAGCCAGCGCCGCTGGCAGCACCGTTTCAGTCACATTCACTTTCTAAGTTTGTTTTGACCCCGAAATGGACTTCCAATCAGATCCAGATAGTTATTCTACAACAAACGGAGTTTGAAACAGGTAAGCATTCAAATCTATTTCATTTATTACTTACTAAAATGCTTTCCTTTGATTCGTTTGCAGGAGTGCCAAAGCCGCTGAAATTTTTCAAGAAGATCATGGCACGAAAGAAAGAGCCGGATAAAGGGCATACGGCTCTAACGATAGCTGAATTCGAGGACATGAGACAAGATCATTTGCAACCCAAGTCGGGTTATCCAGGGAGCATTCTTACTCTTACTTATTGTGATTTAAATTACAGTGTTAATTGCATTCAGTTAAGTACTATTTGGGCTAGTAGTAATTACATGCACTACTTGATATTTTTGAAACTAGCCTCGGATCCTTTAGCTCCCAACCCTTTCAAATCCGCGAACATGAGCTTTCAAATCACTTACTTGAAAATAGTGTGTCATAACGGTATTTTCAAAATTTTGTATGTTCGTATGAAAGGTTGGATTTTTAAGATGAGTTTTAAAAAGAAATCAAATATTTTTAACATCTTAAAAGCAAATTTTGATAAGGTGAATGAAATGGTTTGGGTAATGATTAAGATTAGATTCACATATTATTCACCTTATTCGCGTAAACCGCCCGACACTTTAAGTGTGGGGGCGTTTAAGACCCCGCCATGGTAAGATTGGGGTAAGAGTCCGGCTGAAGACTCGGTAAATTTAGCGCTTCTTGGGAGGCAACCCAAGCCGTTTTTATTTTTATTTTCATTTTTAGGAATATGTGACTAATTGCAATTAAGTGAATTGTATTGAATTTTATCATTTGTGACCTATTTTATGAGTATGTCTTTAGAATCACAGATGCAAGCTTTCAATGGATCAAGGAAACAAGTAACTTATTGCAATCGTATTTCGTTTTTATTTTTATTTTTATGTTTTAGCTTGTTATTTCCATTTTGATATTTTGATTGAAGTGTGCAGGAGTATTTGGCTTTGTATTCTGAGGAAAACCAGGCACTTGGTCAAAAGCTAAGTGTGGGGGAGTTCAAGCATCAAATCGTTGAAGAAAATCAGACGTCGAAGCACGTACAGGACAAAAGCGCCGCTAGAGACTTCCAGCGCCGCTGGGAAAGCCACCTGGGCTTCCCAGCGCCGCTAGCCTCTTCCAGCGCGCTGGACCTGCATCTGTGCAGTCCAGCGCCGCTCAGCCAATCCAGCGCCGCTCAAGCTTAGCCAGCGCCGCTCCCGGTTCCAGTCTGCACACCAGATCGCGAAAAATCCAAAAAAAAATCAGAAAAACCCAAAAATCCAAAAAAATTAAAAAATCAGAAAATACCAAAAAGAAAAGGAGATGGAGGAACTTCAATGGATCGCCATCAAATGGAGTCGACTCAAGCTTTGAAGATCATCATTCACAGTGACTCCACATTTGCCATCTCCAACTGCTTAAACCCGGGAAGTTTCGTAACTCTTATCTTTTTATTTTTGTTTTTCCTATTTCCCTTTTGTTTTTAATGCCTAGTACAACGAGGACGTTGTACAATTTAAGTGTGGGGGATGGAATAGGAAAAACCCGGTGTTTAATTGTTTGCAAATTCAAAGTTTTCTACTACTTACATAAAATTTAAAATTTTCTTGTGTCGAAAAACATTTTGAGAATATAAGCTTTGCAAGTAGACAAAAGATGACGATAACTAATCAACATTAGCTTTGGTAGATGAACGGTTAGTTAGAACTTTTAGTTTAACTATAGATTTGTGGTTGTTCATTTTTCCAAATGGATTAGAGCTTAGACTGAAACCGTATGCGATTATGTTTGCCATAGCACACTTAACCGGACTTTAATATGCCTAGCAATTAGAACTATCTAGTTATTAGTATAGGTGTATTAATTGGACTTAATTATATAAGTGCTTGTGTAGGAACTATTTTAGATGTATGGTTTATCCTTAATTCTTACACTATTGATTGTAAACTAGTTGCATGCTAAGTAAGTGTATGAGTCATCTGGGTCTCTGATTAAGTCTATGCATGAATAATGTAGAAAATCTTAAGAAAGACAATCAGTAGATTAATAAAAGAGTTCAAAGAGCTATTAAATGAATGAATTTATACACATCAAGTTATGTCGCTTTGCGCGTGGGGAACCACCGACCTGTCACCGCTGTCTTGATGTAAGGTATAAACTCTAACCATTAGTTGAGTTATGTCACTCTGCGAGTGGGGAACCACCGACCTGTCACCGCTGTCTCAACTATTAAAGATGATAATATTGTACAATTGCTTTAGTGTTTAGCTAGAGAGCATGACTTTAGTGTGAGAGTATGTCTAAGTAGTGAAGCACAAGTACAACTAATAATAAGATATAAATGCCTTGCTAGTAGCTAGTAGATCTGATTGCTATACAAACTTGAATTAAGTGTTTAACTAGTCAGCAGAAGAAGTAAGATTGAGCTGTAGGACATGTGGAATTATAGAACGGTTTTAGAGGTATTAACACGAATATAAGGTTAACTTTTAGTTTTGATTGACTGATTATCTTTACCTCTAGCTATAGCTTACTGATTTTGTCTTAAGCTTTCTCAAAAACAAATTGCATGACTAGCCTTTGAATGTTTTGAAAAGTAGAAAAGTTTTGTCACTTAAGTTGTCCGCTCATCTTTAAATGTTTCTATTATTCTTTTGGACACTTTGCTTGAGGACAAGCAAAAGCTTAAGTGTGGGGTATTTGATGAGCGATAATTATATAGACTTTTATCGCACTAGTTTTGGCCATTTTATAGTCATTTGAGTGAACTTATGATACTTAATGGCATGAATATGTGATTTCAGGTTCATTGCTCGTGGCATGGAGGAAAACGTCGAGAAATGATGATTAAAGACTTAAAGGAAGACAAATGATGGTTCGGTGAAGAATCGGGTCGAGATTCAAGACTTAAGACGAAGAAACTTGTGTCAAAATGAAGCCTATGACCACGTGTTAGTATTTTGGGCATAACTTCTTAATCTGGACTCCGTTTCTGACGAGTAAGCTATCCACGGAAAGGAGAGAGAAAGATCTACAACTTTCATGTTGATGTCCAGGGCCAGCGCCGCTCACAGCAGAGCCAACGCCGCTCACAACCAGCCAGCGCAGCTGGGAGTCTAGCCAGCGCCGCTGGAAGTGATCCTGAAGCATACCAGCGCCTCTGGGACCTCTTGAGCGCCGCTGGGACTCCTTGAGCGCCGCTGGGACTTCACCAGCGCCGCTGGGAGTAGGTCGGCCAGCTAGGGTTTTGCCTTAAACCTATAAATACCAACCCTAAACCCTAAGTTACAAACCATACTTCCTCCAGTCGACTTTGGGGCTGCTTCTAGGGTATTTTCACCAGATCTAAACCCTCATAACACCTCCATATCACACATATAATCAAACATCAATCCTTAACAACATCATCATCATAATCATCAATCGAGAAGGAGGTGGTGTCGTGTGCGTGAGTCACAGCCGCAAGAGTGACGAGCAGTAATTCGACATCAATCAATTCTCTATTTCTCTGTCGGTACATTATGGATTTATATACTATTGATTGTGATTGTTCTTTTATTATGAGTAGCTAAATAAGTAATCATCTACTAAGATGATGTGACATGATTATGTGATGGTTGCATGCTAGATACACTTAACGTCTTGTCGTGATCTTAATGAATTAATTCTTGTAGTTTGTTATTCTTGTTGTTGATGATATATGTATGCTTTATGGTGGTACCTATTGTGTGCGTATATGATTTTGGTTGTTTATGGTATAAACAATTATCGCTAGGTCATGGTATGATAGTGAACAACATAATAATAATAAGAATTAATCTGTTAAATGGCTTGGTAAGTCAACTAGACAAGTGATGTGACCAATTTATATAGATTGCCCACTTCATTATTGGCCTTTTTCGTATGTGTTTTGAGTCGATATTGTATGCATTTGGCGCGTTTATGGTGTTTGTTAGTGCTTTCAGGTTCTTAGCAGGTTGTGCGTCCATTTGGTACATTTTCTGACGATTTTAGGCCAAGATGTTGATCCGAGTGTTCGAGTGATGTTGATAAAAGAAAATCAAAGATTTCAGCAAGATTTGACTGCGCCGCAGTGGGAGGGATGATGCCCCACTGCGCCGCAGTCACTGGAGTGAAGAAGCCACATGGATTCCAGCAAGTTTGAGCTGCGCCGCAGTGGGAGTATTCACACCCCACTGCGCCGCAGTCAAGGTGTGCCAAAGCCACTGTCCAGAGGTTTTACACTGCGCCGCAGTGGGAGGAATGTTGCCCCACTGCGCCGCAGTCCTTGGTCGATCAAGAATAATATATTTTCCAGTGGTTTAACACTGCGCCGCAGTGGGAGGAATGTGCCCCACTGCGCCGCAGTCACCCTAGTTCAAGATTCCAGGGGCTTTCCACTGCGCCGCAGTGGGAGCGCACCAAGCCCACTGTGGCGCAGTGAGTGCACGGGGAGACCAGGGCTACAGCCCCTTTGCACCAGATTGGGGGGAGATATAAAAAGAAAAAAAAACCCTATTTTCATATTATCCAAGTTTTTCTTTCTAGGAGCTGTTCTACCAAGGGTCTTTGACGGATCATCGCAGATTTCATCATTTGATTCATTGAAGATTCAAGAACATCCATCTAGATCGTATCTAATTTTCTGTCTGGCAATTTATATTCAACAATCATTGGTACAATATGTTTTCTTTCAATTTCTTTATTGCAATTCAATTTAGTATGATTTGCTAGATTTCTAATATCATCCACTTTGATGAAACTTGACGAATGATATGATTGCAATATTTTAATTCAAGAGTTGATTCAATTATCGTTGTGTCGTGATCTTTATCAATTAATTCCTTTCGATTTATTCTTTTGATGTTGATGGTTTATGTGTTCATCGTTAGTGGTACTAGGTGAATACGCTTTATCGTTTCAATTCGATTGTCTATGGTCGTTTGTCACCGGTTCATGGTATGACGGTGAATGTCAAATCTATAATAGGAGTTAATTGGTAAACGTGTTTAGAACGGTTGGTGGTACCACGTTTTCATTCACATAGGCATAATTGGTAATTGGATAATCAAGCAAACTAATTGTTGGGAGATTTTCTAGGCATTGGTGGTACCGGCTTGGGTAATTTAACTAGCAACTTTGGTGTTTGGGTTATTTGTGAGCGGTTGGTGGTACCACGCGAGCATTTTATCCTTTCACGATTATCTTGTCAACTCTAAATAATCTGAACTTTATCGTGTGCAATCATAAATGAAGTCAAGTGGATTCGAAGTGGATGATCTTTATTCATATTGTTTGAACTTCTTTACTTTTCAATTGTCTTGTCATTTCAATTTCTTTAATTTCATATTGTCAAGGTGAGGTAGCAATTCGGCTACGGTTCCATCCTTATCCCAAAATCACTCTATCTGACAACTATTTCAAAACCATTCCCCGTGTTCGATCCTGGACTTACCTTCTAGCTATACTATATACGAACGGGTCCACTGCCCGCAAGTGTGTAGTAGTCAGTTTTAGGGTATTTCTTGTTTTAAATTTTTAAACTCGATTTCACACATCAAGTTTTTGGCGCCGCTGCCGGGGAATGTGTGCCGATTTAGTTGTTAATTTAGTGGTTTGATCCTTTCTCACGCGTGAAAGTTACTTGTTTATTAGTTTAGTTTTCTTTTCTTATCACAGGTGCATTTGGCGTGTTTGTGTTAGTTGTGTGTTTGCAGGTATTGTTTTAGTTGATGAACTTGCGTTCTTCGGGTCTCCCTTTGAATAGTCCCTTGTCCACTCCAAGAAGACCAAGAGGGCGTAGGTTTAACTTCGCTGAACCCACAACACCAATACCGACACCATTTTCTCCTATAGCCAAACCCACTCCTGATTCGGACGAGGAAGGGTTCTTTTTGGACGAGTTTTTCAATTTTGAAGTAAAGCAAAAGGAAATGGGGGACGAACAACCAAGGGATCCGAATGACACTCGCTATGGCGAGAGGGTCCGAACTATCCCAACGGGACGTGGTTCCGCCATTAGACCTCCAACCATTGATCATACTTTCGCTTTAAAAGGAAACCATCTAAAAAGCATAGAAGAGCATCAATTTGATGGTAAACGGAAATGGGATCCTTACCAACACTTGGATAGGTTCGAAAAGTTGGCTCGGCTATATCAATATGGGCAAAACCAAATGAATTCCGTGAAACTTGAAACATTTCCCATGTCAATCACAGGAGAAGCACTTGATTGGTTCAATGATCTTCCAGAAAATTCTATTACTACTTGGAACCAACTCAAGGAGGCTTTCATTGGTGAGTTTTATTCACTTAGAACTCAAAGAAGATTGGAGAACATGATAAGATCTTTTGAACAAGATGATGGGGAAGATGTTGTTGAGGCTTGGATTCGTTTCAAGGAGATGTTGAGAAATTGCCCAGGTCACGATTTGACTAGGGAGAAATATGTGGAGCTTTTCTTTGATGGGTTGGATAAAAAGTCTAAACGAGAATTGGGATATGCTTTCGGGGGTAGTTTCAATAACATTACACCCAATGAAGGTTATCGAATCTTGGAAGACATGGCGAAGGATAGCTCAACCTTGGATGATGAAAGGTTTTTGAAGAATGAGAAAAAGATGAAGAGAGGTACTAACCAAGGGAGAGTTGCTAAGGTTGAAGCTAGCAATGACCCAGGGGTTGTTGGAGAGATTAGGGCGCTATCTGAGCGCATGGAAAAGGGGTTTGCTGCTTAAGAGAATAGGTTTGGAGCAATTGAGAGGATGTTAAGGTAGTGGCCGATGGGTGTGATTATTGTGGTGATATGCACTATTCTGATGAGTGTCCAAATCGGGCACCCGAAGATGTGAATTATGTTCAAAATCAGCCCCAAGGGAATTTCTACCGCAACACCGGTTTCCAGAACCGGCCTTCAGGTAATACTTCTTATAACTCTCTTTTTCAATCTAATAATTCTCGTTTTTCAGGAAATAGGTGGCAAAGAGATAATTATCAGAATCAGCCACAACAGCAGACTCAACAAGGACAAGGATCAGGTTCTTCTTCTTCTAATGCCGATCCTAATGCCGAGTTGAGAGAGATGATGAAGCAGTTTGCTAGTAATCAGGTTGAAACAAATACTAGCATTCAAATGATCAGGGAAGACACTAAGACTTGAGTGAGAGGTTGGATCAGTTAAGTGGGAAGGTGGAGATCAATATGAAAAATCAGGGAGTTAATTTCAAGGATCTCGAAAGTAGGATGGCTGCTCTCGCTAGGCCCACGGGGACTCTTCCTAGCAACACACAGCAGAATCCTAGACCTCAGTTTAGTCAAGGACAGAATCAACCACAGAATCAAGGACAGAAATACACTCCACCACCAGTCCGCAATGAGCAAGCCAAAGCCATCACCACTCGTACTGGTAGGTCTTATGACTCACCTCCTATGCCTAATGTTGTTGTTTCAGATGTGCAGGATAAAGGGAGTGATGATGATAAGGTTGATGAAGAGATTGAAATGGAGGAAGATTCAACCGTGAAGACTCCGGTCACTCCACCAAAACCGGATGTGGTTCCAGAAGTTAGACCTTACAAGCCAAAGATACCATTTCCACAAAGGTTCAAAAAGGCAAAGCTGAAAGAGCAATATAACAAGTTTGTGGAGATGATAACAAATGTTCACATTAATGTGCCTTTAGTTGATCTTATTCAGGGGATGCCACATGATGCCAAGTTCATTAAGGAGCTTGTGACTGACAAAGGAAAGATGGATGAGGTGAAAGCTACTTATCTTAATGCCGAGTGTTCTGCTATCTTGCAGAACCGCATTCCACCTAAGCTTGAAGATCCAGGGAGTTTCCTTATTACTTGTTCTATTCGTACTCTTACTTGTAAGGCACTTGCTGATTTAGGTGCTAGCATTAATTTGATGCCTTACTCGGTTTGGAGTAAGTTAGCTCTAGGAGTTTTGAGACCTACCCGCATGAGTATTAGATTAGCTGACCATTCTTTTCAGTATCCATTGGGATTGCTGATAACATGACTGTCCGGGTAGGCCATATTGTGTTTCTAGTTGACTTCGTTATCCTCGAGATGGAGGAAGATACGAAGGTACCCCTTATTCTTGGACGACCATTCCTTAATACCGCGGATGCTATCATCCGTGTGAAGGATAAGGAAATTTCTTTGGGTATGGGTACGGATAGAATTGTGTTTAATGTTGAAAAGTCCATCAAGCATTCATATTCTAATGATGAGTCTTGTTTCAGGATTGACGTTATTGATGATGCTTTAGACCGAGAGTTTCAGGAACTAATGGAGGTCGACACTGGAGATGAGGAGATTGCTGATTTAGGATCGGGAGATATATCTGACGATGATTTGTTTGCAGAGGTTATGGCGCTTAGCTTGGATGAGACACCTGAGGATGAGAGTTTTGAGGAGGTTGTTGCTGATGGAAGTTCGAGGGTACCGAATTCGGTTAATGTACCACTAACTGATTTGGAGCTCAAGCCATTACCTTCCCATTTGGAATATGCTTATTTGTCAGGTGAATCTTCTTTACCCGTGGTTATCTCGTCCTCACTCTCGAGTGACGAGAAGGATTGTCTTTTGTCTGTGCTTCGAGCCCATAAGCGGGCTTTTGCTTGGAAGACCACCGATATCCCAGGTATTAGTCCTAACTTTTGCCAGCATAAAATAGATTTTGTTGATGATGTTAAGCCCGTTGTCCAAAGACAAAGGAGGCTTAATCCGAACATGAAAGAAGTTGTTAAGAAAGAGGTCATTAAGTTGTTAGATGCAGGGATCATTTTTCCTATTGCTGATAGTCCTTGGGTTAGTCCCTTTCATTGTGTGCCCAAAAAGGGGGGCATGACAGTTATTGAGAATGAGAATAAGGAACTCTTGGCCACTAGGACTATAACGGGTTGGCGGGTTTGTATTGATTACCAAAAGCTTAATGATGCCACCCGTAAGGATCACTTTCCCCTTCCTTTCATTGATCAGATGTTAGAAAGACTTGCAGGTAATGAATATTTTTGTTTCTTAGATGGGTTTTCCGGGTACTTCCAAATACCCATTGATCCCAAGGACCAAGAAAAGACCACTTTCACATGCCCTTTTGGTACTTTTGCTTATCGGCGAATGCCGTTTGGTTTGTGTAATGCCCCAGGCACCTTTCAAAGGTGCATGATAGCTATTTTCCGGGACATGCTTGAAACCTCCATGGAGGTTTTCATGGATGATTTCTCGGTTTTTGGGGACTCTTTTCATACTTGCTTGCATAATTTGGAAAGGATGTTAGAACGGTGTGAAAGGGCACACCTTGTTTTGAATTGGGAAAAGTGCCATTTTATGGTGACCGAGGGAATTGTGTTAGGGCATAAAGTGTCTAAGGCCGGGATTGAAGTTGATAGGGCTAAGATTGATGTTATAGCCAAGTTACCCCCGCCTTCCAATGTGAAAGGGGTAAGGAGTTTTCTTGGACATGCCGGTTTTTACCGCCGATTTATTAAGGATTTTTCTAAGATTACTCGTCCTATGACCCACTTGTTGGAGAAGGACGTCCCTTTTGTGTTTGATGAACCTTGTTTGAGTGCATTTCAAGTTTTAAAGGAAAAGTTGACTAATTCTCCTATCATGGTTGGTCCGGATTGGGAATTGCCATTTGAATTGATGTGTGATGCAAGTGACTATGCTGTGGGAGCCGTGCTTGGGAAAAGGGTTGATAAGCATTTCAAGCCAATTTACTTTGCTAGTAAGAACTTTGAACCCCGCCCAGCAAAATTACACCACTACAGAAAAGGAGTTGCTTGCAGTGGTCTTTGCATTTGATAAGTTTAGATCATATCTTGTTTTGAGTAAGACCATAGTTTTCACGGACCATTCAGCCCTTAAGTACTTGTTCTTGAAACAAGATGCTAAACCTAGGCTTATCCGATGGATTTTGTTGTTACAAGAGTTTGATATAGAGATCAAGGATAAGAAAGGTGCTGAAAACTTGGCGGCCGACCATTTGAGTCGTTTGGAAGATCCTCACCGGGAGGAACTTCGAGATGGGGAGATTAATGATCACTTCCCCGATGAGTCTTTAATGTTTATTTCTAACTCTGATGATGCTCCTTGGTTTGCAGATATTGCTAATTATTTGGTTGCAGGTGAGATACCGAATGATTTCACGTCCCAGCAAAAGAAGAAGCTCATATCGGATGCTAAGCACTATTTTTGGGATAGTCCATACTTGTTTCGTGTTTGTGCAGATGGTATGGTAAGGAGATGTGTAGCTGGAGCTGAGACGAGGGAGATTCTTGATGCTTATCACTATGGTCCAACTGGAGGTCATTACGGTCCTTCAGTTACTGGTAAGAAATTTTTTGATGCAGGTTTCTATTGGCCTACAATTTTCAAGGAGGCCCAGACTTTGGTAGAGACTTGTGACATTTGTCAAAGACAAGGGAGCATTACTAAGCGGGATGAGATGCCTCAACAAAGCATTCAGGTATGCGAGGTATTTGATATTTGGGGTATAGACTTCATGGGACCATTCCCACCGTCTAATAAGTTTCAATATATTCTTGTCGCCATTGACTACGTGTCTAAATGGGCCGAAGCCAAGGCTTTGCCCACGAATGACGCGAGGGTAGTCATTGATTTCTTGAAACAATTATTCTGTCGATTTGGTTGCCCTAGAGCTTTGATTAGTGACCGAGGAACCCATTTTTCAAATCATCAATTAGCCAAGGTCATGAAGAGGTATGGTGTTGTGCATTATTTTTCTACTTCTTATCATCCACAAACTAGTGGACAAGTAGAAAACACCAATAGGGCTTTGAAAAGGATTTTAGAGAAAACTGTTGGAGATAACCCCAAGGTTTGGTCTAAGAAGTTGGATGACGCCTTGTGGGCGTTTAGGACGGCTTATAAGACGCCGATTGGCACCACGCCATACCGGTTGCTCTATGGCAAAACTTGCCATCTTCCTATTGAGATAGAGCATAAAGCGTATTGGGCGTTGAGGAATCTGAATTTGGACATGATGGAAGCTAGTGAACTTAGAATGTTGCAACTTCATGAGCTTGATGAGCTTAGGTTAGGTGCTTATGAGAATTCGAGGCTTTATAAGGAAAGGACCAAGATTTGGCATGATAAGAGGATCCATAGGAAGGAGTTTAAGGTTGGGGCTAAAGTGTTGTTGTTCTTGTCCAAATTTAAGATTAAGCAACCTAAACTCACTTCTAGATGGATTGGACCGTTTGAGATTAAGCACGTGTACCCGTCGGGTTATGTTGAGTTGTTTAAGCGAAATGGTGAAGGATCGTTCATTGTCAATGGTCATCGACTTAAGCTATATTTGGAAGAAGAGCAGGTTGAAGGGATATTTGATGAGATCCCCGTGTTTGAATTGGAAACTTGAAGGTTGGTCGAGTCAAGCTAAAGACTCGTTAATAACTTAAGCGCTTTTCGGGAGGCAACCCGTGTTTATTTTATCGGATTTTACTTTTCTTTGAATTAGATAATTTTAATCTTGTTTTAGTTAAGTAAGTGCAGGTGTGGTTTAGATTTGATGCGGTTCCGGGTATGTGGAATTTGAGTTTTGTCATAATTTTTTGAAGAAAAATCTTCCAGCAACTTCCCACTGCGCCGCAGTGGGGAGTGGGATAGGCTGACTGCGCCGCATGAGAAACCCCCTGGCCAGTTGTACAAAACCCTTCACTGCGCCGCAGTGGAAGGGTGTGATGCCTCACTGCGCCGCAGTGAAGGGTCGGGTAAGTCAAGATTGAGGCCTGGCAAGTTGAGTTTACTTTTACTTTTACACTTTACTCTTTCTTCTTTCTTTCTCTTCTCTAAAAACAACAAAACACCCATTGTTGCCCATCAAGATCTTCCATTTTTCTTCCATATTTTCTTTCTTTCTCCTAGATTATCATCTCTACATTATCATCATGGGAAGAGGAGTAAGTTTTCTTGATTATTTTCTGTGCTTATTTCTTTATTTTTGATTTTTTAGTTTTTAGGGTTTTTAATTTCGTAATTAATTCTAGGGTTTAGTTGTTTATGGGCTAATGAGGCCAATGGGGTGGTTAATCTTTCATTTAAACACGCTTGTTCATCCGATTTTGATTTTGATTTTGAAATTAGGGTTTTTGAACTTAGAGATTTGTGATGAACAAGTGGGGGAGTTAATGATCACTTCCCCGATGAGTCTTTAATGTTTATTTCTAACTCTGATGATGCTCCTTGGTTTGCAGATATTGCTAATTATTTGGTTGCAGGTGAGATACCGAATGATTTCACATCCCAGCAAAAGAAGAAGCTCATATCGGATGCTAAGCACTATTTTTGGGATAGTCCATACTTGTTTCGTGTTTGTGCAGATGGTATGGTAAGGAGATGTGTAGCTGGAGCTGAGACGAGGGAGATTCTTGATGCTTTTCACTATGGTCCAACTGGAGGTCATTACGGTCCTTCAGTTACTGGTAAGAAAGTTTTTGATGCAGGTTTCTATTGGCCTACATTTTCAAGGAGGCCCAGACTTTGGTAGAGACTTGTGACATTTGTCAAAGACAAGGGAGCATTACTAAGTGGGATGAGATGCCTCAACAAAGCATTCAGGTATGCGAGGTATTTGATATTTGGGGTATAGACTTCATGGGACCATTCCCACCGTCTAATAAGTTTCAATATATTCTTGTCGCCATTGACTACGTGTCTAAATGGGCCGAAGCCAAGGCTTTGCCCACGAATGACGCGAGGGTAGTTATTGATTTCTTGAAACAATTATTCTTTCGATTTGGTTGCCCTAGAGCTTTGATTAGTGACCGAGGAACCCATTTTGCAAATCATCAATTAGCCAAGGTCATGAAGAGGTATGGTGTTGTGCATTATTTTTCTACTTCTTATCATCCACAAACTAGTGGACAAGTAGAAAACACCAATAGGGCTTTGAAAAGGATTTTAGAGAAAACTGTTTGAGATAACCCCAAGGTTTGGTCGAAGAAGTTGGATGACGCCTTGTGGGCGTTTAGGACGTCTTATAAGACGCCGATTGGCACCACGCCATACCGGTTGCTCTATGGCAAAACTTGCCATCTTCCTATTGAGATAGAGCATAAAGCGTATTGGGCGTTGAGGAATCTGAATTTGGACATGATGGAAGCTAGTGAACTTAGAATGTTGCAACTTCATGAGCTTGATGAGCTTAGGTTAGGTGCTTATGAGAATTCGAGGCTTTATAAGGAAAGGACCAAGATTTGGCATGATAAGAGGATCCATAGGAAGGAGTTTAAGGTTGGGGCTAAAGTGTTGTTGTTCTTGTCCAAATTTAAGATTAAGCAACCCAAACTCACTTCTAGATGGATTGGACCATTTGAGATTAAGCATGTGTACCCGTCGGGTTATGTTGAGTTGTTTAAGCGAAATGGTGAAGGATCGTTCATTGTCAATGGTCATCGACTTAAGCTATATTTGGAAGAAGAGCAGGTTGAGGGGATATTTGATGAGATCCCCGTGTTTGAATTGGAAACTTGAAGGTTGGTCGAGTCAAGCTAAAGACTCGTTAATAACTTAAGCGCTTTTCGGGAGGCAACCCGTGTTTATTTTATCGGATTTTACTTTTCTTTGAATTAGATAATTTTAATCTTGTTTTAGTTAAGTAAGTGCAGGTGTGGTTTAGATTTGATGCGGTTCCGGGTATGTGGAATTTGAGTTTTGTCATAATTTTTTGAAGAAAAATCTTCCAGCAACTTCCCACTGCGCCGCAGTGGGGAGTGGGATAGGCTGACTGCGCCGCATGAGAAACCCCCTGGCCAGTTGTACAAAACCCTTCACTGCGCCGCAGTGGAAGGGTGTGATGCCTCACTGCGCCGCAGTGAAGGGTCGGGTAAGTCAAGATTGAGGCCTGGCAAGTTGAGTTTACTTTTACTTTTACACTTTACTCTTTCTTCTTTCTTTCTCTTCTCTAAAAACAACAAAACACCCATTGTTGCCCATCAAGATCTTCCATTTTTCTTCCATCTTTTCTTTCTTTCTCCTAGATTATCATCTCTACATTATCATCATGGGAAGAGGAGTATGTTTTCTTGATATATTTCTGTGCTTATTTCTTTATTTTTGATTTTTTTAATTTTTAGGGTTTTTAATTTCGTAATTAATTCTAGGGTTTAGTTGTTTATGGGCTAATGAGGCCAATGGGGTGGTTAATCTTTCATTTAACACGCTTGTTCATCCGATTTTGATTTTGATTTTGAAATTAGGGTTTTGTGAATTTAGAGATTTGTGATGAACAAGTGTGGGGGAGGTTAATGTTGGATTAGTTGGTGACTATTGCTTCATTATTGCTGAATTTGAATATTTAATTATCCCCTATTTGGCTACCCATCGTGATGAACTGATGAACTTGCCCAGATTTTCTTCGCCACTGCGCCGCAGTGGGTATGCATGTTGCCACTGCGCCGCAGTGGCCACCACCTGACCACGATTGTGTTTGTTATTACGTAATGGGTTAAGTCTTGCATTCTTAGTTCTCATGTTTTATTTGCTTTATGTATTTGATTGCAGACCGCTGCTGACAAGAGGAAACAAGTTGAAGGCCAATCTAGTGAGGCAGCTAACGTGCCTCATAAAGCACCTAGGCGACAAGAGGAAGTGCCGCTTCACTTTGTGGGAGAGTTGAATGAAAGACATGCTTGGTTGCAATTTGATGAAATTAGGCAACCTCACAAGAACAACTACTTGAACAAACTGTACAAGCTTCAAAAGCATCCCGTTTGCCCACCTAAGTATTTCACTCATACTCAGGCTCAATACTTTGGGGTGCAAGCAGATATTAAGCAGTGGTTTTCTATGGGGATGAGAGTTGGTAATAGGGTGGTCAATTGCGAAATTTGGGATAGAGTGTTTCTTAACAGGGAACCAGTTTACCGGGAATTGTGTTTGGAGTTTTATTCGACCTTGAGATTGACTAAGGAATTGCACAAGGTCAAAGACATTTTTGAGGAAAGGATTGTTGTGTTCTACTATGGGGGAGAGAAGAGGAAGTTATCCATAGCAGAGTTTGGTCATTACGTAGGTATGTATTCTAGGCAAGAGTTGGATAACCCGGATTGGAGAAATCTTTTGAGGCAAGGATATTATGTTAAGGCAGATTTGGGTGATGGTGAGTCCATTCCTCAGTATTGGACTCGGATTTCTGGGGGAGTGGCTTGGCCTACTGGAGGTTATGGTAGTGTCTCTAAAATCAAAAGTGTTAAGTTACGGTTGCTCCACAGGATATTAGTGACGTCTTTTGTTCAAAGGTCGACTCATTGGGATAAGGCCTATCAATTAGATTTGTGGTTGATAAAGCTGTTTTCTGAGGGGTCGCCTAGAAAGTTTGCATTGCCTCCGATGGTACTCTTGGACCGAATGTGCAACCATTCCGATTCTGAGCTTGTTTTGGGTCATTTATCACCCGGATTTATAAAAGGATGGGAGTGTTCGAATCGGATGCGTGCCAGACGTATCTTTCTCAGGCCGTCTATCAAGTGGATTTAACTTCTAAGGAGTTGATTAGGGCGAAGATAGTAAGAAAGAAGCAGGGGAATGTGCCGGAGAGACTGTTGGATGATGAGGGGGTTGTAGGGTCACCACCGCCGGATGTGGAGGAGGATGATGTTGATATGGAGGATGCTCCTCAGGAGCCACAGAGGAGGCGTGGCCGTAGCGGTTTTGATTTGACTGAGTTAGGATCCACAGTTCAGAAGATATATGAGGATCAACAGGAGAGCCGCCGGGCATTTGAGGCTTATCAGAGGCGGATGGACCAGGATATGACATGGGTTGGTTCGCAGCAGGCCTACACGAACTATACATTGGACTATTATCAGCCTATGTGGAATGCACAATATCATGGGAAGGAGTTTGTTCCATCAGATCCGGTTCTGGAGTTTAGACCACCACCTATTCATGTCCCCGATTATCGCCAGGGTGGTCAGTCTTTCTTCCCTATGACTGCCCCAGGGGACATGTCACCTCGGCCCCATAATTTGGGAGGATCTCCTCGTGGGCCAGTGCAGTTTGGTACTTTTCAGGGTGGACATGATGCTGGTGGATCCGGAGGTTTTGCTGGTGGACATGATGCCGGTGGTTCATCTTCTTTTGTTCCTGGTTTTGTTGCAGGTTTGGATGCAGGTACGTCAGGATTTGATGCTGATCAGTCAGGAGGTGGTGCTGGTGGTTCAGGTTCAGCTCAGGAGGAAGAGCAAGATTGGGTGACAAGTATATTTGGCAAACCTGGACTACCCTATGGCTACCATGGACATCAGCAGTGAGTGGAGATGATTCCCATCCGGTACCGTGGGATGGAATCATATGATTATTGGGTCTGTTGGTATTCTCATGACATTACTTTATTTTATCATTGTCTGGTATCCACCCTACGGGGTGATGAAACATTTGTAATTTCCTTTGTTTCTTTTAATTTTTGCATGATACTCTTTTAGTTTGCATTTTGTATGGATATGTTGGATGGGTTCTTGTAATTGAGCAGGTTTGATCCGAATGATGGCAATACCTAGTGGCACCCAAGTGTGGGGGAGGACCCGTTGGATTTGTTTGATTGTGTGATCGTGTTAGTAGCTCACTATGATGTCATGTGCATATGCTGGCAGTAAGTTCAGCGCAACATTTTTGATTGGCATCTTTATTGACATTGTTTCACACACAGTTCTCACACCTTCCGTTTTGGGACTAGTTTGTTTCTCCCGTTAAGCAAATTGGACTTCCTCTTTAGGAAGAGCAATTTGTGGTGCGGGGTCGACTTACTTGTTTTGAAACGGAATGTGTCCATGATCCGGTATGTGTTCTCATTCTTTATGTCTATTTGCTTACCCCTATTTACCTTTGTTTTGACCGAATATGGACATTGAGGGCATTGTCCATCTTAAGTGTGGGGGGGATGGCAAATAGGTTTAAGCTACCGGATATATCTCTTTTGTTGTTTTGCCATTGAGATTTAGCCGTTCTTGTGGATGTGTCCCTCTCGTAGGCTTTTGGGTTTTATCCAAGAGTAAGGGTTCTATCTTGAACTCTGAACTATGATGTGCATGTTTGAGATTGGTTGTTTCGATTTGGTAAGATGACGGAAGAATATGATTTGAAACTTGTGTTGAGCTTGTCCTTGTGGTAAATTGCTTTTGTCACTTAATTCATAATAACTTAATGAGCAATTTTACTACAAAATTTTTCCTTGGCACCATTTTAATCGGCGAAATGTGTTCTGAACGGTTATTGGGCTAATCCTTGTGGATTGATAACATTACTTGCATACTCAAATTTCCCCAAACACCTAAAGTTGTGAGATTCATCATTCATTTATAGGTGTGCTAGGTGTTTACGGTTGTGGTTTGATTGCCTTGTAATTTGTCCCTCTCTTAGGCTCTTGGATTTATTCGGGAGTAAGGGTTCCATTTCGAACTCTGAACTAAGATGTGCAAATTTGAGGTTAATTTATTCCATTTCCGGGTTACTTTCTTTGATATGAGTGTGCCGGTGATGTGTTGAGCTAGAACTTGGCCTGGTGATCGTTACGAGACCGCAGTGAGATCACTTTTGTGATATAAGTGCATTGGATGACGAATTGGCATATTAGGTTTGACCCGTATTTTCTTCCTTTCTCTTCACCTTTGCTTTTGTATATTTTTACCGTTACTATACATGCACTTTCTTTCCTTCCTTTGTAAACCTTTGTTGCACTCATTTAGTGCAAAGTACACTTATACATCCCTTTTAACTTAGCCTTTTCCTTTGTATATATCACTTATATATGAAAACGTTACCTAATCATACCTTACTATACCGATAGTCTAATCTGGGGGCCATTGATTGTCATTGATTTGTTTGGATAGTTTGGGAGTGCTTCAGTGGATTGTCTAGTGGAATATTCTTGTCTATGAGAATACGTCATTTGGTCAAGTTATTGGGGAATGTCTTGGATTGTTCAAAGGAAGTATATTGTTATAGACATTGTTCATCATTGTAAGAAGGTGCCTACTAGTAGAGTAAAAATGGTTCAAAATAAGAAAAAGTGAAAAAAACTTGGGCTACTAGTGGGTACTTCTCATTTTTAGATGTCTAAAGTTTTGTTGTATCATTAAGAATGGAAGACTTGGTTGAATTTAAGTTGTTTGAAGTTGATACACCACAATGGTGTCGGTTTTGCTTGGTATTTTTGAGGTGTCTTAGCGGATAACATCTTAGGGTTTGTTGGCAATCAATGGTACGGGTTTTGATTAGACTATTTTGTACATATTTCATACATACCTTATACTTTTGTTACTTCCTATCACTAACCTAAATTTCCCATACTCCATTGTAAATTTCCATAATATATACCTTAGCCTAACTATACAACCGACCTATATGCCATATTTTGATGATGTACTTGGTGCTTACGCCACGTCGGTGGAGTTATGATCCTTGTTCAAGCCTATGGTAAGATATGCATCACGACCGCGCAATGAGTTCGTTAGAGTAGGATGATTTTGATAGGCTCATTTGTTTCACTTTTGCTTAGTCGTGTTATTGAGGCTTGTGGATTGTTCAGATATTGTCAAACATTTCGGGTTTTCATTTAAGATTAAAACTGCTTCACCCAACTTTTTGTCATTGACATGCTTGGTGTGGCTTCTTTTTGATAATCGTAATGTGTTTATATAGCTTAGTGTCAAGGAACGCTTTTTGCTTAATTTCCAGATTTGCTTGAGGACAAGCAACGCTCAAGTGTGGGGAGATTTGATGTGACCAATTTATATAGATCGCCCACTTCATTATTGGCCTTTTTCGTATGTGTTTTGAGTCGAATTTTGTATGCATTTGGCGCGTTTATGGTGTTTGTTAGTGCTTTCAGGTTCTTAGCAGGTTGTGCGTCCATTTGGTACATTTTCTGACGATTTTAGGCCAAGATGTTGATCCGAGTGTTCGAGTGATGTTGATAAAGAAAATCAAAGATTTCAGCAAGATTTGACTGCGCCGCAGTGGGAGGGATGATGCCCCACTGAGCCGCAGTCACTGGAGTGAAGAAGCCACATGGATTCCAGCAAGTTTGAGCTGCGCCGCAGTGGGAGTATTCACACCCCACTGCGCCGCAGTCAAGGTGTGCCAAAGCCAAGGCTTTCCAGAGGTTTTACACTGCGCCGCAGTGGGAGGAATGTTGCCCCACTGCGCCGCAGTCCTTGGTCGATCAAGAATAATATATTTTCCAGTGGTTTAACACTGCGCCGCAGTGGGAGGAATGTTGCCCCACTGCGCCACAGTCACCCTAGTTCAAGATTCCAGGGTTTTCCACTGCGCCGCAGTGGGAGCGCACCATGCCCACTGCGGCGCAGTGAGTGCACGGGGAGACCAGGGCTACAGCCCCTTTGCACCAGATTGGGGGGAGATATAAAAGAAAAAAAACCTAATTTCATATTATCCAAGTTTTTCTTTCTAGGAGCTGTTCTACCAAGGGTCTTTGACGGATCATCGCAGATTTCATCATTTGATTCATTGAAGATTCAAGAACATCCATCTAGATCGTATCTAATTTTCTGTCTTGCAATTTATATTCAACAATCATTGGTACAATATGTTTTCTTTCAATTTCTTTATTACAATTCAATTTAGTATGATTGGCTAGATTTCTAATCATCCACTTTGATGAAACTTGACGAATGATATGATTGCAATATTTTAATTCAAGAGTTGATTCCAATTATCGTTGTGTCGTGATCTTTATCAATTAATTCCTTGCGATTTATTCTTTTGATGTTGATGGTTTATGTGTTCATCGTTAGTGGTACTAGGTGAAGGGGGTTGGGGGGGGGGGGGGGGGGGGGGAACAAACAAACAAAAAAAAAAAAACAAAAAAAAAAAAAACAAATACGTTTATCGTTTCAATTCGATTGTCTACGGTCGTTTGTCACCGGTTCATGGTATGACGGTGAATGTCAAATCTATAATAGGAGTTAATTGGTAAACGTGTTTAGAAACGGTTGGTGGTACCACGTTTTCATTCACATAGGCATAATTGGTAATTGGATAATCAAGCAACTAATTGTTGGGGAGATTTTCTAGGCATTGGTGGTACCGGCTTGGGTAATTTAATTAGCAACTTAGGTGTTTGGGTTATTTGTGAGCGGTTGGTGGTACCACGCGAGCATTTTATCCTTTCACGATTATCTTGTCAACTCTAAATAATCTGAACTTTATCGTGTGCAATCATAACTGAAGTCAAGTGGATTCGAAGTGGGTGATATTTATTCATATTGTTTGAACTTTCTTTACTTTTGAAAGAACCCGAACTCATTTTAGGAAAATAAGAGATTTTTTTTTTTTTATTAGCCCCCACTGCGCCGCAGTGGAGGTGTACACCTCCCACTGCGCCGCAGTGGGAAGTTACGGAAGCAGGCGACCAAACTTCCCCACTGCGCCGCAGTGGAGCGAACCATGCTCACTGCGGCGCAGTGAGTGCACGGGGAGACCAGGGCTACAGCCCCTTTGCACCAGATTGGGGGAGATATAAAAAGAAAAAAACCTAATTTCATATTATCCAAGTTTTTCTTTCTAGGAGCTGTTCTACCAAGGGTCTTTGACGGATCATCGCAGATTTCATCATTTGATTCATTGAAGATTCAAGAACATCCATCTAGATCGTATCTAATTTTTTGTCTTGCAATTTATATTCAACAATCATTGGTACAATATGTTTTCTTTCAATTTCTTTATTGCAATTCAATTTAGTATGATTTGCTAGATTTCTAATCATCCACTTTGATGAAACTTGACGAATGATATGATTGCAATATTTTAATTCAAGAGTTGATTCAATTATCGTTGTGTCGTAATCTTTATCAATTAATTCCTTGCGATTTATTCTTTTGATGTTGATGGTTTATGTTTTCATCGTTAGTGGTACTAGGTGAATACGTTTATCGTTTCAATTCGATTGTCTATGGTCGTTTGTCACCGGTTCATGGTATGACGGTGAATGTCAAATCTATAATAGGAGTTAATTGGTAAACGTGTTTAGAAACGGTTGGTGGTACCACGTTTTCATTCACATAGGCATAATTGGTAATTGGATAATCAAGCAAACTAATTGTTGGGAGATTTTCTAGGCATTGGTGGTACCGGCTTGGGTAATTTAACTAGCAACTTAGGTGTTTGGGTTATTTGTGAGCGGTTGGTGGTACCACGCGAGCATTTTATCCTTTCACGATTATCTTGTCAACTCTAAATATCTGAACTTTATCGTGTGCAATCATAACTGAAGTCAAGTGGATTCGAAGTGGGTGATCTTTATTCATATGTTTACTTTCTTTCCATTTGAAAGAACCCGAACTCATTTTAGGAAAATAAGAGATTTTTTTTTTTTTTATAAGCCCCCACTGCGCCGCAGTGGAGGTGTACACCTCCCACTGCGCCGTAGTGGGAAGTTACGGAAGCAGACGACCAAACTTCCCCACTGCGCCGCAGTGGGGTGGAAACACTCCCACTGCGCCGCAGTGGGATATTTCGGACCTCAGCCTGCAGTTTTCCTGCAGGTCTAAAACTTTTAAAAATCATATCCCAAACTTCAATCTTGCACAATCTTTTACCAAACTTCAAAATGAGTTAAAGACACATGATTTAAAATTTCAAAAGCTTTCATTTGATCAAGTGTAACATTTACAACGAAACGGGTCATTTTACCCAAGTTGACACCTTTCAAAAGACGGCATTCAAAAGTGGAAATTTCGGCATGACCCATTCGTAAAATCATCATCCAAACCTGTTACGGATTATGAATTTCTCCAAAACACATTTAAACAAAATCAATATATTACAACTACTAAACGACCCATTTAAAATACCCAAAAACTCGAGTCTAACCTAGACATCATAATAATTTTCCAAAAGACAAAACAAGAGTACAAAGAGCCGATAGTTCAAAGGGGTCACTATGGGTCCTATTACCAATTCCATTATCCGCATTTAGCTAAAGCAATCAATATCCAAAAAGCATCTTTAACTCCAATCTTTACATTACTTAACTTTCTTCCGCATCCGGGACAACCTATAAAAAGGGTAAACAACTAAAAAGTAAGCAAAGCTTAGTGAATAATCTTGCATACGTTTATACATACGAAGGAGGGCAATGCACAATGACTGTTGCATATAGACTATGACACCGTCGTGTCATATCTATAATACTCACCTTGCACGCTAAACAACATATATGGATCCATATAAGCTAACAATCATGACTATCGGGATTCTTAGGTCCCGGAGGTTCTTAGGCCTCATTTCATGTCAACAATAGGGGTTCTTAGGCCCCGGAGGTTCTTAGGCCTCATTTCATGTCAACAATAGGGGTTCTTAGGCCCCGGAGGTTCTTAGGCCTCATCAATACTATGCCCCACATGGGCTCAACGCCAAATCAATTACCATGCTCGGAATATCCACGTCTCATGGTAATTGACCCAACATTTGTATGCAAGAATTCCTCCTGTAACATCCCAAAACTTAATCGTTCATGTTGACTAACGTCGTTAGGTCAAATTCTAAGTCCGTGATATGTTTACGTGGAAATACGTGTTTATATGTTTATGTGCCCTATGTGTAAGATTTAATTATCTTTGATGAGTGACAATAAAGTAGACTTAATGATGTGTAAAAGGTCTATATAGTGTGCGAAAGTGCTTCCATGTGTTATGTATATCCCCATTAGGTGTTTAAAGGTGTAATAAAGCTAATATGAAGTCCAGGGACTAAATCTGACAAAACTGAAAGTTGAAAAACGGGATTAGGGTTACAATTAGCCTAATCTCTAATTAATTGCAGCCTAATCACATTTTCTAAACACACATACAGTCGTTCAATTCACTAATCGATTTCTTAAGGAATCTCCAAGTTTTTGGTCAATCAATTGGGTGTTTTTGTATTGAATCGAATTGGCTATCGTTTGCTACAGGTAATCAATGATTCGTTGGCTATATTTCAGATCAAAAGATGTTTCTATTTGAATCAAAAACTGATTTTAAAAGAAGTTTTGAAAGAATTAGAGTTTATTATGTGTTTTGGTCAATTGATGTTCATAATGGTGTTAAACGAGTTTATAATCGATCTTTATGATCAAGAGATGTTCAATTATGTCAAAAACATGTTTTGGGAACAGCCTAAGTCGATCGATTTCTGGAAAAAAATGAAGAACATAGTCGTTTTCGAGTTCTGGACGGAAATAAGGTTTAAATTCGTTCCTGAAGCTTAAATTCGTTTTCTGGAAATCTAAGTTCGTTTGAATGTTATGATGAACGGTGGTTAATGATATGTTTACGATATGAAATGTTATGATGAACGGTGGTTAATGATATGTTTACGATATGATATGTTTACGATATGATATGTTATGATGAACGGTGGTTAATGATATGTTTACGATATGATATGTTATGATGAACGGTGGTTAATGATATGTTTACGATATGATATGTTTACGATATGATATGTTATGATGAACGGTGGTTAATGATATGTTTACGATATGATATGTTATGATGAACGGTGGTTAATGATATGTTTACGATATGATATGTTATGATGAACGGTGGTTAATGATATGTTTACGATATGATATGTTATGATGAACGGTGGTTAATGATATGTTTACGATATGATATGTTATGATGAACGGTGGTTAATGATATGTTTACGATATGATATGTTATGATGAACGGTGGTTAATGATATGTTTACGATATGATATGTTATGATGAACGGTGGTTAATGATATGTTTACGATATGATATGTTATGATGAACGGTGGTTAATGATATGTTTACGATATGATATGTTTACGATATGATATGTTATGATGAACGGTGGTTAATGATATGTTTACGATATGATATGTTTACGATATGATATGTTATGATGAACGGTGGTTAATGATATGTTTACGATATGATATGTTTACGATATGATATGTTATGATGAACGGTGGTTAATGATATGTTTACGATATGATATGTTTACGATATGATATGTTATGATGAACGGTGGTTAATGATATGTTTACGATATGATATGTTATGATGAACGGTGGTTAATGATATGTTTACGATATGATATGTTATGATGAACGGTGGTTAATGATATGTTTACGATATGATATGTTATGATGAACGGTGGTTAATGATATGTTTACGATATGATATGTTATGATGAACGGTGGTTAATGATATGTTTACGATATGATATGTTTGCGATATGATATGTTATGATGAACGGTGGTTAATGATATGTTTACGATATGATATGTTATGATGAACGGTGGTTAATGATATGTTTACGATATGATATGTTATGATGAACGGTGGTTAATGATATGTTTACGATATGATATGTTATGATGAACGGTGGTTAATGATATGTTTACGATATGATATGTTATGATGAACGGTGGTTAATGATATGTTTACGATATGATATGTTATGATGAACGGTGGTTAATGATATGTTTACGATATGATATGTTTACGATATGAAATGTTATGATGAACGGTGGTTAATGATATGTTTACGATATGATATGTTTACGATATGATATGTTATGATGAACGGTGGTTAATGATATGTTTACGATATGATATGTTATGATGAACGGTGGTTAATGATATGTTTACGATATGATATGTTATGATGAACGGTGGTTAATGATATGTTTACGATATGATATGTTTATGATATGATATGTTTACGATATGATATGTTATGATGAACGGTGGTTAATGATATGTTTACGATATGATATGTTATGATGAACGGTGGTTAATGATATGTTGTAATGTTGTTATGTGCATGTATATGTGGCTTGTTCATCTAGAACACTAGACCTTTTTAGGTTGCCATGACACGTGCACGTTTTAAGGGCCCTAACGTGAAAAGATGATAGTATGGATTAGTTTAGGTTAAAGGTGGAAATCTAAACTAAATACGATAAATGCTCGAGCTAATTAGATGTTAAGTGTTATGCATAACCTGTACCTTGCGGTGGTAATAGGTACATCGTGCCTTACGGTGGTAATAGGTACGTATAGATGGTGCCTGACGGTGGTAATAGGTACGTCATGCCTGACGGTGGTTATAGGTATGTTAAAATGGTTGCTCGGGTGGTTCCTTGCAACAAGTCATATGTGGCGAGTAGTTTCGGGTGGCCTGATGACCCACCTAATGTCATGAACATAACGTGCTACTCATGGATCGACATTGTCTTTCCTTAATGGTAACTTCGGTTACAACTTAACGGTGACCTAGTCACAACTTAATGAGATGAGATGAGATGACGAAATTGATTAGGCACGCTTAGGGTCATGAACTCTATGCTTATATGTGATGTGGATATGTGATGTGGATATGTGATGTGGATATGTTTATACGGTGGTATGAATGCCTAATTAAAATGACGTAATGTTGTGACGATTTGAATGGATATGGATGTTATGTTATGCTTATGTGATGTGGATATGTGATGTGGATATGTGATGTGGATATGTGATGTGGATATGTGATGTGGATATGTGATGTGGATATGTGATGTGGATATGTGATGTGGATATGTGATGTGGATATGTGATGTGGATATGTGATGTGGATATGTGATGTGGATATGTGATGTGGATATGTGATGTGGATATGTGATGTGGATATGTGATGTGGATATGTGATGTGGATATGTGATGTGGATATGTGATGTGGATATGTGATGTGGATATGTGATGTGGATATGTGATGTGGATATGTGATGTGGATATGTGATGTGGATATGTGATGTGGATATGTGATGTGGATATGTGATGTGGATATGTGATGTGGATATGTGATGTGGATATGTGATGTGGATATGTGATGTGGATATGTGATGTGGATATGTGATGTGGATATGTGATGTGGATATGTGATGTGGATATGTGATGTGGATATGTGATGTGGATATGTGATGTGGATATGTGATGTGGATATGTGATGTGGATATGTGATGTGGATATGTGATGTGGATATGTGATGTGGATATGTGATGTGGATATGTGATGTGGATATGTGATGTGGATATGTGATGTGGATATGTGATGTGGATATGTGATGTGGATATGTGATGTGGATATGTGATGTGGATATGTGATGTGGATATGTGATGTGGATATGTGATGTGGATATGTGATGTGGATATGTGATGTGGATATGTGATGTGGATATGTGATGTGGATATGTGATGTGGATATGTGATGTGGATATGTGATGTGGATATGTGATGTGGATATGTGATGTGGATATGTGATGTGGATATGTGATGTGGATATGTGATGTGGATATGTGATGTGGATATGTGATGTGGATATGTGATGTGGATATGTGATGTGGATATGTGATGTGGATATGTGATGTGGATATGTGATGTGGATATGTGATGTGGATATGTGATGTGGATATGTGATGTGGATATGTGATGTGGATATGTGATGTGGATATGTGATGTGGATATGTGATGTGGATATGTGATGTGGATATGTGATGTGGATATGTGATGTGGATATGTGATGTGGATATGTGATGTGGATATGTGATGTGGATATGTGATGTGGATATATGAATTAAAATGATGTAAGTGATGTTATATGGATGAAATGTTTGCTTAAACCTGGTGTTATCTTACTTAGCTTTATAGCTAACACTTGTTTCTTTTAATGTGTTGACACCCCTCAGGTTAGGCAGTAAGATGACGTGTGAAGCTGTGGCGAGAGATGGGTAGATGATCAAGCTGGCTTTAGTTTACCCAATAGCTTCGCATAGACCTTATGTTATTGATTTCCTTTATGGAACTTATGTAATGACTATGTTATGATTGCTTTATGTTGGGCAATCTTATGGATTTCTTTTATTACTGATTTGATGCTATTAGTAACACCACTTATGTTTTCTCAACTGTTTTCCTTAGTTGAGTATTTTCCTAAATCGTTTCCGCATGATTTAACGCCGTTAGGCAAAATTTTTGGAAATCCATATTTTTACGAAACGGGTGTTACAAGTTGGTATCAGAGAAGTAGTTTAAGTGAACCAAGGCCTATTGACCATAGGATTTGGACTTAAACTTAAGATGCGCATGCTAGGTATTTGTAGGATGCCTTAGCTTTAACGTAAGATGATATAGGATGGGTTGGGACGAGTGCGAGTGCGATAGGGCTTATGAGATGTTTACGATACGAAGTATGTTTTAGCCTTATCTTTGCGCTTATCGACTCTATCTTTCAGTGAAGGAAAGATGGTTAACACTCGTCAAGGCAACTTACGACGCGATGGAGTTACTGCAAGCATTACCCCACCTGTCTATCCAGGTGCCGGTGCTAGTAATGCTGCCAATGCTGCTGCTGATGCAGCTAATACGACTGGAAATCGAGGAAACCCCCAGCAAGTAAATCAGCCAAGCCCATTAGGTCCTATGCCTCCACCTCCCGGCAATCCACCTAGAGTTAACGAAGCAGTGGTGGAGCAAATCCCTAATGCAGCTGAACTGTACAATCTTGTGCTGACTCTCCAAGCCCAGTTAGCACAGACTCAGGAGCAACTGAACAACGCTCTTGCTGAGAATGCTGAAGGAACGGATGGCAACTACTCAGTGCCATCTCACCACATTGAGCCACCAGTGGATAATGTTGTCGTTCCCCCTGTTAATGTTGATGTGGCTCCTCCTAATGTAGTTCAAGCTCCTCGATTTAAGTTCGAAAGTTTCCAGAAGTGTGGAGCTCAGAAATTTAATGGAACACTAAACGCAGTAGGCTGTATGGAATGGCTTGATGATACTGAAATGGTTTTTGAAGCTTGTGATTGTCCTGAGGATAAAAAGGTGTTGTGTGCGAGTAGAATGTTGAAGGAAGGTGCTCGAGACTGGTGGAAGAGCATTACTATTTCAATGACCCCGGCTATGGTAACTGCTATTACATGGGCTGACTTTAAGCAGAAATTCATTGAGGAGTATATCGGGACTCATGAACAGCGCAAAATGGAAAAAGAGTTCCGTGCTTTAACAGCTGAAGTTGGCAAAATTAATGACTATGCTCGTTCCTTTATGGAACTTATGTAATGACTATGTTATGATTGCTTTATGTTGGGCAATCTTATGGATTTCTTTTATTACTGATTTGATGCTATTAGTAACACCACTTATGTTTTCTCAACTGTTTTCCTTAGTTGAGTATTTTCCTAAATCGTTTCCGCATGATTTAACGCCGTTAGGCAAAATTTTTGGAAATCCATATTTTTACGAAACGGGTGTTACAAGTTGGTATCAGAGAAGTAGTTTAAGTGAACCAAGGCCTATTGACCATAGGATTTGGACTTAAACTTAAGATGCGCATGCTAGGTATTTGTAGGATGCCTTAGCTTTAACGTAAGATGATATAGGATGGGTTGGGACGAGTGCGAGTGCGATAGGGCTTATGAGATGTTTACGATACGAAGTATGTTTTAGCCTTATCTTTGCGCTTATCGACTCTATCTTTCAGTGAAGGAAAGATGGTTAACACTCGTCAAGGCAACTTACGACGCGATGGAGTTACTGCAAGCATTACCCCACCTGTCTATCCAGGTGCCGGTGCTAGTAATGCTGCCAATGCTGCTGCTGATGCAGCTAATACGACTGGAAATCGAGGAAACCCCCAGCAAGTAAATCAGCCAAGCCCATTAGGTCCTATGCCTCCACCTCCCGGCAATCCACCTAGAGTTAACGAAGCAGTGGTGGAGCAAATCCCTAATGCAGCTGAACTGTACAATCTTGTGCTGACTCTCCAAGCCCAGTTAGCACAGACTCAGGAGCAACTGAACAACGCTCTTGCTGAGAATGCTGAAGGAACGGATGGCAACTACTCAGTGCCATCTCACCACATTGAGCCACCAGTGGATAATGTTGTCGTTCCCCCTGTTAATGTTGATGTGGCTCCTCCTAATGTAGTTCAAGCTCCTCGATTTAAGTTCGAAAGTTTCCAGAAGTGTGGAGCTCAGAAATTTAATGGAACACTAAACGCAGTAGGCTGTATGGAATGGCTTGATGATACTGAAATGGTTTTTGAAGCTTGTGATTGTCCTGAGGATAAAAAGGTGTTGTGTGCGAGTAGAATGTTGAAGGAAGGTGCTCGAGACTGGTGGAAGAGCATTACTATTTCAATGACCCCGGCTATGGTAACTGCTATTACATGGGCTGACTTTAAGCAGAAATTCATTGAGGAGTATATCGGGACTCATGAACAGCGCAAAATGGAAAAAGAGTTCCGTGCTTTAACAGCTGAAGTTGGCAAAATTAATGACTATGCTCGTTCCTTTATGGAAAAGATGAAATTTGTGGGTCATCTATTTAGAACTGATGCAGATCAAGTCGCCTGCTATGTCGATGGTTTACCTCCAAGTTATCGAGGTATTTGTAGGCAGCATAAGACCCTAACGGAAGCAATCAAGGAATCCAAAAAGCTTGATGATGATTTTGCTGCGGATAAGAAAGTTGAAAAGAAAGAAGATGAGAAGAAGTCTGGCAATAAACGGAGGTTTGGTGGGTCAAATCGTTTTGGTAAGAAATTTAAGGGATCTTCATCGTCCTCTGACAAGGGAAGGGCAGACAAGGAAGGAAAATGGTGCCCTGGCTGCAAATCTATCCATTCTGGTCAGTGTTCTACAAAGACCCGCAGGTGCAATAAGTGTGGAACTCAGGGTCATACCATTGATCAATGCACTGACAAGGCTAGATGTTATAAATGTGGAGACACCAAGCACCGTATTGCAGACTGCCCGCAGATGAAGAAAGATGAGGGAAAGAAGGCAGAAGCTTCCAAAGCCAAAGCCCGTGCTTTTCAGATGACGGCTGAGGAGGCAAAAGACGATGATCAGGTAGTTACTGCTATCCTTATTGTTAACTCCAAACCTGCTAATGTGTTATTTGATTCTGGTGCGAACAAATCTTTTGTGTCTACTCTGTTTGCTCCTAAGTTAGACATGACTACTAGTTCTTTACGGTGCCCTATAGAAGTAGAGGTGGCTAATGGTGCGACGTCTATTATTCGGGAAGGTTATTCTGATTGTCCGATAGAAATAGAGGGTCGTTCATTTACTGCTAACCTGTTACCCGCTACTATTCCTAGTTTCGATGTTGTTCTCGGTATGGATTGGATGTCTAAGAATGATGCTGTCGTCCTATGTTCGAAAAAGATAGTCCGTATCGCTACTCCCGACGGTAAAGGTGTCTGTGTTTATGGCGACAAGAAGCCGGGAAATGTTAAGGTGATCTCGATGATGAAAGCGCTTCGTTGTATACGGCAAACTAAGTCACATTTTCTAGCTTATGTCATCGATTCTCGTATCGCGAAGCCTACAGTTTCTGATGTCGAAGTTGTTTCCGAGTTTCCTGATGTTTTCCCTGAAGATCTTCCAGGTCTTCCTCCTGACCGTGAGGTTGAGTTTTCTATCGACCTTATTCCTGGTGCTACCCCTGTAGCCAAAGCTCCCTATCGATTAGCTCCGACAGAGATGAAGGAGTTAATGACGCAAATTCAGGAACTTTTAGATAAAGGTTTTATTCGTCCGAGTTCCTCTCCATGGGGTGCTCCTATCCTTTTCGTAAAGAAGAAAGATGGATCCATGCGCATGTGTATCGATTATCGCGAGCTGAATAAAAGAACGGTGAAGAATAAATATCCACTCCCTCGTATCGATGATTTATTCGATCAACTTCAAGGTGCTTCTTATTTCTCAAAGATTGATTTACGGTCTGGCTATCATCAATTGAAGGTTGAAGAAGAAAGTGTAGCCAAAACAGCGTTCCGAACTCGTTATGGTCATTATGAGTTCCTTGTCATGCCATTCGGTTTGACAAATGCTCCAGCGAAGTTTATGGATTTGATGAACCGTGTCTGTCGACCATTTTTGGATCATTTCGTTATTGTTTTTATCGACGACATACTTGTGTATTCAAAGTCGGAAGAGGAACATAGAGAGCATTTGAGAGCTGTCCTTCAAGTCCTCAGAGAGAAAAAGCTATATGCTAAATTCTCCAAGTGCGAGTTCTGGCTAAAGGAAGTTCATTTCCTCGGCCATGTCGTCTCCTCTGATGGTATAAAAGTAGATCCTTCGAAGATAGAAGCAGTGTCGAAGTGGGAGCAGCCTAAGTCTCCTACTGAAATTAAGAGTTTTCTCGGTTTGGCTGGCTATTATCGACGTTTTATTCAGGATTTCTCGCGCATTGCCAAGCCAATGACTGAATTAACAAAGAAAGGTGTGAAGTTTGTGTGGACCGATGCTCAAGAGAAAGCCTTCACAACGTTGAAAAAGAAGTTGTGTGAAGCTCCAGTCTTAGCTTTACCCGAAGGAACAGATGATCTAGTGGTTTATAGTGACGCATCCATCACGGGGTTAGGGTGTGTACTAATGCAACGAGACAAAGTTATCGCTTACGCCTCTCGACAGCTGAAGCCTCATGAGCGGAACTATCCTACTCATGACCTTGAGCTGGCTGCGGTTGTTTTTGCTCTGAAGTTGTGGCGACATTATCTGTATGGTACAAAGTGTACCCTTTATACGGATCATAAGAGCTTACAGTACGTGTTTACTCAGAAGGACATGAATGTTAGACAACGGCGGTGGATGGAGTTATTAAAGGATTACGATTGTGAAATTAAATATCACCCAGGCAAAGCTAATGTGGTTGCTGATGCCTTAAGCCGCAAAGGATATGCGAAAAGTAGATTATGTGCGATGATTACAAAGATTGAGTCGAATTTACTGGAACCTATTCGATTAGCTCAAATCGAAGCGTTAAAGGATGTCAATGTGAAAGCGGAGTCTATTGGGAAAAAGAAGAAGAACAGACTCCAAATGGAAGAAAATAGTCGTGGCCTTCGAACCTACAAAGGTAGAATATGGGTTCCTCTCTATGGAGGCAATCGTGAGTTAGTAATGGATGAAGCTCACAAAACTAAGTATTCTGTACACCCTGGTGCCACAAAGATGCATGCAGATTTGAAGCCTATTTATTGGTGGCCCAGTATTAAGAACGATGTGATGATATATGTGCAGAAATGTTTGACGTGTGCGAAGGTGAAAGCTGAACATCAAAAGCCTTACGGGAAGTTTCAGCAACTTGAGATCCCGGAGTGGAAATGGGATCACATTACGATGGATTTTGTGACCAAACTTCCGAGGACGCCTCGTGGTCACGATATGATATGGGTTATTGTCGATCGATTAACGAAGAGTGCTCACTTTCTCCCAGTTCGTGAGACTGCTCCTATGGAGAACTTCGCTACGTTGTATATTGATGAAGTGGTTACTAAACATGGTGTTCCGATATCGATTGTGTCCGATCGTGATGCTCGATTCGTTTCCAACTTTTGGAAGAGTTTTCAACGGGAAGTTGGTACTCAAGTTCGTCTGAGCACAGCCTATCACCCGCAGACCGATGGGCAAAGTGAAAGGACTATTCAAACGCTCGAAGATATGCTCAGAGCTTGTGTAATGGATTATGGTGGTTCGTGGGATAAACACCTACCTCTTATTGAGTTTGCGTATAACAATAGTTATCATGCGAGCATTGGAATGCCACCTTATGAGATGTTATATGGTAGAAAGTGTCGGACTCCTAGTTGTTGGTTGGAGCCCGGGGAAAAGCAATTTGCTGGACCCGAATTAGTACAACTTACGGCCGATAAAGTTAACGTAGCAAAGAAAGCCTTACGTGTTGCTCGTGAAAGGCAAAAGTCATATGCTGATAAGAAAAGGAGGCCGTTCGATTTTAAAGAAGGCGAAATGGTTTTACTCAAAGTGTCGCCTTGGAAAGGTGTATTACGGTTTGGAAAACGTGGAAAGTTAAGCCCCAGATTCATTGGACCTTTTAAGATCATTAAGAAGGTTAATGAACAGGCATTTAAGCTGGACTTACCTCCAGAACTTAATGGAATTCACAACACGTTTCACGTGTGTTACCTACGTAAGTGCTATGCGAATGAAACGGATGTCATTCCACTCGAGGACGTAAGTATTAATCCCAACAAGCAGATTGTCGATGAACCTGTTGCTATATTGGGAAGGAAACAAAAGAAGTTACGACGAAAGACTATCGATCTAGTTCTCATAAAGTGGAAACACAATCACGGCGAAAGTATGACTTGGGAGACCGAGTCCGTAATGCGGGAGACCTATCCCCACCTTTTTGATGCTGAAGTGATTCCGGGGACGGAATCCTCTTAAGGGGGAGGTAATTGTAACATCCCAAAACTTAATCGTTCATGTTGACTAACGTCGTTAGGTCAAATTCTAAGTCCGTGATATGTTTACGTGGAAATACGTGTTTATATGTTTATGTGCCCTATGTGTAAGATTTAATTATCTTTGATGAGTGACAATAAAGTAGACTTAATGATGTGTAAAAGGTCTATATAGTGTGCGAAAGTGCTTCCATGTGTTATGTATATCCCCATTAGGTGTTTAAAGGTGTAATAAAGCTAATATGAAGTCCAGGGACTAAATCTGACAAAACTGAAAGTTGAAAAACGGGATTAGGGTTACAATTAGCCTAATCTCTAATTAATTGCAGCCTAATCACATTTTCTAAACACACATACAGTCGTTCAATTCACTAATCGATTTCTTAAGGAATCTCCAAGTTTTTGGTCAATCAATTGGGTGTTTTTGTATTGAATCGAATTGGCTATCGTTTGCTACAGGTAATCAATGATTCGTTGGCTATATTTCAGATCAAAAGATGTTTCTATTTGAATCAAAAACTGATTTTAAAAGAAGTTTTGAAAGAATTAGAGTTTATTATGTGTTTTGGTCAATTGATGTTCATAATGGTGTTAAACGAGTTTATAATCGATCTTTATGATCAAGAGATGTTCAATTATGTCAAAAACATGTTTTGGGAACAGCCTAAGTCGATCGATTTCTGGAAAAAATGAAGAACATAGTCGTTTTCGAGTTCTGGACGGAAATAAGGTTTAAATTCGTTCCTGAAGCTTAAATTCGTTTTCTGGAAATCTAAGTTCGTTTGACAAAACGAAGTTTAACTTCGTTCAAGCTATTTTCGTTTAAAAGAGGACTAATTTCGTTGTTAAATCCGTTGGCTAAAGTCGTTTTGGAAAACAAAGATTAAGTTCGTTTGAGATGTCTAAATTCGTTTGTGGATGATTAAATTCGTTTGGCAAACGAATTTAAAGTTCGTTTTGATCAGAAAGCAGTTAAGTTCGTTTTATGGAATTAAGTTCGTAAGAACAAATCTAAGTTCGTTTGAGATGTCTAAATTCGTTTGTGGATGATTAAATTCGTTTGGCAAACGAATTTAAAGTTCGTTTTGATCAGAAAGCAGTTAAGTTCGTTTTATGGAATTAAGTTCGTAAGAACAAATCTAAGTTCGTTTGAGATGTCTAAATTCGTTTGTGGATGATTAAATTCGTTTGGCAAACGAATTTAAAGTTCGTTTTGATCAGAAAGCAGTTAAGTTCGTTTTATGGAATTAAGTTCGTAAGAACAAATCTAAGTTCGTTTTCAAGTCCATTTAAGGTCCCAAATGACTTATACTTCATATGTTAATGAACGATAGGTGTCGGGGGATTACTATTAAGCACTACTAGCTGTTGTTTACGCGCATACACTACTACGAGGTAAGATACACTACTTTTGTCACACTGAGGGTGCAACGAAAATGGTTTCATAAACTATAACCTCCATAACGGTAATGTATAACCTAAAACGTGGTTGGGTTGATATGGGAGGTACTCGGGAAATAATGATGACGATGCTTATGCCTAAAATGCCTCCCCGAAGTTATGTTTATGATATGATATGTAATGATGAACGGTGGTTAATGATATGTTTACGATATGATATGTTTACGATGAACGGTGGTTAATGATATGTTGTAATGTTGTTATGTGCATGTATATGTGGCTTGTTCATCTAGAACACTAGACCTTTTTAGGTTGCCATGACACGTGCACGTTTTAAGGGCCCTAACGTGAAAAGATGATAGTATGGATTAGTTTAGGTTAAAGGTGGAAATCTAAACTAAATACGATAAATGCTCGAGCTAATTAGATGTTAAGTGTTATGCATAACCTGTGCCTTACGGTGGTAATAGGTACGTATAGATGGTGCCTGACGGTGGTAATAGGTACGTATAGATGGTGCCTGACGGTGGTAATAGGTACGTCATGCCTGACGGTGGTTATAGGTATGTTAAAATGGTTGCTCGGGTGGTTCCTTGCAACAAGTCATATGTGGCGAGTAGTTTCGGGTGGCCTGATGACCCACCTAATGTCATGAACATAACGAACGGTCATACCCAAGTTGACACCTTTCAAAAGACGGCATTCAAAAGTGGAAATTTCGGCATGACCCATTCGTAAAATCATCATCCAAACCTGTTACGGATTATGAATTTCTCCAAAACACATTTAAACAAAATCAATATATTACAACTACTAAACGACCCATTTAGAATACCCAAAAACTCGAGTCTAACACTAGACATCATAATAATTTTCCAAAAAGACAAAACAAGAGTACAAAGAGCCGATAGTTCAAAGGGGTCACTATGGGTCCTATTACCAATTCCATTATCCGCATTTAGCTAAAGCAATCAATATCCAAAAAGCATCTTTAACTCCAATCTTTACATTACTTAACTTTCTTCCGCATCCGGGACAACCTATAAAAAGGTAAACAACTAAAAGAATAAGCCAAAGCTTAGTGAATACCATTGCATACGTTTATACATACGAAGGAGGGCAATGCACAAGGACTGTTGCATATAGACTATGACACCGTCGTGTCATATCTATAATACTCACCTTGCACGCTAAACAACATATATGGATCCATATAAGCTAAACAATCATGACTATCGGGATTCTTAGGTCCCGGAGGTTCTTAGGCCTCATTTCATGTCAACAATAGGGGTTCTTAGGCCCCGGAGGTTCTTAGGCCTCATCAATACTATGCCCCACATGGGCTCAACGCCAAATCAATTACCATGCTCGGAATATCCACGTCTCATGGTAATTGACCCAAGGCATATATAAAAGTATGCAAGAATACTCACCTCCTTCGCGACCACAAATCAAAAACCATCAAAACCGCAATTACACAATAGTTATGCTTCAACCTGGCAATAATTCACAAATACATATAATGTCATCAAACACACACAAGGTCACTTAGCCACATTCAATTGCATCTTAGAAACCAAACCCATCTTTTATAGTCTCACATTGTTCTTAGTTTTCCTTTTAACATGATTCCAGTGGTCAAGTTTACATGACACATATACCTACCTTTTATCTTTAGTGACCAATATGTGAATTGTCCTCCAAAGGTGACTTCTGGTCGTTTTAAAAACCAAAACTGCTGCTGTTAAACAGCTTTGACCTTACTGACTTCAAATGACCATAACTTGAGTTCTACACAATATTTTGACCTCATTCCAGTGGCCACTTCTTCTTAACACAATTTAGCACATTTTACCTTCAGTGACCAAGACATGAATTTACTCATAAGAATGTGTTTTACTCGTTTTAATAACAGACGTAAAAATCAGTTTTGCTGAAAGATCAGCATGACGACCCTGAATTCAAAAATTCATAACTGGAGTTCTACTTCGTATTTTCAACCCATTCCAGTGGCAAAATTTGCTTAACACAATAACCTACATTTTCTTTTTAGGGCTCAACAAGTGAAAACTCTGACATGGGGGTGTTTTACACGTGACAAGGTCAGGGACAGAATCTGTCCAGTTTTTGTTCTCACAATATACTCATCAAAACTTTCATGCACCCAACTAGAAATCCCCAAATTGATTAAATTACCATAACCCTAACTTGTATTATATAAATTAACTCATATATATGAAAACCCCAAAATTTCCCAAATATAAATCATTGCATGAACCCTAAATCTTAAAGAGGAAATCAAAGCTAGGTTAGAAAGGTTATTACCTCAAGAATCCAAGGAACTAATTTAGGACTTTGATATCACAAATTCTTCTTTCCCCTTTTTCTCTCTTAAATTCGGCCATCAACCCACAATACACAAACCCTAACTTTTCAATTTTGCTTGATAAAGATTATTGGTGATGATTATTATTGTTGTTTTTATTCTTGAATTACAAATGGAACAAAGCTTGATCTTTGAGAAAAATAAAGAAGAAGATTTAGGAAGCTTGAAGAATAGAAGAGAATGAGTAATGGAAGAATGAATCACCAAGGGTAGGATGGCTGGCACTTCCTATGAGTGCCACGCCCCTTTTCAGATTTTGTGGGTATCTTTACCCGCTATCCGCTAAAGCTCCAACTAAATTAACCCATAACCAAAAATAAAATACTATGAAATTAATTTAATGTTAAAACTATAATAAAGGTTTATTTTCATTGGCTTAAAAATGTCGGGATGTTACAACTCTCCCCCACTTGGAACGGATCACGACCTCGTGATCCAAGCCACATCTAGCAACGACTCTCTAATTTACGTTATCACTTCGTCATCCTTTCATGCTTCCATAGCGTTATGCTCTAACATATAGTCTTGATTTATCTTCTTTTTAAACGTTTCTTCACAAAGACAATAGGCTCCTCGACGTTGTCTTATTTTAATTCACTTGAAGTTCAATTTCTATTATAGGTACACGTGAAACCTCGACGGTATAATACTTCATAAAATGAGAAACGAGAAGGGTAGAATAAATTCCTGGAAGTTCTTCGAGCAATTCCAACAATAAGTAACCTTGACAACCCGAGCAGGTATTTTGAAAGAATCGAAAACTAAGATCTTAGATTTTCCTTATATGCAACTTGTAACGCGTCTCTCTAAAGATAACTTCTTCATATTACATAATTACCAAAATTGAACTTGATAAGTCTTTCTCATTTATCCGCATAAAATTCTTGCCGATCATGGCCCACTTTCAGTTGTTATTCATCGTTTCAATCTTCATGGACATCTTTATCACTATACCCGTGCCACACAACTCTTGGTGTCCCACTTTTCTAGCACGAGCAGGGAATCTACATTTTGATCAAACAACTTTCATACGGAGGCAACTCTGAATACTATAGCGATAGCTAGTGCTATACTGGGACTTCTAACGAGATCATGAGCAAATTCTATGATCCACTAAAGAGCAGCTATTCATGCTTACAAGATTCCGCTTCATTTGAGGTTACTAATAATCTCTCTTAAGATCTTGACACATCTTCGTCATACCGGTGAAGGGATTATTCAGATTATGTAGGTTTCATGGAGCAAAAAAAACGCCTTGGCTTCGTTAAGGAGAGAATTTTAAGTTCTATCATGACGTCTATTGAGTCGGTAAAGATTATTTAGAACATATATCGTGTGCTCAAGCTCCTCGTTTGCTTAGGTTCTCGTTGCAAAACCTCCTCTTGCCTTCTTGATTTGATCGGAGAAATCAAATGTGAATAATATTCACAATGGTAAAACACAGAAAGAAATGTGAGGACTTTTTCAAGATTAAGGCATCCGCCTCAACATGGGCTTACCGGACAAGGTCAGGGACAGAATCTGTCCAGTTTTTGTTCTCACAATATACTCATCAAAACTTTCATGCACCCAACTAGAAATCCCCAAATTGATTAAATTACCATAACCCTAACTTGTATTATATAAATTAACTCATATATATGAAAACCCCAAAATTTCCCAAATATAAATCATTGCATGAACCCTAAATCTTAAAGAGGAAATCAAAGCTAGGTTAGAAAGGTTATTACCTCAAGAATCCAAGGAACTAATTTAGGACTTTGATATCACAAATTCTTCTTTCCCCTTTTTCTCTCTTAAATTCGGCCATCAACACACAATACACAAACCCTAACTTTTCAATTTTGCTTGATAAAGATTATTGGTGATGATTATTATTGTTGTTTTTATTCTTGAATTACAAATGGAACAAAGCTTGATCTTTGAGAAAAATAAAGAAGAAGATTTAGGAAGCTTGAAGAATAGAAGAGAATGAGTAATGGAAGAATGAATCACCAAGGGTAGGATGGCTGGCACTTCCTATGAGTGCCACGCCCCTTTTCAGATTTTGTGGGTATCTTTACCCGCTATCCGCTAAAGCTCCAACTAAATTAACCCATAACCAAAAATAAAATACTATGAAATTAATTTAATGTTAAAACTATAATAAAGGTTTATTTTCATTGGCTTAAAAATGTCGGGATGTTACAACTCTCCCCCACTTGGAACGGATCACGACCTCGTGATCCAAGCCACATCTAGCAACGACTCTCTAATTTACGTTATCACTTCGTCATCCTTTCATGCTTCCATAGCGTTATGCTCTAACATATAGTCTTGATTTATCTTCTTTTTAAACGTTTCTTCACAAAGACAATAGGCTCCTCGACGTTGTCTTATTTTAATTCACTTGAAGTTCAATTTCTATTATAGGTACACGTGAAACCTCGACGGTATAATACTTCATAAAATGAGAAACGAGAAGGGTAGAATAAATTCCTGGAAGTTCTTCGAGCAATTCCAACAATAAGTAACCTTGACAACCCGAGCAGGTATTTTGAAAGAATCGAAAACTAAGATCTTAGATTTTCCTTATATGCAACTTGTAACGCGTCTCTCTAAAGATAACTTCTTCATATTACATAATTACCAAAATTGAACTTGATAAGTCTTTCTCATTTATCCGCATAAAATTCTTGCCGATCATGGCCCACTTTCAGTTGTTATTCATCGTTTCAATCTTCATGGACATCTTTATCACTATACCCGTGCCACACAACTCTTGGTGTCCCACTTTTCTAGCACGAGCAGGGAATCTACATTTTGATCAAACAACTTTCATACGGAGGCAACTCTGAATACTATAGCGATAGCTAGTGCTATACTGGGACTTCTAACGAGATCATGAGCAAATTCTATGATCCACTAAAGAGCAGCTATTCATGCTTACAAGATTCCGCTTCATTTGAGGTTACTAATAATCTCTCTTAAGATCTTGACACATCTTCGTCATACCGGTGAAGGAATTATTCGGATTATATAGGTTTCATGGAGCAAAAACGCTCTGGCTTCGTTAAGGAGAGAATTTTAAGTTCTATCATGACGTCTATTGAGTCGGCAAAGATTATTTAGAACATATATCGTGTGATCAAGCTCCTCGTTTGCTTAGGTTCTCGTTGCAAAACCTCCTCTTGCCTTCTTGATTTGATCGGAGAAATCAAATGTGAATAATATTCACAATGGTAAAACACAGAAAGAAATGTGAGGACTTTTTCAAGATTAAGGCATCCGCCTCAACATGGGCTTACCGGGACGGCACTTAAACTTCGTAGACATAATCTTTCGAGAGAGTTAACCAACTTCTTTGACAATGGTGAGATTTTCGTTGATTGATAAGAAAAGAAAGTTGATATGATTGAGTAAGACCGATATATTTGACGCTATAGAGAAAGAAAAACACCAAAATTTTAAAGTGAAAATAATTCCGGTGGACTTTAAACCGCGAATGGAACGATTCGTCTTGATTTCTTTTAGTACTTCGTTCGACTTCTCATTCTTTTCTTCAAGCTTGCTTCACATTCTTTCTAATTAATTTGGTCAACGGTGAGACTATCTTCAAAAGCCGAAAGTAACGTGACATTTATCACCTGTCAACTACGAAACTTCTAATCTATATTGATCTTGTAGGTCGTCTCCACTTCATCACCGCACTATTCCAAGCCGAATCGACCTCAATCACTCTTTTGGGTAATCACACGATAGAGATAATTTCACTTCTCTTAATCTGCTCATCCGACGATTTGACAGGGAAGTCTCCCTTTTTATAATATCTCCTTTACGTCGCGTAAACGAACTTAGTAACCGTGTTGACTTTCAGAATAAACATTGTCAATGAAAACATTTACGATAACGAAACAATTGAGGTTCGTAAGACTCATGAAAATTTGCAAAATCATGGATAAAATCGAAGAGTATAACTACAAATTCAAACTTCTCAAAACAAGTATAGATAGCTTTTCCGGAAACATCTTCATCGCTCGTCTTAAGTTGATGATTAAAAGGAATGAAAATTCATCTTAAAATAATAAGAAGATCAAGTAGAACATGATTCTTGTCGACGGGTACTCTTCTTCGCTTGTTACTTTATTGAGCTCACGAATAGATAAACGCACGCGCATAAAGTCATATTTGCTTTTAACAAAAGGATAATCATTCCTCTCGGGAACGATTAGATCGATTAAAATTCATGAAAAGGCATTAAGAAAAATCACGACATCAAGAGTATTCTCCGTAGACCGTGGTTTCCATTCGGCGTCGATGATTCAAATATAAAAGACCCGACTATCATACAACGATTATCAAAACGCACGAGCAAAAGCACCAACACAAACCGGCCGTTTCATTTCTTCCGCCGAAGACAATTGTTTTCTTTATGCTAGGAATATTCAACTAGGTCTCCTCCCCCCTTTGTGAAATTAGGAATCATTCACGCTTAGCCTATTCTCAAACATTATATCGTACGCTCCCGAAGGAAAAGAGAACAATTTGGTTCAAAGATTTTAGATCAGGTTTTAACTTTTATAACTACCATACTTATCATTTACTAGTTCATTGTAACTATATCATCCTCATGTTCTCACTATGCAAATTTCATCTTAGTGTCTATCATCAAACCTCAAGTAATCATATACTCATTCAAGAAAAGCATGTTAATCAAGATCAAAACACATTCGCCATACTCCGTATGGTCTTTTAACATACACTTAAATAACCATCTTCAAAACGAGACATCACATTTTACATGGCTTTATACTATCACTTTAAACATATGACTATACAAATAGTTCTTATTGCCATATCTCGTAATCTTTCAACATATCACTAACACAATCATAATTATCATAGGAATCTCCAATCCTAACATTTTATATTACTCATATCATAAGCATTCTTTTCATTAATCCATCAATTAAATCATATCAATACACAACTGATTCTCATCACCAAACTTTATATGATCTTCTATCCCAATAATGATGCCACGGGTCTCACTACCCAATGGTCTTACACTAGATAATAACGATGCCATGGGTCTCACTACCCAATGGTCTTACACCAGATAATAACGATGCCATGGGTCTCACTACCCAATGGTCTTACACAAAATAATAACGATGCCATGGGTCTCACTACCCAATGGTCTTACACAAAATAATAACGATGCCATGGGTCTCACTACCCAATGGTCTTACACAAAATAATAACGATGCCATGGGTCTCACTACCCAATGGTCTTACACAAAATAATGTCACACTTCATTCGCATACATTCAACATTCATCAACTATTCAACATACTTTCTCCTTATAAGTGACAACCATCTTTTAAACTTATAAATCAAATTCCACTTTTATGGCCTCATTGTCGATTATTCAAGTAAAACTTTTGCTCTATCGCATTCGCATACAAACAAGCAAATACACATTAGCATGCATTTCATGTTTACTATGTATTTATCATACCTACTTCTTTACTATCATCAAGCAATATATTAACTCATAAACCAATCTCAAATTTTCAATTCTTACCATTCAATAAACCAGTTAGCATGCAAAGCTCATATTCTATCGTATTTAGATATCAACGAGTAAAATCATAAAACAATTCACATTGCCAAATAAGGTCTCCAACCTATGGTTTCACACTAACATACTTCCATATTTAACAGACTTAACTTGAGCTATTATAATATGTGATCATAATAACGCTGCAGTCATTATGATGATTACTTATTATAACACCTCAAGTGAACAGCGCTAAATACTTCCATATGTCACTAGAAACCAAACTATGCACATAAGGTCAAGTCACATCTATGGTTTAAGTCTAGGTATCCGTGTAATAATAAAATACCTAAATCCCTTAAACCACGGCTTTGATACCACTTGAAAGAACCCGAACTCATTTTAGGAAAATAAGAGATTTTTTTTTTTTTATTAGCCCCCACTGCGCCGCAGTGGAGGTGTACACCTCCCACTGCGCCGCAGTGGGAAGTTACGGAAGCAGGCGACCAAACTTCCCCACTGCGCCGCAGTGGGGTGGAAACACTCCCACTGCGCCGCAGTGGGATATTTCGGACCTCAGCCTGCAGTTTTCCTGCAGGTCTAAAACTTTTAAAAATCATATCCCAAACTTCAATCTTGCACAATCTTTTACCAAACTTCAAAATGAGTTAAAGACACATGATTTAAAATTTCAAAAGCTTTCATTTGATCAAGTGTAACATTTACAACGAAACGGGTCATTTTACCCAAGTTGACACCTTTCAAAAGACGGCATTCAAAAGTGGAAATTTCGGCATGACCCATTCGTAAAATCATCATCCAAACCTGTTACGGATTATGAATTTCTCCAAAACACATTTAAACAAAATCAATATATTACAACTACTAAACGACCCATTTAGAATACCCAAAAACTCGAGTCTAACACTAGACATCATAATAATTTTCCAAAAAGACAAAACAAGAGTACAAAGAGCCGATAGTTCAAAGGGGTCACTATGGGTCCTATTACCAATTCCATTATCCGCATTTAGCTAAAGCAATCAATATCCAAAAAGCATCTTTAACTCCAATCTTTACATTACTTAACTTTCTTCCGCATCCGGGACAACCTATAAAAAGGTAAACAACTAAAAGAATAAGCCAAAGCTTAGTGAATACCATTGCATACGTTTATACATACGAAGGAGGGCAATGCACAAGGACTGTTGCATATAGACTATGACACCGTCGTGTCATATCTATAATACTCACCTTGCACGCTAAACAACATATATGGATCCATATAAGCTAAACAATCATGACTATCGGGATTCTTAGGTCCCGGAGGTTCTTAGGCCTCATTTCATGTCAACAATAGGGGTTCTTAGGCCCCGGAGGTTCTTAGGCCTCATCAATACTATGCCCCACATGGGCTCAACGCCAAATCAATTACCATGCTCGGAATATCCACGTCTCATCGGTAATTGACCCAATATATTAACTCATAAACCAATCTCAAATTTTCAATTCTTACCATTCAATAAACCAGTTAGCATGCAAAGCTCATATTCTATCGTATTTAGATATCAACGAGTAAAATCATAAAACAATTCACATTGCCAAATAAGGTCTCCAACCTATGGTTTCACACTAACATACTTCCATATTTAACAGACTTAACTTGAGCTATTATAATATGTGATCATAATAACGCTGCAGTCATTATGATGATTACTTATTATAACACCTCAAGTGAACTGCGCTAAATACTTCCATATGTCACTAGAAACCAAACTATGCACATAAGGTCAAGTCACATCTATGGTTTAAGTCTAGGTATCCGTGTAATAATAAAATACCTAAATCCCTTAAACCACGGCTTTGATACCACTTGAAAGAACCCGAACTCATTTTAGGAAAATAAGAGATTTTTTTTTTTTTTATTAGCCCCCACTGCGCCGCAGTGGAGGTGTACACCTCCCACTGCGCCGCAGTGGGAAGTTACGGAAGCAGGCGACCAAACTTCCCCACTGCGCCGCAGTGGGGTGGAAACACTCCCACTGCGCCGCAGTGGGATATTTCGGACCTCAGCCTGCAGTTTTCCTGCAGGTCTAAAACTTTTAAAAATCATATCCCAAACTTCAATCTTGCACAATCTTTTACCAAACTTCAAAATGAGTTAAAGACACATGATTTAAAATTTCAAAAGCTTTCATTTGATCAAGTGTAACATTTACAACGAAACGGGTCATTTTACCCAAGTTGACACCTTTCAAAAGACGGCATTCAAAAGTGGAAATTTCGGCATGACCCATTCGTAAAATCATCATCCAAACCTGTTACGGATTATGAATTTCTCCAAAACACATTTAAACAAAATCAATATATTACAACTACTAAACGACCCATTTAGAATACCCAAAAACTCGAGTCTAACACTAGACATCATAATAATTTTCCAAAAAGACAAAACAAGAGTACAAAGAGCCGATAGTTCAAAGGGGTCACTATGGGTCCTATTACCAATTCCATTATCCGCATTTAGCTAAAGCAATCAATATCCAAAAAGCATCTTTAACTCCAATCTTTACATTACTTAACTTTCTTCCGCATCCGGGACAACCTATAAAAAGGTAAACAACTAAAAGAATAAGCCAAAGCTTAGTGAATACCATTGCATACGTTTATACATACGAAGGAGGGCAATGCACAAGGACTGTTGCATATAGACTATGACACCGTCGTGTCATATCTATAATACTCACCTTGCACGCTAAACAACATATATGGATCCATATAAGCTAAACAATCATGACTATCGGGATTCTTAGGTCCCGGAGGTTCTTAGGCCTCATTTCATGTCAACAATAGGGGTTCTTAGGCCCCGGAGGTTCTTAGGCCTCATCAATACTATGCCCCACATGGGCTCAACGCCAAATCAATTACCATGCTCGGAATATCCACGTCTCATGGTAATTGACCCAAGGCATATATAAAAGTATGCAAGAATACTCACCTCCTTCGCGACCACAAATCAAAACCATCAAAACCGCAATTACACAATAGTTATGCTTCAACCTGGCAATAATTCACAAATACATATAATGTCATCAAACACACACAAGGTCACTTAGCCACATTCAATTGCATCTTAGAACCAAACCCATCTTTTATAGTCTCACATTGTTCTTAGTTTGATTTCCAACATATTCGCCTCTTACATCATTATCATAAGGCCAAACTCATTTTATACGAAAAGTATCCTTTTCATTATTTGACCAAGGTGACTTCAAACAAGCATAACTTGAGTTCTACTAAATCTTTTTAGGTGATTCCAGTGGCCAAATTTACTTAACACACTTAGGTACATTTCATCTTTAGAGACCAACATGTTAATTATCCCTCAAGAGTGACTTCTGATCGTTTTAAAAACACAAACAGTTGCTGTCCTTACGCACAAAACAGATTTGACCTTACCGACTTCAAATAATCGTAACTTGAGTTCTACTTACTCTTTTAACATGATTCCAGTGGTCAAGTTTACATGACACATATACCTACCTTTTATCTTTAGTGACCAATATGTGAATTGTCCTCCAAAGGTGACTTCTGGTCGTTTTAAAAAACCAAAACTGCTGCTGTTAAACAGCTTTGACCTTACTGACTTCAAATGACCATAACTTGAGTTCTACACAATATTTTGACCTCATTCCAGTGGCCACTTCTTCTTAACACAATTTAGCACATTTTATCTTCAGTGACCAAGACATGAATTTACTCATAAGAATGTGTTTTACTCGTTTTAATAACAGACGTAAAAATCAGTTTTGCTGAAAGATCAGCATGACGACCCTGAATTCAAAAATTCATAACTGGAGTTCTACTTCGTATTTTCAACCCATTCCAGTGGCAAAATTTGCTTAACACAATAACCTACATTTTCTTTTTAGGGCTCAACAAGTGAAAACTCTGACATGGGGGTGTTTTACACGTGACAAGGTCAGGGACAGAATCTGTCCAGTTTTTGTTCTCACAATATACTCATCAAAACTTTCATGCACCCAACTAGAAATCCCCAAATTGATTAAATTACCATAACCCTAACTTGTATTATATAAATTAACTCATATATATGAAAACCCCAAAATTTCCCAAATATAAATCATTGCATGAACCCTAAATCTTAAAGAGGAAATCAAAGCTAGGTTAGAAAGGTTATTACCTCAAGAATCCAAGGAACTAATTTAGGACTTTGATATCACAAATTCTTCTTTCCCCTTTTTCTCTCTTAAATTCGGCCATCAACCCACAATACACAAACCCTAACTTTTCAATTTTGCTTGATAAAGATTATTGGTGATGATTATTATTGTTGTTTTTATTCTTGAATTACAAATGGAACAAAGCTTGATCTTTGAGAAAAATAAAGAAGAAGATTTAGGAAGCTTGAAGAATAGAAGAGAATGAGTAATGGAAGAATGAATCACCAAGGGTAGGATGGCTGGCACTTCCTATGAGTGCCACGCCCCTTTTCAGATTTTGTGGGTATCTTTACCCGCTATCCGCTAAAGCTCCAACTAAATTAAACCCATAACCAAAAATAAAATACTATGAAATTAATTTAATGTTAAAACTATAATAAAGGTTTATTTTCATTGGCTTAAAAATGTCGGGATGTTACATTTTTCAATTGTCTTGTCATTTCAATTTCTTTAATTTCATATTGTCAAGGTGAGGTAGCAATTCGGCTACTGTTCCATCCTTATCCCAAAATCACTCTATCTGACAACTATTTCAAAACCATTCCCCGTGTTCGATCCTGGACTTACCTTCTAGCTATACTATATACGAACGGGTCCACTGCCCGCAAGTGTGTAGTAGTCAGTTTTAGGGTATTTCTTGTTTTAAATTTTTAAACTCGATTTCACACATCAAGATTGTTATTTAAATAGTTAAACAAGCTAATTGGTTAGACAACTATAGGTGGATAGGGTGGTACTCACACTTGTAGCTAATCGGTTAGGGGATTTGAGTAGGAGACACGGATTTGTTAGCGGATAGGGTGGTACCCACGTGACCGAGTCTAGTGACTTATTTAGATCCCAACTATTGTATTGACTAGTGCAACCTGAAACATGTTATGGACCTGATTCGAGGTAGATGACTTTTAATCTTTCTGTTTAAAACAACTCTCTTTTCAATTAATTCCTCGGAATTACTAACTTGATTTATTTCTGCTAACTAACTTTTAAAAGCAACGTGACAACTCGGTCACAAAACCCCCAACCAATCTTAGTATTACTTGATCTCGCTTAGTTCTTAAACATAGTTCCTGCGAACGAACCTGGTCTTACCTAATAGCTATATTACAAACGAACGGATCCACTGTCCGTGAGTGTGTGTTTAGTTTGGTATTTCCTTGATTTTATAAATTTAAAACTTGACCGCTTTTCATTATACACAAACGACACATCACGTTCATATAACATAAAAGATAAACACTATATTACATGTCATTGGGGTGTCATTATTTGCATTATTAATTGTTCTATGTTTTTCATACATCTTCTTATTATTGTTATTATTTATATACGTTATTTATTATCGCTATATATTTTTTAAGATATATTTAAATATGTTTGAATATTTGTCATAAACGTATTTGTATTACACTAATACTATTATATACCGTTTCTGACCAAAAGTTTGTCGTGTCATAAACCTGTTTCGTAACAACGTGCGGGTACCCGAACTAGTATATACTAAAAATTAATGTGAAATGTACACGTTAATATGCATAAATTATAAGACTCCTTTATTTTTACCAATTTCTATTTTTACCCCTAACTTTTTTGTCTTTTCATTTTTTACCCTTTAAAAATTTATTTTTTTAAACCTTCCCTCATCAATGATTTTGTTTTAGTTTTCTTCATCAAACTTTTCGGTTCATATAATTTGTTTTAGTTTCGAATTTCACTTTCTACATTTATAGGATTGGATTATAACTGGGAGTCTATGTAAAAAATATAAATTTAACCAGGATAAAACATTTTAAAGGAAAAAAACATATCTCAAGGTAACGTACATGTAGAATAACTAGTTTTATTATTAAATGAAATTAAAATTAATAGATTATACTATATAGACGGACTTAATAAACGTAGATTAAGATTTTCTAAAGTAGAAATCAACTTCATAGGTAAAGTTAAGATTTTTTACCTTTCGATAAAAATCAAAAGTCATAATTTAAGAATTATTTTTAAAATTTAAATTTAAATTTTAATCCAAATGTTCTCTTATTTTCCTAAAATGAGTTCGGGTTCTTTCATTAATCCATAAAACATAGCAGCAGTAATATTTATACTCCGTAGTACTCCCTCCGTCCCATGTTAAGTGTCTTTTTTTTATTTTTTGAACGGCAAATTTGGGCTCAGCGGCATGCCTCTTCATATATCCAACTCCAATGCAGACCTCACCTGTAACATCCCAAAACTTAAACGTATATGTTGACTAACGTCGTTAGGTCAAATTCTAAGTCCGTGATATGTTTACGTGGAAATGTGTATTTATATGTTTATGTGCCCTAATTGTAAGACTTAAATGTCTTTAATGAGTGACAATAAAGTGGACTTAATGATGAGTAAATGGCCCATGTAGTGTGCGAAAGTGCTTTAATGTGTTACGTATATCCCCAATAGGTGTTTAAATGCGAAATAAAGCTAATATGAAGTCCAGGGACTAAAATTGACATAAGTGAAACTTGAAAAACGGGATTAGGGATTAGGTTAAGCCTAATCTCATTGAATTGCAGCCTAATTACATTTCCTAAACACACATACAGTTCCTGCAAATTCCCTAATCGATTTCTTAAGGAATCTCCAAGTTTTGGTCAATCAATTGGGTGTTTTTGTATTGAATCGAATTGGTTATCGTTTCTACAGGTAATCCATGGTTTGTTAATTGTATTTTCAGATTCAAAGGTTGTTTTTATGTTAATCAAATCTGATTTTAATAAGGGTTTGAAGTAATTAGGATTTCAAACGTGTTTAAGCAAATTAAGGATCTAAATGGTGTCAAACGAGTTTGTAATCGATCATTATGATCAAAATATGTTAAACAAGGTCAAAAACATGTTTTGGGTGAAGCCCAAGTCGATTGAATTCTGGAAAAATCGAAGAACAAGTCGTTTTAGAAATTCTGGACGAAATTAGAGTTTCTGGTGCTAAGTTCGTTCTGATTGCTTCCCAAACGAACTTCAAGTTCGTTTGATGCTCTCTAAGTTCGTTCATGGGTGTCTAAATTCGTTTGGCAAGAGTTCAAGTTCGTTTAGTGGATTATGAGCTAAATTCGTTTGTGAAAGTTTAAGTGTTTTCAAGTTAAATTCGTTTTGAAACCTAAGTGAAGTCTAAGTGGTTCTAAGGCTTAAATTCGTTTCTCAAACGAAGAAGAACTTCGTTTGAGGTGTTTTAAATTCGTTGGTGAGGTCCTAAGTTCGTTGGGCATTGCTAAGTTCGTTCAGTATGGCCTAAATTCGTTCAGGAAGCTAAATTCGTTTGATTTTTCAAATGGCCATATCTCTTGAATCGTAACTCCGTTTTTGACATATAAACTATCCCTAGAATCGTGAGAGAGTCTATTTTCTAATGGTAATAATTTTAAAGGATGATTTTGAAGTCAAGTTTCCTGAAAGGTCGAATTAGTGAATGAAGGTCGAGTTTCGACGGATTCTATGAGTCCTAAAGTCGTACGAAAGTCCATTTAATGTCCCTAATGACTTATACCCTATATGTTAATGTACGATAGGTGTCGGGGAGTACTATTAAGCACTACTAGCTGTTGTTACGCGCATACACTACTACGAGGTAAGATACACTACTTTTGTCACGCTGAGGGTGCAACGAAAATGGTTTCATAAACTATAACCTCCATAACGGTAATGTATAACCTATAATGTGGTTGGGTTGATATGGGAGGTACTCGGGAATAATGATGACGATGCCTATGATGCTTCCCCGTAGTTATGTTTATGATATGATATGATATGTTATGATGAACGGTGGTTAATGATATGTTTATGATATGATATGTTATGATGAACGGTGGTTAATGATATGTTGTAATGTTGTTATGTGCATGTATATGTGGCTTGTTCATCTAGAACACTAGACCTTTTTTAGGTTGCCATGACATGTGCACGTTTTAAGGGCCCTAACGTGAAAAGATGATAGTATGGATTAGTTTAGGTTAAAGGTGGAAATCTAAACTAAATACGATAAATGCTCGAGCTAATTAGTTGTTAAGTGTTATGCATAACCTGTGCCTTACGGTGGTAATAGGTACATCATGCCTTACGGTGGTAATAGGTACGTATAAATGGTGCCTGACGGTGGTAATAGGTACGTCATGCCTTACGGTGGTTATAGGTATGTTAAAATGGTTGCTCGGGTGGTTCCTTGCAACAAGTCATATGTGGCGAGTAGTTTCGGGTGGCCTGATGACCCACCTAATGTCATGAACATAACGTGCTACTCATGGATCGACATTGTCTTTCCTTAATGGTAACTTCGGTTACAACTTAACGGTGACCTAGTCACAACCTAATGAGATGAAATGACGAAATTGATTAGGCACACTTAGGGTCATGAACTCTATGCTTATATGTGATGTGGATACGTTTATACGGTGGTGTGAATGCCTAATTAAAATGACGTAATGTGTTAAAGTGACGATTTAAATGGATGAAATGTTTGCTTAAACCTGGTGTTATCTTACTTAGCTTTATAGCTAACACTTGTTTCTTTTAATGTGTTGACACCCCTCAGGTTAGGCAGTAAGATGACGTGTGAAGCTGTGGCGAGAGATGGGTAGATGATCAAGTTGGCTTTAGTTTACCCAATAGCTTCGCATAGACCTTATGTTATTGATTTCCTTTATGGAACTTATGTAATGACTATGTTATGATTGCTTTATGTTGGGCAATCTTATGGATTTCTTTTATTACTGATTTGATGCTATTAGTAACACCACTTATGTTTTCTCAACTGTTTTCCTTAGTTGAGTATTTTCCTAAATCGTTTCCGCATGATTTAACGTCGTTAGGCGAAAATTTTTGGAAATCCATATTTTTACGAAACGGGTGTTACAAGTTGGTATCAGAGATGTAGTTTAAGTGAACCAAGGCCTATTGACCATAGGATTTGGACTTAAACTTAAGATGCGCATGCTAGGTATTCGTAGGATGCCTTAGCTAGTGATGACATGAGATGTAGGATGGGTTGGGATGAGTGCGAGTATGATAAGGCTTATGAGATGTTTATGTTACGATGATATGATTTAGCCTTATCCCAATGAACTTTTGTTTTATTTCGCGCTTATCGACTCCACCATTTTATTGAAGGAAAATGGTTAACACTCGCAACCGCAACATCCAACGTGACGGAGCAACTGCCAGCGTTACTCCACCTGTCCATCCAGGTGCAGTTGCTACTAATGCTGCTGCTACTGCTACTGCTACTGCAGCTAACGTGAATGGAAATCGAGGAAACCCCCAGCAAGTAAATCAGCCAAGCCCATTAGGTCCTATGCCTCCACCTCCCGGCAATCCACCTAGAGTTAACGAAGCAGTGGTGGAGCAAATCCCTAATGCAGCTGAACTGTACAATCTTGTGCTGACTCTCCAAGCCCAGTTAGCACAGACTCAAGAACAACTGAATAACGCTCTTGCTGAGAATGCTGAAGGAACTGATGGCAACTACTCAGTGCCATCACACCACATTGAGCCACCAGTGGATAATGTTGTCGTTCCCCCTGTTAATGTTGATGTGGCTCCTCCTAATGTAGTTCAAGCTCCTCGATTTAAGTTCGAAAGTTTCCAGAAGTGTGGAGCTCAGAAATTCAATGGAACACTAACGCAGTAGGCTGTATGGAATGGCTTGATGATACTGAGATGGTCTTTGAAGCTTGTGACTGTCCAGAGGATAAAAAGGTGTTGTGTGCGAGTAGAATGTTGAAAGAAGGTGCTCGAGATTGGTGGAAGAGCATTACTATTTCGATGACTCCAGATATGGTATCTGCTATCACGTGGGCTACCTTCAAGCAGAAGTTTATTGAGGAGTATATCGGGACTCATGAACAGCGCAAGATGGAAAAAGAGTTTCGTGCTTTGACGGCTGAAATTGGTAAAGTCAATGATTATGCTCATTCCTTTATGGAAAAGATGAAATTTGTGGGTCATCTATTCAGAACTGATGCAGATCAAGTCGCCTGCTATGTCGATGGGTTACCTCCAAGTTATCGAGGTATTTGTAGGCAGCATAAGACCCTAACTGAAGCAATCAAAGAATCCAAAAAGCTTGATGATGATTTTGCTGCGGATAAGAAAGTTGAAAAGAAGAGAATGAGATGAAGTCTGGCAATAAGAGGAGGTTTGGTGGATCAAATCGTTTTGGAAAGAAATTTAAGGGATCTTCATCGTCCTCTGACAAGGGAAGGGCAGACAAGGATGGAAAATGGTGCCCTGGCTGCAAATCTATCCATTCTGGTCAGTGTTCTACAAAGACCCGCAGGTGCAATAAGTGTGGAACTCAGGGTCATACATTGATCAATGCACTGACAAGGCTAGATGTTATAAATGTGGAGACACCAAGCACCGTATTGCAGACTGCCCGCAGATGAAGAAAGATGAGGGAAAGAAGGCAGAAGCTTCCAAAGCCAAAGCTCGTGCTTTTCAGATGACGGCTGAGGAGGCAAAAGACGATGATCAGGTAGTTACTGCTATCCTTATTGTTAACTCCAAACCTGCTAATGTGTTATTTGATTCTGGTGCGAACAAATCTTTTGTGTCTACTCTGTTTGCTCCTAAGTTAGACATGACTACTAGTTCTTTACGGTGTCCTATAGAAGTAGAAGTGGCTAATGGTGCAACGTCTATTATTCGGGAAGGTTATTCTGATTGTCCAATAGAAATAGAGGGTCGTTCATTACTGCTAACCTGTTACCCGCTACCATTCCTAGTTTCGATGTTGTACTTGGTATGGACTGGATGTCTAAGAATGATGCTGTCGTCTTATGTTCGAAAAAGATAGTCCGTATCGCTACTCCCGACGGTAAAGGTGTCTGTGTTTATGGTGACAAGAAGCCGGGAAATGTTAAGGTGATCACGATGATGAAAGCGCTTCGTTGTATACGGCAAACTAAGTCACATTTTCTAGCTTATGTCATCGATTCTCGTATCGCGAAGCCTACAGTCTCTGATGTCGAAGTTGTTTCTGAGTTTCCTGATGTTTTCCCTGAAGATCTTCCAGGTCTTCTTCCTGATCGTGAGGTTGAATTTTCTATTGATCTCATTCCTGGTGCTACTCCTGTAGCCAAAGCTCCCTATCGATTAGCTCCGACGGAGATGAAGGAGTTAATGACGCAAATTCAAGAACTTTTAGATAAAGGTTTCATTCGTCCGAGTTCCTCTCCATGGGGTGCTCCTATCCTTTTCGTAAGGAAGAAAGACGGATCCATGCGCATGTGTATCGATTATCGCGAAGCTGAATAAAAGAACGGTGAAGAATAAATATCCACTCCCTCGTATTGATGATTTATTCGATCAACTTCAAGGTGCTTCTTATTTCTCAAAGATTGATTTACGGTCTGGTTATCATCAATTGAAGGTTGAAGAAGAAAGTGTAGCCAAAACAGCGTTCCGAACTCGTTACGGTCATTATGAGTTCCTTGTCATGCCATTCGGTTTGACAAATGCTCCAGCGAAGTTTATGGATTTGATGAACCGCGTCTGTCGACCATTTTTGGATCATTTCGTTATTGTTTTTATCGACGACATTCTTGTGTATTCAAAGTCGGAAGAGGAACATAGAGAGCATTTGAGAGCTGTCCTTCAAGTCCTCAGAGAGAAAAAGCTATATGCTAAATTCTCCAAGTGCGAGTTCTGGTTAAAGGAAGTTCATTTCCTCGGCCATGTCGTCTCCTCTGATGGTATAAAAGTAGATCCTTCGAAGATAGAAGCAGTGTCGAAGTGGGGCAGCCTAAGTCTCCTACTGAAATTAAGAGTTTTCTCGGTTTGGCTGGCTATTATCGACGTTTTATTCAGATTTCTCGCGCATTGCCAAGCCAATGACTGAATTAACGAAGAAAGGTGTGAAGTTTGTGTGGACCGATGCTCAAGAGAAAGCCTTCACGACGTTGAAAAAGAAGTTGTGTGAAGCTCCAGTCTTAGCTTTACCCGAAGGAACAGATGATCTAGTGGTTTATAGTGACGCATCCATCACGGGGTTATGGTGTGTACTAATGCAACGAGACAAAGTTATCGCTTACGCCTCTCGACAGCTGAAGCCTCATGAGCGGAATTATCCTACTCATGACCTTGAGCTGGCTGCGGTTGTTTTTGCTCTGAAGTTGTGGCGACATTATCTGTATGGTACAAAGTGTACCCTTTATACGGATCATAAGAGCTTACAGTACGTGTTTACTCAGAAGGACATGAATGTTAGACAACGACGGCGGATGGAGTTATTAAAGGATTATGATTGTGAGATTAAATATCACCCAGGCAAAGCTAATGTGGTTGCGATGCCTTAAGCCGCAAAGGATATGCGAAGAGTAGATTATGTGCGATGATTACAAAGATTGAGTCGAATTTACTGGAACCTATTCGATTAGCTCAAATCGAAGCGTTAAAAGATGCTAATGTGAAAGCGGAGTCTATTGGGAAAAAGAAGAAGAACAGACTCCAAATGAAGAAAATAGTCGTGGCCTTCGAACTTACAAAGGTAGAATATGGGTTCCTCTCTATGGAGGCAATCGTGAGTTAGTAATGGATGAAGCTCACAAAACGAAGTATTCTGTACACCCTGGTGCCACAAAGATGCATGCAGAATTGAAGCCTATTTATTGGTGGCCCAGTATTAAGAACGATGTGATGATGTATGTGCAGAAATGTTTGACGTGTGCGAAGGTGAAAGCTGAACATCAAAAGCCTTACGGGAAGTTTCAGCAACTTGAGATCCCTGAGTGGAAATGGGATCACATTACGATGGATTTTGTGACCAAACTTCCGAGGACGCCTCGTGGTCACGATATGATATGGGTTATTGTCGATCGATTAACGAAGAGTGCTCACCTTCTCCCAGTTCGTGAGACTGCTCCTATGGAGAACTTCGCTACGTTGTATATTGATGAAGTGGTTTCTAAACATGGTGTTCCGATATCGATTGTGTCAGATCGTGATGCTCGATTCGTTTCCAACTTTTGGAAGAGTTTTCAACGGGAAGTTGTACGCAAGTTCGTCTGAGCACAGCCTACCATCCGCAAACCGATGGGCAAAGTGAAAGGACTATTCAAACGCTCGAAGATATGCTCAGAGCTTGTGTAATGGATTATGGTGGTTCGTGGGATAAACACCTACCTCTTATTGAGTTTGCGTATAACAATAGTTATCATGCGAGCATTGGAATGCCACCTTATGAGATGTTATATGGTAGAAAGTGTCGGACTCCTAGTTGTTGGTTGGAGCCCGGGGAAAAGCAATTTGCTGGACCCGAATTAGTACAACTTACGGCCGATAAAGTTAACGTAGCAAAGAAAGCCTTACGTGTTGCTCGCGAAAGGCAAAAGTCATATGCTGATAAGAAAATGAGGCCGTTCGATTTTAAAGAAGGCGAAATGGTTTTACTCAAGGTGTCGCCTTGGAAAGGTGTATTACGGTTTGGAAAACGTGGAAAGTTAAGCCCCAGATTCATTAGACCTTTTAAGGATTAAGAGGAGGCACCGCTGTTTCGCCTCTACCTTCCTCCTTGTTCCATTCACGCATCATGACCTTTCACTACTTTCGCGATTAGGCGCCGAGGCAGGCAAAAATTCCCTCCCCTTCAACTGGTCAAGTGTGTCCTATCGGTCTCATGGCGCCCACGAGAAAAGGAAGGCGGGCCCGCACCCAACAAATATTCCTTGGTTTGTCATGTTACCCATCCGCTGCATAGGGATCCCAGGGTTCTAACATTTCGGTAACTACTCCCACGAGTAAAATATGACGTATTCGCATAGGAAGAAAATAGACCCGACAGTGCTCCTTGAGAACAGCCGTACCAGGAGTGCTATGCGAATGAAACGGATGTCATTCCACTCGAGGACGTAAGTATTAATCCCAACAAGCAGATTGTCGATGAACCTGTTGCTGTATTGGGAAGGAAACAAAAGAAGCTACGACGAAAGACTATCGATCTAGTTCTCATAAAGTGGAAACACAATCACGGCGAAAGTATGACTTGGGAGACCGAGTCCGTAATGCGGGATACCTATCCCCACCTTTTTGATGCTGAAGTGATTCCGGGGACGGAATCCTCTTAAGGGGGAGGTAATTGTAACATCCCAAAACTTAAACGTATATGTTGACTAACGTCGTTAGGTCAAATTCTAAGTCCGTGATATGTTTACGTGGAAATGTGTATTTATATGTTTATGTGCCCTAATTGTAAGACTTAAATGTCTTTAATGAGTGACAATAAAGTGGACTTAATGATGAGTAAATGGCCCATGTAGTGTGCGAAAGTGCTTTAATGTGTTACGTATATCCCCAATAGGTGTTTAAATGCGAAATAAAGCTAATATGAAGTCCAGGGACTAAAATTGACATAAGTGAAACTTGAAAAACGGGATTAGGGATTAGGTTAAGCCTAATCTCATTGAATTGCAGCCTAATTACATTTCCTAAACACACATACAGTTCCTGCAAATTCCCTAATCGATTTCTTAAGGAATCTCCAAGTTTTGGTCAATCAATTGGGTGTTTTTGTATTGAATCGAATTGGTTATCGTTTCTACAGGTAATCCATGGTTTGTTAATTGTATTTTCAGATTCAAAGGTTGTTTTTATGTTAATCAAATCTGATTTTAATAAGGGTTTGAAGTAATTAGGATTTCAAACGTGTTTAAGCAAATTAAGGATCTAAATGGTGTCAAACGAGTTTGTAATCGATCATTATGATCAAAATATGTTAAACAAGGTCAAAAACATGTTTTGGGTGAAGCCCAAGTCGATTGAATTCTGGAAAAATCGAAGAACAAGTCGTTTTAGAAATTCTGGACGAAATTAGAGTTTCTGGTGCTAAGTTCGTTCTGATTGCTTCCCAAACGAACTTCAAGTTCGTTTGATGCTCTCTAAGTTCGTTCATGGGTGTCTAAATTCGTTTGGCAAGAGTTCAAGTTCGTTTAGTGGATTATGAGCTAAATTCGTTTGTGAAAGTTTAAGTGTTTTCAAGTTAAATTCGTTTTGAAACCTAAGTGAAGTTTAAGTGGTTCTAATGCTTAAATTCGTTTCTCAAACGAAGAAGAACTTCGTTTGAGGTGTTTTAAATTCGTTGGCGAGGTCCTAAGTTCGTTTGGGCATTGCTAAGTTCGTTCAGTATGGCCTAAATTCGTTCAGGAAGCTAAATTCGTTTGATTTTTCAAATGGCCATATCTCTTGAATCGTAACTCCGTTTTTGACAAATAAACTATCCCTAGAATCGTGAGAGAGTCTATTTTCTAATGGTAATAATTTTAAAGGATGATTTTGAAGTCAAGTTTCCTGAAAGGTCGAATTAGTGAATGAAGGTCGAGTTTCGACGGATTCTATGAGTCCTAAAGTCGTACGAAAGTCCATTTAATGTCCCTAATGACTTATACCCTATATGTTAATGTACGATAGGTGTCGGGGAATACTGTTAAGCACTACTAGCTGTTGTTACGCGCATACACTACTACGAGGTAAGATACACTACTTTTGTCACGCTGAGGGTGCAACGAAAATGGTTTCATAAACTATAACCTCCATAACGGTAATGTATAACCTATAATGTGGTTGGGTTGATATGGGAGGTACTCGGGAATAATGATGACGATGCCTATGATGCTTCCCCGTAGTTATGTTTATGATATGATATGATATGTTATGATGAACGGTGGTTAATGATATGTTTACGATATGATATGTTATGATGAACGGTGGTTAATGATATGTGTAATGTTGTTATGTGCATGTATATGTGGCTTGTTCATCTAGAACACTAGACCTTTTTTAGGTTGCCATGACACGTGCACGTTTTAAGGGCCCTAACGTGAAAAGATGATAGTATGGATTAGTTTAGGTTAAAGGTGGAAATCTAAACTAAATACGATAAATGCTCGAGCTAATTAGATGTTAAGTGTTATGCATAACCTGTGCCTGACGGTGGTAATAGGTACATCGTGCCTTACGGTGGTAATAGGTACGTATGCCTTACGGTGGTAATAGGTACGTCATGCCTTACGGTGGTTATAGGTATGTTAAAATGGTTGCTCGGGTGGTCCTTGCAACAAGTCATATGTGGCGAGTAGTTTCGGGTGGCCTGATGACCCACCTAATGTCATGAACATAACGTGCTACTCATGGATCGACATTGTCTTTCCTTAATGGTAACTTCGGTTACAACTTAACGGTGACCTAGTCACAACCTAATGAGATGAAATGACGAAATTGATTAGGCACACTTAGGGTCATGAACTCTATGCTTATATGTGATGTGGATACGTTTATACGGTGGTGTGAATGCCTAATTAAAATGACGTAATGTTTTAAAGTGACGATTTAAATGGATGAAATGTTTTGCTTAAACCTGGTGTTATCTTACTTAGCTTTATAGCTAACACTTGTTTCTTTTAATGTGTTGACACCCCTCAGGTTAGGCAGTAAGATGACGTGTGAAGCTGTGGCGAGAGATGGGGAGATGATCAAGCTGGCTTTAGTTTACCCAATAGCTTCGCATAGACCTTATGTTATTGATTTCCTTTATGGAACTTATGTAATGACTATGTTATGATTGCTTTATGTTGGGCAATCTTATGGATTTCTTTTATTACTGATTTGATGCTATTAGTAACACCACTTATGTTTTCTCAACTGTTTTCCTTAGTTGAGTATTTTCCTAAATCGTTTCCGCATGATTTAACGTCGTTAGGCAAAATTTTTGGAAATCCATATTTTTACGAAACGGGTGTTACAAAACCCCTTCTTCATTCCTGGGAGCATTTTGCTCACACCAGATTTGAACCCAAGACCTCTCAGTCTCAGGCTCCACCATATACCAATCCCTATTGTTTGACTTTTTGAGTCTTTTTCTTTCAACTTTGACCGTAAATATTTTTGTTTGTGTTATATAAAACTTGATATAACATATATGAATTGATTGAGTTTTAAATGTACTTTTCATTGATATAACTTTCATCAACTAATATATAACACAAACAAAGATATTTACGGTTAAAGTCGGAAGAAAAAGACTTGACCAGTCAAAATAGGACAATTAAAATGGGAAGGGAGTATAATTTTATTTTCACATGTTTGATGGAATGATGGGTCACCATTTGGCTAAGCTACAACAGTCCAACCCCACAAACTTCATTTATATCCCCCACAACACCACGCACCTACTCCCTCCGTCCCTCCATCCCTCCCTCATCTTCTGTTTCTCTATCCAAAAAATTAGTGGCACTTTCCACCTTGGCCAACCACCGTTTCCGTCACTCTTTCCGACCACCACCACCACCACCACCATCTTCAAACCTTCTTCTTTCTAATCCCGATAAGCTTCAAAGTGCTAAAAAAGATGTATTAAAGAGCCTACAATAAAGTTTTGTTTATCATGTGGAAGGGGTAAGTGTTGAGACATTTAAATGTGTTTTATACAGTAAGAAAATTTTAATGTCCAATATATTATATAAACTAGCAAGGTGCTAGGAGAAATACAAAGAGAGAAAATAGATGTTACAAATTAAAAGAGCACCAAGAGTTCCACTCTAAGTTTTTGTATTTCGATCTCGCGGGTAATCATAAGAAGCTCGTGTGCTTTATTTCCCTCCATAATCCATCTTGAGCAAGACTTGATTTCGGGACGAAATCCTTAGAAGTCGGGGATGCTGTGACAACTCGTAATTAATTAACATCGGGTTAGTCCTAATCTCAATTAGACAGTCAATTGACGTGGAACTTATTAGACTTTTGGACTTTTGACTTAGTCAAATTAGACGTATCCTTATGACGTAGACTATTAGCTATTTAGACGAATGCCGAGTCTGAAAATAATGTTAAATAAAGATTTAAATGTTATAATTGAACACAGTTGTTAGACTGTCTAAACCTAATATTTCTAAAAGTTTAGTTTATTTATTTTTATTTATTAGTCTCGACTAAAATGAGACGAGGGAAAATACCTTTACTTTACATTTTAACCTATTAGTCAAACGGTATTTAATCGTAAGCATTTTACCAATTTAAGGGTAAGGTAAATATCTCAAAAGGGCCACATAGGCCGGTTGCTTTGTTTGTGGCTGGGGATTAAACAACAAAAGGCTTTCCCTCCTTTTTTTTCTTTTACCTGGTCGACACACACATAGAACACACACACACAAATTTCTTTTATCTTCTAAATTCTTCTGGCAAGTGGAAATCAAAGGAAAAATCAAAGAATCATCTTATTTCAATAACAATTAGGGTTTTGGCATCTTCATCATCACCATCTTCATCTTTACTTCAAGAACACCATTTTGGTAAGTTAACTTTTATTCAATCTTTTGATTTTATTTAAATTCATTAAAGGGTTTATTTCAGTTATATAATTCAAAATAGAAGCCTATGAAAGTAGTATGAAATTAGGGTTTTTAATGATAAATGGATATTTTGGCTTAGAATTTGGTTTTGATGTCAAAATGGTTGAAAATGCAAATGGTAGGCGAAATGGTATGTTTCCAGGTCTTTTGAACATGATAAAACTTGTTAGAAATGAAAGGAATCGATTTGGAGTCGATATGGTTTGCTAAAAATGGTCATAAACTGGGTTTTTCACCCTGTCAGGTAGAGCGCTCGCGCCGCGAGGTACCATGCTCGCGCCGCGAGGTGTGTCAAATTTCGAAACAGAACCTGCACTTGATCTGACTCGCGCCGCGAGACCTCCAGGTCGCGCCGCGAGGAGCTGCCCAGGTCGCGCCGCGAGACCTCCAGGTCGCGCCGCGAGGAGCTCCAGGTCGCGCCGCGAGACCTCCAGGTCGCGCCGCGAGGAGCTGCCCAGGTCGCGCCGCGAGCCAACTTGGTCGCGCCGCGAGTTTTGGTACAGTTTGTCCTTTCAGATTTTTGATGACTGATGAACTTGAACTTCGTTTATACGAATTGATACTTTAGACTACTTTATAATGACAATGTCATTGACGTTGGTATTTTTGAGTCAAATGAAACGGACGTTTAAATCACATTCTCGGTTAAGGCATTCTAGGGTTGATAGCTAAGTAGTTATACGTAGGATACTTGTCGTCGTGAGATTTGATCCTCACCATTGGTACTCTTATCCTAGGTTTTGGATAGACGTGGAGACTAGACTGCTCATATTCTCGGACTGCTCATACTTTAGCTCATAGACTGCTAAGGTGAGTTTATGGCGCCCTTTTTCCTTTACTTTGGGCCTGAAAGCATGTACTGTATACACAAATACTTTGTAAATGATTTGTCTTTGTCTACGCCATGAGATATGGTAAATGAAATCATTTGTCTTATATTTGCCATGAGACGGCTGTCTATAATGTGTATACATGTCTTATGAAAATTGATCTATATGTCTTGACTTGCCATGTTGTCGGCTGACTAAACTGTTTCTTGTGTTTTGACAAACTAAAATGATCCCCCCCCCTTGTTGTATGATTTAGGTTAGACTTCGGTCTGAACCGTCTTGTCAAATTATTTAGGTTAGACTTCGGTCTGAACCGTCTTGTCATATGATTTAGGTTAGACTTCGGTCTGAACCGTCTTGGCTATATATATATTTAGGTTAGACTTCGGTCTGAACCGTCATGCATTAAATAAACTACAACAAACGACGATTGATCTTTTAGTCAAACACACTGTAAACTCACCAACTATTTCGATAGTTGATCCTCTCAAATTTCATGCTTTTCAGGTGACCATCAGTAAGTCTTGGAATCGTCTTTGGCATTATAGGGCCAAATCTTTTGACTTTGGACGTACAATTAGCATCAGACATTGAGGACTCTCATGCTTTTGGCTTTAATTGTATTTGACTGTCCAATTTATTTAACTTGTATTTCTGTGGGCCCAGTTCCAAATGAGGATGGCTTGTATCCGTATTTTGGGGTCCACACTTGGAACGATTGTACTTGTTTGACTTGTATTGGTATAAATGGATGTAATTTCTATTAACCTTCTGATTAGTATGCAATTCTTTGTTAACCCTGTATTTCCGCTACAACGGGGTGTGACAAAAATTGGTATCAGAGCCACAGGTTATAGTTAATACCGAGTTTTTCCGCTGGAAAAACTCAATCTATAGCCATTTCGTTTCAAAAGGGAATCTAAGTCTAAATTAGGTTTAGGATACTTATTTCAGGAGTTATATTATTTGTCTATAATTAGACCTAACTTGATCAACTACGTCCCGATTATGTAAAAATAATATAAGGCTCGAAATAAATATCTTAGATTTTGTATATACGTTATAGTTTGAGCTATATTCACAACATACTGTAGATGTGGTGGGAAGGCTGCGGGTGACCCTATATATAAACATTGAAGGTATGTTAGGAATAGAAACTCAAATCGTATGTGTATGCATAAAGTTTATATACGTGATAGTTTGGATTATATTAACAGCATATTTAAAATGTGGTGGGAAGGCTGCGGGTGACCCTATATATAAGCATTTTAAATATGATTGGTAATAGAAACCCAAACCAAATGTGTGTAATCTAGACGAAGATTTCTTTAAAACTCATTTGCGTACTGTATCATCCATTTGAGACGTACTGCCTTATCCATTTGACTTATATGGATTCTTTGACTATCTTTTCAGACTAGTCATGTCGGACGGAGTTAGCTCAAATGCTGTTGTACCTGGTACACCTCCAGTTCCTGTCATATCAAACTCCATTCCTTATGTTCCTGACTCATATGAAGAGGAACCAATGGAGGAGTCGGGCAATGAATCACGCCCTATCAACCTTGATTCATCTTCCAGTGAATCTGGAGGCGAACATGTGTCTATCCATGTTCAATCATCGGTGACACCGGTATCTCCATATCAGGGGAGTACTACCGAGGGAGCTCATTTGTCTTATGCTCCTAGAGACCCCTATGCTCCTGGTCCTTCTGCACCAGTTCAGGGCAACGGTGGACTTAGACTTTCTTTCCTTCAGGGAGATCCGTATGCTGCGGGTCCCTCCAGAGCGCCTGTCTACAACCCAAGGGCAGTCATGCCAGTTGCATCTGCAGCTGATAGGTCGGATTATTATCGCCGACAATTGTCAAGGATGAACAATTCCCTTATCTGTACAAGGGAGAAATTAGAGAATCAAGCTCAGGCGTTGTCTGGAGCTTATCATCAGGCAGAGGAGGCATTGACTGTTGCTAGAGAAGGGAAGGAAACTATTGGGCGGTTGATCTGGATACTGTCGGTTGTGGTGGTTTTGGTAGTAGCTTTGCTAGTAGTGGTTATTTGCAAGATGTAATTTTGTAATAGGTCTTTCTGTATTGTAAGCCTAGAACTTATAACAACTCGTACTTCTGTACTTTGAGTTGTAATCTTTTGGTGGATGTATTTCCCACGTGTCTATAAATCGTATTGCTTCGACTAAGTAGTCTATCGTTGTGGATGAAGTTTCCCACATGTTCTTTTTGGACTGTACATACCTGACTATGTAAAATTTTGAACATCAATGATAATACGATTGTCTTTTGGCTTACTTACTTGTTCAGACTATGTCAACTGCTTATTCTTAGCTCTAGAAATATGATTTTTCATATTTTCTTGTCTTGTCTAGTACATGAATTCATACAAGTCAGCAATTTGTGACTTGCATTGTACTGTCATCTGTCTTGCAAAGATACTTTCTATTTAACCTATCAAGGAAATCTCTAAATGACATTTTTGTTCATATCTTAGACTTATGGCTCCTAAGACGAAAAGCAAGGTTCAGAAAAAGGCTCCAGTCAAGAAAACTGCACCAAAGAGAGTTACTCGATCCACTCCTTTGAATAATGAAGCTGAACAGGAAGAACCTGTAATCCAGCAAGAACCAGAAACTGCTCCTGTCCAGGTAAACACTGGTCCTGGACCTACCCCAAATACTGACGGGGATAATAATATGGCAGCATTTGTGACGCAGCAACTGTTGGCCGCCATGCCTACTTTAGTTGCTCAGATCACGGCAAGCATGAATGCAAATAATAATCATCATACAGATAATAGTAACAATGTTGAACCTACTGCTGAGCAAGTTGTTCCTCGAGCTCAACTTCGAGTGGGTGACTACAAGACCTTTACCTATTGTAAACCAAAGGAATTTCATGGTACAGAGGGTCCGGTAGGTCTAATCAACTGGCTAGAAAGCATAGAGGCGGTGCTTCATATTAGTCGTTGTGCCGAAGAGCACAAGTGGAATATGCTTCCACTCAACTTCAAAAGCACGCTCTATCATGGTGGAACGAACAGGTTAGGACCCGAGGTCGAGACCAAGCTAATCGGATACCTTGGTTTGATTTTAAAAGTATGTTGATGGAGAAATACTGTCCTAGGGAGGAAGTACAGAAAATGGAAGGCGAATTTTGGAATCATACTATGGTCGGGCTAGACAACGAGAAATACACTACTCGTTTTCATGAGCTGACAAGACTAGTTCCTCGTATGGTAGATACGGAGGAGAAATTGATCGAGAGGTACTGTTATGGCTTGTCACCTGATGTCCGAAGATTGGTAGCCGCTTTTAATCCTACGACTCTTCAAGCAGCAGTTAGTGCAACCAACCGGATGGTGATCGACTTGAAAAGAACCACTGGTTCTTCTGTTGGAACTGAAGTGGTCAAGAGAAGGAATGATCATGCCTCAGGTAGTGGATATGGTGGCGGTGGAAACGGCAAGAGGTTTAAGACTGCCAGAAACTTTGCGGTAGTTACTCAGGACGTCACGAGGTACACTGGCACAGATCCTAAGTGTAACAGGTGTAATCTCCATCACAGAGGAAATTGTCCTATTTGTCGCCGTTGTAAAAGGGCGGGACATCTGGAGAAGTTTTGTAAGGGCAAGACACCAGCTCAATGCTACGAATGTGGGAGCGAAACCCATCTGCGACCTGCATGTCCAAGACTCAATCTGAACCCGAACAACAATGCATTAGTTCCAGTAAGGAACCATGCGGGGAATAACCAAGCAAGGAATCAAGATGGACGAGGTAGAGGCCGAGTTTTTGCTTTGGATGCTGCTGATGCACGACGTGATCCCAACGTTGTGATAGGTACATTCATACTCAATAATCATTATGTTTTTGTGTTATTCGACTCTGGTGCTGATAAAAGCTTTATATCCTTAGAATTTAAGTCTCGATTTGGTATAGTAGCTATCCCCATGAAAGACACTTATATGGTCGAATATGCAAACGGTCAAAAGTATATTGCTAGAGATCATTTAGTAGATTGCAATTTGACACTATCTGGCGAAACCTTTAAAATTGATCTAATTCCCATAGAACTCAGTAGTTTTGATGTAATTGTTGGTATGGACTGGTTGTCTAAGGTTAGAGCTAATATAAGTTGTCATGAGAAAATTGTTAGAATACCTCTACCGAATAACGAAACCCTAGAAGTGCAAGGAGATAAGGCAGGAAAGAAATTAATCTTAGTATCGGCAATAAAGGCCAATAAATATTTACAAAAAGAACACCCTGCCTTCTTAGCATTTGTAGTAGAAAGGAAACCAGAGGTTAAAGAAATGAAAGATATTCCAGTAGTTAGGGAATTTCCAGAAGTATTTCCTGAAGACTTGACGGGACTTCCACCTCACAGACCAGTTGAGTTTGGAATAGAATTAGTCCCTGGAGCTGCACCCGTGGCCAAGGCACCCTATCGTCTTGCGCCGTCAGAAATGCAAGAATTATCCGAACAACTTCAAGAGTTGTTAGCTAAAGGACTAATTCGCCCAAGTTCATCACCTTGGGGAGCTCCGATTCTATTTGTTAAAAAGAAGGACGGCTCTATGCGCATGTGTATAGATTATAGGGAATTGAACAAGTTGACTGTCAAGAACAGGTACCCTTTGCCTCGTATTGACGACTTGTTTGACCAATTGGAAGGTGCATCACACTTTTCTAAGATCGATCTCAGGTCTGGGTATCATCAACTCAGAGTCAGAGAGACAGACATTCCTAAAACAGCTTTCAGAACTCGTTACGGACATTATGAGTTTTTGGTTATGCCATTTGGCTTAACCAATGCACCTGCTGTGTTTATGGACTTAATGAATCGAGTATGTCGACCGTATCTGGACAAGTTTGTCATTGTATTCATTGACGACATACTGATATACTCAAGGAATAAAGACGAACATGAAGGTCATCTGAGAACCATTCTGCAACTGCTCAAGGATCAGAAGTTGTACGCAAAATTCTCAAAATGTGAATTCTGGATTAGGGAAGTACACTTCTTGGGTCATGTAGTGAACAGGGATGGGATCCATGTAGATCCATCCAAGATTGAAGCAATAAAGAAGTGGGAAGCCCCAAAGACTCCGACAGAAATCCGCCAGTTTCTTGGATTGGCTGGCTATTACAGGAGATTCATTGAGAATTTCTCTAAGGTTGCTCAACCTTTGACCTTATTAACTCAGAAGACTAAGGAATTTATTTGGCAGGATGCCCAAGAGAAGGCATTTCAGACATTAAAGGACAGGCTGTGTAATGCTCCTATTCTAGCGTTACCAAATGGCATTGAAAATTTCGTGGTATACTGTGACGCCTCACATCAGGGCATGGGATGTGTACTTATGCAGGAAGGTAAAGTCATTGCTTACGCTTCTAGACAGCTCAAAATCCACGAAAAGAACTATACAACCCACGATCTTGAACTCGGAGCGGTTGTTTTTGCTTTAAAGATTTGGAGGCACTACTTGTATGGTACAAAGTGTACGGTATTCACAGATCACAAAAGTCTTCAGCATATCTTCGATCAGAAAATGCTGAATATGCGACAAAGAAGATGGGTAGAATTACTCAGTGACTACGACTGTGAACTCAAATATCATCCCGGTAAAGCAAATGTTGTTGCTGACGCGCTAAGTCGAAAAGATAGAATTTCACTATCTGTCATAACAAGAGCAAGTTCTTATCTTGGCTCGTCATTAAGGGATAGAGTTTTAGACGATCAAAACGAAGCCCTACGGCCAGGGCGTATCGAGGAGGAAGCATTGTGGAATGCTGAACGTTTGTTTGAATTGGATGGCGATGGAATTCGACATGTTAAGGGCAGAGTGTGGATTCCCAAGTATAATGGACTTAGAGAACTTTTAATGAACGAAAGTCATCGATCTAGGTATTCAATCCATCCTGGCGCTGACAAAATGTACCATGGACTGAAAGACTTTTATTGGTGGCCTGGTATGAAAAGAGATATCGCCACTTATGTCTCGAAGTGTTTAAATTGTTCGATGGTCAAGGCAGAGCACCAAAAGCCTTCTGGGCTGCTCCAACAACCCCAAATTCCTGACTGGAAATGGGAACAGATTACTATGGACTTCATTACGAAGTTACCTCGAACCCTGAAAGGATACGATACTATTTGGGTCATTGTCGATCGATTGACGAAGTCTGCTCATTTCATTCCAATTCGGGAGAATTGGAAAATAAAGAGATTGTCTCAAATATATATTGAGAGGATTGTATCTCTTCATGGCGTTCCTTTGTCTATTATCTCTGACCGTGATGGTCGTTTCACTTCACAATCATGGCGATATTTTCAAGACGCCCTAGGCACTCAATTGCACCTGAGTACGGCTTACCATCCACAGACGGACGGACAAAGTGAACGTACCATCCAGACTTTAGAAGACATGCTTCGAGCATGTGTCATTGACTTCAAAGGTAGTTGGGATACCTTTTTGCCGTTAGCTGAATTTTCATATAACAACAGCTATCACACTAGCATCAAATGCGCGCCTTATGAGGCTTTATATGGACGAAAGTGTAGGTCTCCTGTCTGTTGGCTTGATGCTGGAGAACGTCGTTTATTTAAATATGGGCTAGTTCAGAAGACTACTGATCAAATTGTTGAAATTAGGGCACGGCTGAAGGCGGCTCAAGATCGTCAAAAGAGCTATGCCGACCGTAGACGGAAACCACTTGAGTTTCAAGTGGGAGACAAAGTCATGTTGAAAGTGTCACCTTGGAAGGGCACTGCACGTTTTGGCGTACGAGGGAAACTTAGTCCTCGTTATATCGGACCATTCGAAATTGTTCAAAGAATTGGTTCTGTGGCTTACAAGCTCGATTTACCTAAGGAGCTAGAACATGTTCATCACACATTTCACATTTTCGAATCTTAAGAAATGTCTGACTGATGAGACTTTAGTCGTACCTGTCGAAGAGCTGCAAGTGACTGACTCTCTTCAATTCGTTGAAGAACCTGTTGAAATTTTAGACCAACAGCTCAAACAACTTAGACGCAGTCGTATCAAGTTGGTCAAAGTTCGTTGGAACTCAAAACATGGTCCCGACTTGACTTGGGAACGTGAAGACTTTATGAGAAATAACTATCCTCATCTTTTTACTGAGCAAGACTTGATTTCGGGACGAAATCCTTAGAAGTCGGGGATGCTGTGACAACTCGTAATTAATTAACATCGGGTTAGTCCTAATCTCAATTAGACAGTCAATTGACGTGGAACTTATTAGACTTTTGGACTTTTGACTTAGTCAAATTAGACGTATCCTTATGACGTAGACTATTAGCTATTTAGACGAATGCCGAGTCTGAAAATAATGTTAAATAAAGATTTAAATGTTATAATTGAACACAGTTGTTAGACTGTCTAAACCTAATATTTCTAAAAGTTTAGTTTATTTATTTTTATTTATTAGTCTCGACTAAAATGAGACGAGGGAAAATACCTTTACTTTACATTTTAACCTTTTAGTCAAACGGTATTTAATCGTAAGCATTTTACCAATTTAAGGGTAAGGTAAATATCTCAAAAGGGCCACATAGGCCGGTTGCTTTGTTTGTGGCTGGGGATTAAACAACAAAAGGCTTTCCCTCCTTTTTTTTCTTTTACCTGGTCGACACACACATAGAACACACACACACAAATTTCTTTTATCTTCTAAATTCTTCTGGCAAGTGGAAATCAAAGGAAAAATCAAAGAATCATCTTATTTCAATAACAATTAGGGTTTTGGCATCTTCATCATCACCATCTTCATCTTTACTTCAAGAACACCATTTTGGTAAGTTAACTTTTATTCAATCTTTTGATTTTATTTAAATTCATTAAAGGGTTTATTTCAGTTATATAATTCAAAATAGAAGCCTATGAAAGTAGTATGAAATTAGGGTTTTGGTAATGATAAATGGATATTTTGGCTTAGAATTTGGTTTTGATGTCAAAATGGTTGAAAATGCAAATGGTAGGCGAAATGGTATGTTTCCAGGTCTTTTGAACATGATAAAACTTGTTAGAAATGAAAGGAATCGATTTGGAGTCGATATGGTTTGCTAAAAATGGTCATAAACTGGGTTTTTCACCCTGTCAGGTAGAGCTCGCGCCGCGAGGTACCATGCTCGCGCCGCGAGGTGTGTCAAATTTCGAAACAGAACCTGCACTTGATCTGACTCGCGCCGCGAGACCTCCAGGTCGCGCCGCGAGGAGCTGCCCAGGTCGCGCCGCGAGACCTCCAGGTCGCGCCGCGAGACCTCCAGGTCGCGCCGCGAGACCTCCAGGTCGCGCCGCGAGGAGCTGCCCAGGTCGCGCCGCGAGCCAACTTGGTCGCGCCGCGAGTTTTGGTACAGTTTGTCCTTTCAGATTTTTGATGACTGATGAACTTGAACTTCGTTTATACGAATTGATACTTTAGACTACTTTATAATGACAATGTCATTGACGTTGGTATTTTTGAGTCAAATGAAACGGACGTTTAAATCACATTCTCGGTTAAGGCATTCTAGGGTTGATAGCTAAGTAGTTATACGTAGGATACTTGTCGTCGTGAGATTTGATCCTCACCATTGGTACTCTTATCCTAGGTTTTGGATAGACGTGGAGACTAGACTGCTCATATTCTCGGACTGCTCATACTTTAGCTCATAGACTGCTAAGGTGAGTTTATGGCGCCCTTTTTCCTTTACTTTGGGCCTGAAAGCATGTACTGTATACACAAATACTTTGTAAATGATTTGTCTTTGTCTACGCCATGAGATATGGTAAATGAAATCATTTGTCTTATATTTGCCATGAGACGGCTGTCTAATAATGTGTATACATGTCTTATGAAAATTGATCTATATGTCTTGACTTGCCATGTTGTCGGCTGACTAAACTGTTTCTTGTGTTTTGACAAACTAAAATGATCCCCCCCCCTTGTTGTATTATTTAGGTTAGACTTCGGTCTGAACCGTCTTGTCAAATTATTTAGGTTAGACTTCGGTCTGAACCGTCTTGTCATATGATTTAGGTTAGACTTCGGTCTGAACCGTCTTGGCTATATATATATTTAGGTTAGACTTCGGTCTGAACCGTCATGCATTAAATAAACTACAACAAACGACGATTGATCTTTTAGTCAAACACACTGTAAACTCACCAACTATTTCGATAGTTGATCCTCTCAAATTTCATGCTTTTCAGGTGACCATCAGTAAGTCTTGGAATCGTCTTTGGCATTATAGGGCCAAATCTTTTGACTTTGGACGTACAATTAGCATCAGACATTGAGGACTCTCATGCTTTTGGCTTTAATTGTATTTGACTGTCCAATTTATTTAACTTGTATTTCTGTGGGCCCAGTTCCAAATGAGGATGGCTTGTATCCGTATTTTGGGGTCCACACTTGGAACGATTGTACTTGTTTGACTTGTATTGGTATAAATGGATGTAATTTCTATTAACCTTCTGATTAGTATGCAATTCTTTGTTAACCCTGTATTTCCGCTACAACGGGGTGTGCATCACAGCATAAGGACTACAATGTTACATTACATGATATTGATAGCACATTTAAAACGTAACATATTTATTTACTTAGTTTAATCATCTAGGTAGGTAACATAAAAACTTCGTACTACTACCAAGTACCAACAATAATTACACCAACTACTCCTTTCAGTATCTTATTTTTGGAATTTTTTTTTGAAACGGACGTTTTTCAAGGGTGTTTTGTCAAACAAGTTTTCGAAAAAAAAAGTTGTACAACCGGGTAAACCGGTATTAGCATTACCGGGTTCAAAATTTTGGCTCGAACCCGGTATTAGCATTACCGGGTTCAAAAAAAGGTGTTTGAAACCGGTATTGCCATCCCCGGGTTCGAAGGCTTTCTGAACACTTTTCAGACCGATGTGACTGATGTGATGTGCCGATGTGACTAACAGTGGGATAGAGGAGAGAGACTCGAGACCGGTTTTAGGAATACCGGTCTCAACAATTATATATATATATATAAAAAAAAACAACTTCCAATATACACTAGCAATCTGTATCTATATATCTATCTCACACATATCTTGTTGATGATGATGTCAAAATAGAAAGAAGAAGAGTACCGGTCTTGTATATAAGTTGCACTTTTTGATGGGTCTTGTTTTCCCTTCCATCCTTTTTCACACATGAAACCCACACTTAAAGTTGGTATACTTGTATCACCATCAACAAAATGAACTCCTCCTTGTAAGCATTCTCTGCCACCGTTCCTTCTGCCTCACCATCAAACCCACGACAGTCACCACCATCAGTTTCAACATATATATATATATATATATAATTATATAATATATATATATATATATATATATATATATACCACCCAGATTCGATAACATGACGGTGGCGGCTTTTGCAGATCGGAAGGAGGATTTTTCCGGTGAGAAAAGGGGTAAAAGGAAAAAAAAAGATAGACAAAAATTGATGCAAATTGATGTGGCTGATAAGTGAAGATACTGTTGTACTTGGTCAAAACGTGTGTATATATAGTACAAAAGCCTTATCCCATGAGTCACTTGTCACATCCTCTTGTACTTGGTCAAAACGTATCACTGTAGCATGTCAGAAAGACCCGGGGATGGCAATACCGGTTTCAAACACCTTTTTTTGAACCCGGTAATGCTAATACCGGGTTCGAGCCAAAATTTTGAACCCGGTAATGCTAATAACGGTTTACCCGGTTGTACAACTTTTTTTTTTCCGAAAACTTGTTTGACAAAACACCCTTGAAAAACGCCCGTTTCAAAAAAAAATTCCGTTTCTCTCTCTCGGAGAAGTTAGAACAAGTGAACAAAGTAGTTTTTTGTGGCCGTGCCTATCTTTTTCGGCCTTTCCTTCAATTCCTTGTGTTTTTAATACTTGATCTTAATAATCTCTCTATATATACAAGGAGGTATAAAACACCCTAACACAGTAACACATAAGGCTTGTAGTATTGGGGTTTGGTGGAAGAAGACCAAGATTTCGTGTGTTTCAAGGGTTGTGAAAGAAGCTGGAAATCAGCCAAGATAAAGTTTATGTTACTCTGTTAATTTTGTTTAAGTGTGTCTTCCTGAAATCGAGGTTCTTTTTGAGCCTTCGACCGACCCCATTGTTCTCTCGATTTTCTTCCAAGGGTAAGTTTTTTTGTGTCATTTCTTTTGTTGCTATTGTATGTACAAGTTGATTAGTGAGATTTTTTGACTAAACAAAACTTAATTTTGAAAAACATTTTTATCACTGTTAAGAAATGCTTCTGCTATGATTTGAATGGCCAAACTCCAATTTATATATATTTTTTTCAAAGTTGGTCAATGAAATATTTATTTTGGTTTGTGTCCGCAAGCTAAAATTGTTTGTTTTTCTTGTTGACAAAAATAACTACCGATTATATGATAGATGGTTTTTTTTATTTATTTTCAGAATCCCAGATCTGGTCACACATCATAGTTTTGTGAATACAAGGTACTCAACATCAACTGCACACAAAGTTGCAAGCAACAATTTCGTTTTTTTTACTTGCATATTCTAATGTTTATTTGTATGATACTGTTATGTATACTACTATAGATAAATATATTTATTATTTGTTATAATTTTGTAGACTCTCGCACTTATGAGGTATCTTAAGATCTATAAAGCACACCTTAATGGCGTCCTTTATTCAACATCATTTAAAAAATTTTAAGTACACCCTTTAAATAGATGGCCTCTTAGTCATCCGCTCAAAATGCTTGTCTAAGACAGTGTTTTTAAGTTTCAGAAAACATCTCCATGTATGATCTTCTCTTTTTTCTTGACGGTAGTTTAAGAGTGTTAAGTGGGAGGACATCACCCAATGCGCCAGCAGTGAGCATCAGATCAGCAACCCTAAAAATCATTTCAA
>CM067167.1:193826823-193843736 GCA_034093135.1 Erigeron breviscapus | reverse complement strand
GAACCTCCACCAACACATCAAACATGCCACCTCCGCCACCACCTTCAGTTCCTTCAGAAACTCAATACTTCACCCCTGCCAACCACTCAACCTTCACAAACTCAACCTCCACCTCGTGCGCCGGAGTCACCAGTTGCAACATCTGAAGCTGCAACTGAAGAGGACTGGGCACAAGTACCTTTTATGACCAGATTGCCTTCAAATCTTGAACCTCCCAGTGGTCTCTCCACTTCATCTTATGCCGAGGTCCAAGGCCTTTTAAGTAAGGTAGCGGACTTGGAGAGATCACTCCAGACTTCATCTCAGGTTATTTCAGACTTCAAATCTTTATTATCAAATAACCTTGCTTCTGAGATGAATGTCTTTGCTGGGAATGAGAAGCTGGTTTATGAGAAGCTTGATGAACTGGTACTGGCCACAAACAACAATACTGAAAAGATCAAAGTGGCAGTCCAGGGTTTAGAGACAAGGTTGGATAGTTCTGTACAGACTGCAGTAACTGGTGAACTGGCAGGTCTGAAAGAAGAAGTTCAGAAGTTGATTTCCAGGGTAAGCTCTCTGGAGGCTAGACCCACACTTGACCAGAATGCGGTTGTCAGTACAATAAGTGATGAATGTACAAAGAAGTTCAGATTCAGTATGCTGAAAGAGTTGTCTGAAGAGATTTCTGAAACTGTTCTTCGTACCATTTATGATGGGGTGTTACCCCAGGTGGATAAAATGCTGGATGAAAAGTTGCCAAAGCACTTGCCTAAAGCTGTTGCAAATGTACAAAAGGAAGTGCAGGCACTTAAGAAAGTTGTAACTGAAACAACTCCAGTGGCAGGAACAACATTTGGTGCACTGGACAGACTTATGCTTGAACAGTTATGGAATGATCTCAAGTCAAGGACTGGTGATCATTCCAAGGGGGAAAAGTCGTCTGGTGACCAAACAAACCCGAAAACCCTTTTTCTTTGCTAATGTCGACCGAACCCAAACAGAAGAGAGGAGAGAAAATAGTTAGGTTTTTCACAAATCTAATTGTCTTGAATGAATGAAAAACCCTTAATTAACCCCTATAATAGGGATTAATTGTAAGGGTTTTAAACTTGGTGAACAAGTTTAGTCAAGGCTTTCCAAGCCTTGTAATTTTCGGCCCTATTAAGTGAAATTAGGAAGTTTCCTTAATTCCTAATTTTCACTTAAGTCCTTCTCTTTTAAATGTATTTAATTAATAAACGTATATTTAACTTTTAACGATCGTTTATTAATCATTTCGTGAACATATTAATTAATATATTACTTTAACATATTAATTAATTACATAGAGTATACGTGTCATTTCGTGTGACCCCGTAGGCTTAAATACTTTCCGGACATGCGTTTATTTAACGTGATCATATTTCAACAATACGATTAACCTGTACTCAATATTGCCATTTCTAAATTCTAAATTCTCATACTCTATCGTTAGTATGAGAAAAGTCATATAATATGCAGTCCAATCAAATAAGCGGGGAGTCAGGGCTACTCTATCTATCCTAAATAGTGTTATCTATAGTTATATACGCCCAATCATATAATGGTTGAATGAATTAATAAGAGTGTAAAGGGACTTTGTGATAGAACTCAGACTAAAAGAGTATGTATACATTTTTAGCACGTAGAATAATTCGCTTCAAGTACATGTGCACAAAATCAGTCAATATATAAGACGTAACTAAGTTCACATATCAAAACCACATAATAATACACTATCGGTTCAAAAGTACATTTAGTTTAGCGGATGCACATTATTAGTTTAAACATACGTTTAGTTCAACAATAGTACCTCATTAGTTCAAAAAAATATCTGTACAAAATAGTTTATTAATTCTTTTTAGTCACGCAGTAAACTAGTTGAAAACAGATAAGGGACTATGAACTCATATCAAAATACACGCAAAAGGATACACAAATACGAGGTACAAGTGAGAGCAATGTTACCAATCTCACACTCGGTGAGGATTTGGGTCTCACACTTGAATGTCCTATGCTTAATGACTATTGTCTCTCAAAATGCCATTTAGTTAGACACGATTAGATGCTTTACATACTTATTAGTATCATACTCATAAACTTGAGTCATAACTTGTCTCAAGAGTACTTGTCTTTAAAATTTCGTTTGTTCCTTTACTACATATTAGCGGGCCTTTAATTGGGCCAAAAGGAAAAACAAATAAGCCAATTATTTATTCTTCATTGGGCTTATAAATGGTTCAGGCCCACCACGTTGTACCGGTTAATAAGGGTTATACACATACACATATATATACAGTGTATATGTAATTATGTATATTTTGGTAGAGAGGGTATAACATGGGTTTATAAATATATAACTGGAGTGAGCTGCATCATTCATAAATCATAATTCGCAACAAAAAAATAAATAAATAAATAAATAAAACTTGTTTTTTTAGTTAAAACTTACACCCACCATGGGAAACAGATTTAGGAAAAATTGCTGTTGTTCCGTAAGAGACGATGAAGATAATTCAAACAAAACCGCTAATCCAAGGTATCGTATATGTTCTTCCGATATCGCTTTATATATTTATTATTATTATTATCTTTTATATTGTTGTGATTGTTAATTTTACATGAAAATGGGTAAATTATATCAAATTGCCAATAATTTGTTTTGGTTTCAAATACTAATTGAAGAACTGGGATTTTTAATAAGTCTTCGCCTAAAATTCATTTTTTTATAATTAATTTTCCGTATGTTGTTTTAATTTTTTTTCCTGGGGATCTTGGTTTTGATTTCGTTTAGGGGTTTAGTTTCATTAATGATTGTTTTTTTGTATTATCATTAATCTATTTTTGTATTATTGTCATATTTTTATTACTGTGATGTTTTATTTAAAAAGGCCTAATTACTTGGAAAGTCATCCAACTTGTCACAAATACCTTTTCCGGGTCCCAACAAAAAAAAGTTTTAATGTGGGGTAAAAACCCGGCTAAAAAACGTATTAAGGGGTTTTACCGGATAACATTGCTTTTTACCCGGTTATCTGCCAAATCACCTGCCACGTCCTCATAAATTCACGTGCCCTATAAAGGGCTAATTACTTGGAAAGTCATCCAACTTGTCACAAATACCTTTTCCGGGGTCCCAACAAAAAAAACTTTTCTGGGGTCCCAACAAAAAAAAGTTTTAATGTGGGGTATTTGAAAATTAAATTGTTACCTGCAACTTACAAAAAACCCCTTAATACGTTTTTTAGCCGGGTTTTTACCCCACATTAAAACTTTTTTTTGTTGGGACCCCGGAAAAGGTATTTGTGACAAGTTGGATGACTTTCCAAGTAATTAGCCCATTTTATAATTTATCGATGCACGGTTTTGCCATATCATCTATTCTATATCGTATTTTTATTATTTAGGCTATTAATTAGGTGAAATTGTTTTTGTTTGGATGGATGAGCAGCTTTTAAATTATTATTTTTTTTAAATATAAAATAGTAAGCTAAACCTCAAGATTAGGGGTTCATGATGTCTTGGTCTTAGTTAGAGAATTAAATAATAAATAGATATAGTATATACATATATATCTTTGAGATATTTAGGAGGTGTTTGGAATTAGGTTTCGAATATTGATTATGCGTTTTGAATAGACGAGAGATAGTGCCCGCGCGTTGCGGCGGTGAGATGGTGGGGGTGATAGGTCAAGTCATAGAGTATGATAGCCAAATGCCTTAGCCGTACGGGCTCCGCCCTCGGATTTAAAAATTCGTCGAAAGTATATCGAATGACATCTCTAATGAAAGAGCATGAAATTTTAAGAACACCCATACAATTTTATAATTTATCGATATACGGTTTTTGAGATAAAAGATTTTGAATGAATTAGAGAAATAAAATGATTTATGGAGGAGAGAGAAAAAAAAATAAGTGGTTGAGATTTGAGGAGAGAGAAAAAAATGAGTGGTTGAGATTTAAGGTTATTATAGGTATATTAGGTAGAGATGTTTAAATTAGTGAATAAAGAATAGGGGTATTTTGGGTAGTTCAAATCATCTTTTTCTTAAAAAAAAAAGGGGCAAAATGTTTTATATGCGTTTTGAATAGATAATCACTTGTAACAAAAGGTAATGTATGATGATTGTGTTTGGATTTGATTATGTTGTTAAGGATCATAATAATTAGATAATTAGTTTTGAAGTGTTTCAAAATACATAGGGTAAATTACAAAAATCATACCTGAGGTTTGTTCGAAACTACACTGATCATACCTACAATTTAAAAATTACGCGAGACATACCCATCGTTGTCAAAAACTTACACTGACCATACCTATCGCTGACGGTCGTCTATTCGGCCGTTAAGTCAAGTCACGTGCCGTGCATGTGAGGTATCAAAACCGTAATTTCATGTATACTTCAGGTATCATTTGTGTAATTTACCCTAATAAAAAATTATTAAGATATTTATATTTATATTTCATTTATTAAAGTGGGTAGATATTCTATATTAAAATTCAAATACATATACATATATTATTATATATATATATATATATATATATTAAAATTATATATATTATTATTATATATATATATAAAACCTATTTCAAAATTAAAAATAAAAAATTTATAAAAAGATGTCATCAAACGATACAGGTTTAGGCTTAAAAATTTTAAGGTTAGACTAACGACTAACCCTGAAATTTCAAACACAAAATGCTACAAATTGCTAATTTGAGGTATATTCTAAAACGTGACGAGTCTTCGACTTTGTTTTACCCCTCTAATCTGAGAGGGATGTCATCAAACCATACGAAAAAATTATATTGCTTTTTTAAATTTTTTTTGTTTTGCATCTTTTTAAATGGGTTTCTATTAAAAAAAATAAATTATATAAAAAATAAAATTATAATAAAATAATATAAAAGTGAAAATTTTAGTGGTTTTTATGGTTCTGATCATTGTTATATTCACTATACACATATAACAAAATAATAATGACATATATAATAATAAATGCATACTTGTATCAACTATTTTTCTCGATATATTTTTCATTAAAAATAAAACTATTTTTTCATAATAAATTTCATATCTACCCAACTTAATAACTGAAGTATAAATAAAACTCTAAAATTCTTAATAATTATTTTTATGGTGAATTACAAGGATAATACCTGAAGTATGCACGAAATTACGGTTTTGATACCTCACATGCACGGCACGTGACTTGACTTAACGGCCAAATAGACGACCGTCAGCGATAGGTATGGTCAGTGTAAGTTTTTGACAACGATGGGTATGTTTCGCGTAATTTTTAAATTGTAGGTATGACCAGTGTAGTTTCGAACAAACCTCAGGTATGATTTTTGTAATTTACCCAAATACATATTATATCATAGCCTAAAATGTAAAATTACAAAGTTAGACATTCGTTTATGTAATAGAGTTAACATATCAATAGCAGTTATCAGTATTGTATGATTACAACATTTTTAAATGTTAAACTTTACCACTAAGTATTTGAAACTTATAATGCCAGCTATATAGTTTTCACAGCAAAAATATCTGTAAAGTGTTTAATCGTATTTATATATCTCCTTTAAATGTTAATCAGATTAACAAAATCTAAATATGGTAAACTACATGTATGTGAATAGAATTCTAATTGTCTGGCATTTGAATATGGAATATGACACACTTTTGTTGTTGTTGTTGTTGTTGTTCTGTTCTAATAAATAATATTAATATTTTGATGAATGATTCATTTTTTTCATTTTGTGTGTTTCAGGTGTCAATCATACTTTGTTGCTCTGTATGCCTTGGCTAATATCTTTTCGTTTCTGTTGATGGTAATGCGAGCCATGTATCAAGATCATCCCCATAAAGCTTTTGGTAGTTTTGTTTTGATCATCACCATTGCCTCATTATCGTTGGCTGTACTAATGTCTTTGATTCTGATTTTAACGAGCTTCTATTTTCCTGCTTATATGCGGGATGTTTATTACAGTCTTAAAAAGCATTGGTAGCTTTTCGGCTGTTCTTGCACCTTTCTGTCTCTTGGTTCTCCTATTCATTCCTGATAAGCCCAACCGAGTTACATTTCCTGTCATATCTGTGTTTGTCGTTGTGTTCCTTATGGCCAGTTTCTTGTTTTGGAAACATGTTGTTCATCAGAAAGACGAGTGGAATGAACACAATCTCCATCGCCGCAACTTTGCGTTGTTTCTTATTCCTCTCTTAATTGCCTTCATGTCCTTCATCTCTCGTGAAAACCCCCCCTTGATCAACTATGCATTGTTATTTTTGTGCGTGACCATTCTAGCTGCATTCTTTTTTGCAAAACCGTGGCTTATGGGGGCTCAACCCCGACCCTAGACGTGAGCTGGAATCGATGCAACTCCACACATCATATTGGATATTAATTGTGGTTCGGATTAGAAGGCTGGAGCTTGGATTTGGTTTTTGCCTCTTTTTTTCCTTCTGAAAAGAGAATCAAAGATGAAGAGTTTTGTGTATGTGTGTTTGTGGGTATAATCTTTAGTATGATGTATATCGACTGGTTAAAAAGAAGATGGTAGACTTGGTAGGTGATGTAAATCGACTGATTAAAAAAACGGATGGTAGACTTGTAATGAAATAGTGCAAGATATTGGTTTTGAAATGCTAATTTGGTAGGTGACTTGTAATGAACTAGTGCAAGATAATGGTTTTTCTGAAATGCTATTTGTTAATGTTGTGCTGTTGTAATGCCTTTTTGGGCGTAACTATTATTCTTATGTTGTATATTTCCTTTTAGACAATACTGGTAGCTTAGTTATAATTCAGCCCATTGATGCAATAGAATTGATGTTGTGTATGCTACGACCAATTGAAAACAAAATAAATACAGAAATGATGGCACATGGATGATGGAGTGATGGACAATCAAATACGAAAGACACCAAAACAATAATATATCAAGTTTTGCTGGGCTTTGAAAAATAAGCTACCTAACTCAAAGTCAAATACATTTTTAATTTTTTAACTTCAGTTTAAAATAAATTGGGAATTAATTTTTGGTCTATGCAAAATATAAGGAAGTAGATAATGTATGTGTATCTCTTCTCTTATATAAATAAAACAAGATTTTTATGACATCATTATTTTCTAAATAATGCTTACTTGTCACTATTAGACTTATTTATATCAATTATTTCTTTTTTATTTTTTTATTTATGACATCATTCTATTTAAAATTTAAATTATTTTCTAATTGATTTATGATTTATGTCTTTTTTTTAACGTAAGTCCAATGTAAATTAAAATATGATTATCTAATTTATTTTTTTATTAAAACAACTATATGTCAACTATTCGCATATTATGCGTGTTTATAAGCTAATTATATATATTCAAAATATAAGGTATACTATTTAGAGATTATGAGTATGGTTGAACTATCTCATAGTTCTTAGACATCGACGTAACTTAATATTACAAAACTTTTATTATAAGCCCGGGTTGAACCCGGGTTATTAGCTAGTATATATATATATAAATAGAGTTAATGACACAAATCGTCCATGTGGTTTACCTAAATAGTCACCTTTCGTCCTTTAAAATCAAAAACCTCAAGGACAGTCCTTTATAGGAGGATAAGGTTCACGTTTGGTCCTTTGACTATTTGACCGTCACCTTCTCTCCGTTAAACCCCCCACGTGACATCCACGTGAGGGGTACTCCAGTCTTTTCCATCACTAAAGGACCATCAATGATACTTTTTTCATAAATAAAGGACCATTGGTGATATTTTTTTTACTTTAATCAACCTTATATTATAACAATTTTTTTTATCTTCAATCAAAAACTTTCAGATCAAAAAAATATCTATATCTATATCTCCATCCTTTTTCTACAAATAGAAAAAGGAAAAGCAGATCTCTTCCCCCTCCCAAATTAAAATCAAAAATCAATCTACCTAATCTCTATATCTATATCTCCATACCATACTCATTTCAATCAGATCGAATATATATATATATATACACATTTCAATCGAAGACATATATATACATATAAATACATACACACAGAAGACCACCGCCATGGAGATATGGTCGGAGACGGTGGCCGGAAAAAACCCACGACGGGAATAAAGCATCACTAGATCCGGTCATCTCTTTATATCGATAATCACTTAAAGAAGAAGATGGGGATAGCGTTTAGTGGTGGTGTGGCTGGTGTCGGGTGGCGTGGCGGTAGTATGGAAAATAGTAGCGGTTTTTGTGGTGGATGGTGGGTCGAGTAGTTTATAAAGAGGAAAGAGATCTGTTTAGGGTTTTTGATGATGGAGGAGATGATGTGGGGGGTGGTGGCGGTGCTGTGGAGGTCCGGCGACGACGATGTGAGCAGTAGTGGTGGTGTGGCTGGTGTCGGCATTCACACACAAATATATAGATATAATCTCGAAAATAGATCTGATGGTTGTAGGGCTTCCTTCCTCACCACGATTACTTCCCTTCCTCCCCATTTTTCCGGCTGCCGCCTTCCGCTACTTCCCTTTAGTCCTCGTTACCGTAGCCACCCCTCACCGTCAATACAAATCCCGAATTCTAGATCCAGAGGTCTATAAGGGTTTGTAAATGGTGTCGGAAATGAATGGAGACAGTGGTTAAGGATTTAGGTGGCGCCGATCTCACGCCGGAAAATCCGGCAAAAATCCCGATCTGGTCCGTTGGTTACCCTCCCAATCTTCTTCTTCGATCTCTTTCCGGAAAAAATACTCATCCATCATTGGCTACAAACCGAACTAACGAACATGCAACAAACTTTCATATATGATAATAGATCTTTGATTTCAAGTTTTTTTATATATGAATATATGAAATTTTCATATTTTTTCTTTATTACAAATCTGTATGTATGTATGTGCATATGTATTATATGTATATCCTTATGTAATTATATATGTATATGGCTTCTAGATTTTTTGGTTGTAATCTTTTTAATATTTATTTGTATATTAATGTAGTGATGATATAAGTATATATGTATATGTATATGTATTTTAGGTTTTAGTAAGAGAAAGACATTAACAAGAAAAAAATATCACGAATGGTCCTTTAGTGATGAAAAAGACTGGAGTACCCCTCACGTGGGTGTCACGTGGGGGGTTTAACGGAGAGAAGGTGACGGTCAAATAGTCAAAGGACCAAACATGATCCTTATCCTCCTATAAAGGACTGTCCTTGAGGTTTTTGATTATAAAGGACGAAACGTGACTATTTAGGTAAACCACAAGGACGATTTATGTCATTAACTCTAAACAATATGAGAGACTAGAGAGAGTCATCAAAAGTCAAATCTATCTTCATGTATAAAGCCATCTCCAAAGTAGATCATTGTTTGTCGTTGCAATGTATAGATAACTCAGATTTGCGATGTTGATATGACAAAACAAGATCAATGGCTCTAATTCTTGCAGTCATCAATTTTTTGATATTTAGTCATTAGTTTATGCGACATTGTGTGATAGTTGCCATGACAAGATTTCGTATTTCCAGAATAAAACACATAAACTCCTAGTCTCTTATTGTAAACAAAAAAAAAATGGGTATATAAACATGCTTTGAAAGTTAATTTTTAAAAATTATCTCAACAACTCTTATGAAAAACCCTTTTTAGCCCATCCACTAATGAATCCGTTAAGTAGATTGAGTTTATGTAAAAATACAATTGCAAAATCATTAATAATTAGCTTCATGTGAAAAAAGCTTAAATATAAAAAAAATTACAGTATGAAGAATCATCAGCTTAACAATTAACTTCATTGATTCGATGGTTTATGTGACGGTTTTTGGCCGGTGGCAAAAGTTATTTCATGTAGTATAAAACCTTGATTGATTCTTTGTTAACATAATTAATTGAAGGAGGTGATGTTTTGGGTGAAAGAAAAAAGGAATGAGTGGTTTCATGTTTTTTTTTTTTATAAATATTTTCTCGAAGAAATCTGCATAAGAAATTGAAGAGAAACAAAAAAGGGAAGAAGATAGAGGCCTAGTGGCGAGATATGATTGGCTAAAAAAGTCCTTGTGTACGTACATAAATCACATGGGTCTTTTGCAATGTTTTAAAAACCGGTATTTTAGTCATACCGGTGTGGAAAAATTTTCCGGTATTACCGGTATTATCGGTATTACCGGAAATACCGGCCGGTACGACTATTTTTAATTTATTATATTTTTTGTGTAAAAATCTTACAAAACTTGTTACAATTTAACAAAAATAGTCAAAATACAATTATAATTCACTCAAAAATAATACCAAACAATGTATTTCCTAACAAAATATAAGTTTTAAAGTTCACAAATAACAAAAATAACATTAAAATATCATAAAAATATTTTTTTTAAAAATCAAATTTTTTTTTTGAAAATACCGGAAATACCGGAATGGTAATACCGGAAAATACCGGGAATACCGGAAATACCGGCCGGTATTGAATAGTGAAAATACCGGAAAAATACCGGACTTAAAATACCGGCGTTGTCTCCGGTACCGGTAATACCGGCCGGTATTTACCGGTATTTAAAACATTGGTATTTTGTCAATTTGCAAGGTTGGGAACTCGTGACTCGGGATCGAATCGTTGAGGGGAGTCAGAAGTTTTGAAAACTCGAACGGAATCGGGGAGAATTCGGATCGGCTTTAATTTAGGAAAATCAATTTTTTTGAAATTATATATATTAGAAAATTAGAAATAGGCTATAAACTTGAAAGTTAAACATAATTGTTTTAAAACATTAACATAATACTTCAAAGTTCAAACTTAATGGTTTAGAAACATAAACGTAACACTTGAAATTTTTTTTTTTTAAAGTTTGACCGAGTCACCCGAGTTTTGATCGATTCATCCGAGTTTTTACCGAGTTTGACCTATGTTATCCCGAGTCCAAGTCGTTGATCGAGTTTTAAGCCATGTCGGCCTGACTCAACCCATTTAACCCCCGATTCCGAGCCCGAGTTCCCGGTCAAGTTTTACAACCCTGTTAATTTGGTAAATTTTCAAAAGCATGTCTAATTCAAATAATAAGCCTATTTTTTTGTTTATTTAGGTAACAATCTCAATATATAACTAAGAGATGATATAAAAAATCCTATGTGGCACCTTTATTTAGCTTACTATTAGAATTTTTGCTTATTCGTCAATTGTTAGATAAATCTCTCTATATAACTAAGGGATGATAGATTTTTTCCTAGGTGACACTTCTCTTTTCGTGTTAACTAGGCTTTTTGCTTATGTGACATTTTCTGGTAATTTTAATGTTTTTTTAGATATATTGACATTTAAATCTATATTTTTTATTGTTCATGTGACACTTCATTTGCCACGTCATCATTTGTCTACGTGGACATTTGCTTCTTTTTTTTTATCAATTTTAAATAGCAAATAAAAAAGCCAAATACAAGATTAGAACTCATGACCTCTAACTTTTAATATTATGCACAAACATTTGATCTAACTTAATATTTGTTTATTTTTTGCAAATTACGGTAGATATTTAGTGAATAATATAACTAATTAAAAGACATTGTTAATATAATTGTCGATCTTTGTAACTTATCTCTTTCTATTTTCCTTTGTATTTAATTATCTTTGTACGTGGAATATAATTTACTTTAATATAATATAAACTAGATTATATTGATAATTTATTTTAATATAATTTTAACGTAATGTGATATTACCATGCATCGCATGGGGCATAATCTAGTAGACATTATTTAAGTATGTATATCTATCTCATTTAATCTTACATGGAATGCTTAGTTGACAAACTTAAATAAATAAATAATTTACATATTAAAATAATAGTATACGTCTATTATACCTTTACATATTGTGATAACCTTTAGTTTAGAACATTCTAAAAAAAGTTATTTTTTAAAATAATGATGTCATCACAATTCTCTTTTATTTATTATCGAGGTATCGAGATAGAGATTTGCATGTTATCTCTCTATATAACTAAGAGAGGATAGTTTAGTGCTTACGTGACACTTCATTTGCCACGTCACCATTTGTCTACGTTTTTTAGATATATTGACATTTAAGTCTATATTTTTTAGTGCTCATGTGGTACTTCATTTGCCACGTCATCATTTGTTTACGTGGACATTTGTTTTTTTTTTTATCAATTTTAAATAGCAAATAAAAAAGCCAAATATAAGATTAGAACTCATGACCTCTAACTTTTAATATTATGCACAAACATTTGATCTAACTTAATATTTGTTTATTTTTTGCAAATTACGGTAGATATTTAGTGAATAATATAACTAATTAAAAGACATTGTTAATATAATTGTCGATCTTTGTAACTTATCTCTTTCTATTTTCCTTTGTATTTAATTATCTTTGTACGTGGAATATAATTTACTTTAATATAATATAAAACTAGATTATATTGGTAATTTTATCTAATATTTTACTATCCGATTATATTATCAATGTTAAATTAGATATTTACTTTATCCATTTCACACACATATTTTTGATATTTGTTTTTATATTCGATTTTAAATTTTCTCTCTTCACCTTTATATCTTCTTTTTCCTCTTTTTTCCTTTCTATATTCTACTTTATATATGTTCTTTTCAGATTTTACATGCATAATAAAAGTATAATATCATTAAAAATCATTTTAGTTATTATTATTATATAACATTTATTAATACTTGACGTATATATGTTAATCATTGTTTTCAAATAATATTACTTAAATCATTATATTTGTAATCAATTTAATGTAATGTGTATATTACCATGTATCGCATGAGGTATAATCTAGTCCTGTATATAAACATATCCATACATATCCTACTAATCATTTTTGATTAAAAAAAAGACTTTTTGAACAATATTATAATCATATTTCAACAAGTCGTATTTATAATTACTTATTATGTTATCATGACAACTTAATATAGTGATCATGTGTATTACGCCGGAAAATTATCTAGTTATTATATATATAAAACCCCATGATTTACTGATTCTAAAATATGATGTGTAACAATTTTTTTAGTGTTGTTACTTGAGCCAATACAATCTATGAAGGAAAAAAAAAGAGTTTTTAATTAAAAACGGATTTGGATAGGAGTTACAAAGCTAAGTTTGTAAAAACTCAAAACTACACCGTTGTATTTATCCGAAACACGGACCATAAATAAATTGGAGGAGACTAGCCGTTAGAGAGACAATAGTTTTAATTATTTAAAAAAACCCTCTTTTCTTTCTTTCACATACAAAACAAATTCAAAATCCTGTCTCTATATTCTCTCTCTCTCTCTGTGAAATCTGAACAAGTGATTTTGGTGAGTCTTTTAATTTTGTTAACTTTCCTTTTTAACTTGTTTCACTGATTGGCAAATTTGTTCGATTTCTTATATCTATATATCTATATCTATAGATACATATATATGATCCTGAAAATCAGTTGAAATAATTCATAAAAGTTCATAGTTTATTATTAGAAAGTGTTTCAGCTTAGGGCTTATTATGCTTGTTAATTTTGGTAACCATAGATGTAATGATTTTAGATTTAATTTAGGAAATGTTAATCTGTACTTATGAATTTATTATTTATGACCTAATTGTTTGTTTTATTTTTAAAGTTAGATTAGAACTGAAAAACTTAGCTAGTACTGTATTTCTATATTAAATTTTATTTTCCGAACCATCTTCAATGTGGTAACGTGTGACGAATCTTACTTTAAAATTGAAAATTTCCGATATAAAAATATGTTTCTTTTAGCTATGTTTAAAATTAAAAATCTCACTGGATAAATATTTTTGTTTAGTTCCTATGGAATCCCTAATAACTATGAATGATGCCCCAATTGATTTAAATTTGGACATTTTCGATATAATGATATGGTTTTAGTTTTAGCTATGTTTGAATGCATTTTGTAAATGAAAACGTGTGACGAATCTCGCAGGATAAACATTTTTGTTTAGTTCCTATGGAATCCCCAATAACTATGAATGATGCCCCAATTGATTTAAATTTGAGAATTTCCCACATAAAAATATGGTTTTCTTTTTAGCTATATTTGAATGCATTTTACAAATGAAATTGTCATTATTAAATTATAATCAAGATAGTTGTTTTGAATTAAAAAAAAGTATTAATCTCTTATTTTTTATTTTGAATTATTATTCAGAAATATTAAGATGGCATTAAAGAGTATTCCGAGTACACCGGCTTCAAAAATAGAAAGAACACCAATATCAACACCTGGAGGGTCTCGAGTACGCGAAGAGAAAATTGTTGTGACAGTGAGGTTGAGGCCGCTAAATAAAAGGGAACAATCGGCTAAAGACAATGTATCTTGGGAATGCATTGATGATCATTCTATTGTATATAAACCACTACCGAATGAACGTGTTATCCAACCATCTTCCTTTACATTTGGTATATCTGCTGATAATTTATACAGATCTAGTTCATTTTACTTTAGGATCGGGCGTGTGTGAGCTAACGTAAAAGGTTTTGTGTTCTTTCAGATAAAGTTTTTGGCCCTGCAACAATCACAGAATCCGTATATGAGGAAGGAGTGAAAGACTGTAGCTTTGTCTGCTCTAATGGGCATTAACGGTGCGTAATATCTATATTGGTTTTTATATGCTTGTCCTATTTATACGTCATATCGTTTTTTGTGATTTTATGTATCTTGTTTTTCAGCAACTATCTTTGCATATGGTCAAACAAGTAGTGGAAAAACTTTCACTATGAGAGGAATTACAGAAAAAGCTGTTAATGATATTTACCAGCACATATTGCAGGTAAGTTATAAGACCTGTATATGTTTCAAGTTTCTGTCTATATATAATACATTGATATATTGTATACAAGTTGAAATTTACTGACATATAATTTGGTATTTTCTTAATACAGACTCCGGAAAGAGAATTTAGAATAAAAATATCAGGCCTGGAAATCTACAACGAAAACGTAAGGGACTTGCTGAATTCTGAGTCAGGACGTAATCTCAAGCTTCGAGATGATCCAGAGGTAATATAGAAGATCGTATATTTCCAAAACAGAAGCTAACTAGGTGTTACGAGTCTTACCAAGAGTTGTAAAACCTGTTATAATTGCAGAAAGGAACCGTAGTTGAGAAGTTAGTAGAGGAAACAGCCACCGATGACCAACATTTACGAAATTTGATCAGTATTTGTGAAGGTTTGCTTCTGAACGTATTGTATTTAAAAGCATCTGTACTTGTCTTTAGTTGGATTTTGTTTTTTACTTACTTTTGTACACTTTGCAGCTCAGAGACAAGTTGGTGAGACCGCACTGAATGATACTAGTTCTCGATCACACCAGATCATAAGACTGGTAAGCATATTTTGAGAGATGGTGTATGGTTTCGTATGTGTACATATGATGTGAGCTTAAAGATTCATTATAAATGGTTTGTTTTGACAATGCAGACAATAGAAAGCACACTCCGGGAGACTTCAGACTGCGTGAGGTCCTTTGTTTCAAGCCTGGTACAACTTCACCTTCATTCTGAATTAAGTATTATTTACTTATGACCGAAAAGTGGAAGACCATAATGGTAACCATAAACTGTGAAATGTTGTGCAGAATTTTGTGGATTTAGCTGGAAGTGAAAGAGCTTCACAAACAAATGCGGATGGTGCAAGGCTAAGAGAAGGTTGTCATATAAACCTTAGCTTGATGACTCTGACAACTGTGATTAGGAAACTGAGGTGCGTAGACATGTATCAATTTGTTTGTTTTCAGTGTTCATTTGTCCAGATTTCTCTAGTATTGCAGCACTTTCTAGAGTGGCCCATCAACATTTTATTCCTGAAGCTGATTAATCACAAATAGGACCCATCAACATTTTTCTCCACTTTCTTAAAACTTTTTATAAACAAAGTATGTGTGATATATGGTTTCTATCCTAAAAAAACGCCAACTTTATTTGAAAATTTTATCTAAGACATTGAAATGGACATTTTTGAGTGACTTTTAACCCATTGACATTTGTAGACATGTGTGTATGACTCAGTTGACAAACATAATTAAAGTCTTCTCAAATCGACCTGTTTTGGAACAAATGGGTTAAAAACACTCTAGAGTATATTCATAAAATGCATTACTTTGATCACATAGACATTTTTCTTAAAGACGAACTTAAGCCACTGATTAAGCATCAAATTTTAAGTTTTCTTAACTGTCTGACTAGTTATATGGTTGATTTGGTAATTAAGTATCTGACGGTTCAATGTTTAACTCATTACAATTTTTTGATTCGATCTCATTTAGAAGAAAATATGAAAAGTTGTAAATCTTATCACACCATGTGCTTATGCAGTGTTGGAAAGAGAAGTGGTCATATACCATACAGGGACTCCAAGCTAACTCGTATACTACAGCACTCGTTAGGTGGAAATGCCCGTACTGCCATTATATGCACTTTGAGCCCAGCTTCTAGCCATGTGGAACAGTCAAGGAATACTCTTTTCTTTGCTACCCGAGCAAAGGAAGTAACAAATAATGCACAAGTTAACATGGTACATATGGGTCTTATCCAATTCATATTACCGTCTTATGCTCTTAAATATGTAAATATGGGTGGGTTGGGTAACAGATACTTCCACATATCTCATTTTTTGTCCAAAACTTTTTTTTGTCCAAAATTATAAATAATAATTTCTTCAAATACAATCATTTTGGCGCTTTTTATGCAATGTTACACTTTGGGCAACCTATGACCCGTTTGGCCGTTTCCTTTTCAGCTAGTTGTTTTTATATTTTATGTTAACTGCTTTACCAGTTACAGATATTAGAGAATCCCAATACCTAGTCTGGACGCTTGAGTATTCTTTCGATACATATGCTAAAGGGTCTTGTCTTGTCTTGTTGA
>CM067167.1:193808835-193825823 GCA_034093135.1 Erigeron breviscapus | reverse complement strand
ACTTAGGATCAGGACCAAAACCAAAACCTGATTGTGTATTTTCTGGGGTGACCATCAAAGAAGCAGATCTAGACAATGATTAGCCTTCTGCTCTGATACCAATTGTGAGTCCCAAATACGATGGTTAACCCATAAGTGTACAATACAACAAGTCTAATAATCACTAGAATGGACTAGTATTACTTAAATATAAATGCAAGTATATAAATAAGTAAATACAAGACTTAAAGCAATAAACAAGTAAAGTGGAACATTATGTATTTTTCAACGTGTATTTTATTTATGATGTTAAATAAAATACAAGGTTGTGCGGAATCAAGATAATACAAATAAGTATGTATCCTAACAACCTATGAATTACAAATGATCTAATATTTGTCAAATAACTCTTTTGGATCGAGATACTTAAAGTTGTGAAGTATCCCTGTTTAAGATCGAGAGTATTTAGACAAATTCACTCTAATGCAAAATGTATGCTTAAAAGTATTTTTCTCAAAGAAATGACTTTGTATTTATAGGCAACAAAATTCACCAGTGAATTTTGTGCCGTACAAATATGGTTGCATGCATTTAATGATCCGACAAGAACATTAAATGCATTGGTTAAGAGTACAAGAATAAAGTCACATCAATATGACTTTATTCTTTTAACCAACCACCTTCACACACGTAAGTACTTTAGTAAAGAACAAGTGGAATGTTCTTTGGAAAGTGTGTGAAGGCAAAAGTCAATTCCTCGATATCAGTGTTCAGACTTGTAAGGTCTAGAACACTGACAATCCTCCAGTGTACAGATCTGGTAAGACTTCCAGTGGCCTCCGCCATTTGTCAGTCTTCTTTATTCTGACTTCAGTCTTTGACTTCAGTGAAAATTTCTTCAGTAGAGTAGATCTGGACTGGGGTGAAGTCCAGTGAGCTAATCTGGAGAATACTCCAGATTTCCTATACAAGTATTTGCTCACTGGTCTTCCATTATTTCTGGACAAATCTTCAGAGGGATTCCAGATTCCAAGTCTGGAGTAGGTCCAGTTTCTGGACAGATCTTCAGTAAGGCTCCAGTAGTCGAGTCTGGAGCGAGTCCAGTAAATCTGGACCTAACATCATACTGTTCCTTGCTCAATCCAGCTATCGGACTCGAACTCATCTCAACACACGAAGCCTTTGGTTTTGTTTTATCACCCTTCTGTTTGCCTGGCCACCAATCGGGATAACCGATGCGCCTAAAACACCCTTCTCGTACATGACCGTCCTTGTCACAATAAGTACAATGAGGTGTTTCTTCTTCTTCTTGTTTGACAGATTTCGAGTTTGGTTTCATCTTTTGTTGCGAGTTCGATGAGGGTTCACGTCTTTTGGGGACAAACGCCTTAAAGGCAGTCGCCTCAACAACCGGCTTCTTATCTTCAGTTATGAGTCTTTGCCGCTCATCCTCTACTACAAGATGATATGATGTCGCTAGACCAGGAGTGGGTTTTGTGGCCAAGATTTGAGTTTTGATAACACTAAACTCGCTATCGAGGCCCATGAGAAACTCATACAACCTCTCTTTCTCTTGATGTTGGACCAGTTTCTTGCCAATATCACATGTGCAACCATTGCAAGTGCACTGTGGTAGTGGAAGCACTGAATGGATCTCATCCCAAAGAGATCGAAGTTTTGTGTAATAAGCCGACACCGTTGTTCCATCTTGATGCGTAGCGGCGATTTTGTTCTTCAATTCATACGCTCTTGGCGCACTTTCCTTTCCAAATCGTTCACTAAGGTCAGACCATATTTCAGCAGCAGTGTTAGCATACTTAACACTAGTTCTTATCTCCTTTTCCATAGCGGTAGTGAGCCAGCCTTTTATCATGGCATCGACTTTCATCCATGGCATGTAATCCTTGGACGTCTTTTCTGGTTTCTTTATGGATCCATCGACGAAGCCAATCTTGTTCTTTGCGAACAAGAAATTCTCCATCTCTTGCACCCAATCGGTATAATTTTTATCTGATAATGCATCGTTTACTTGCATTTGTCTAGGTAAATCAGAAGGATGAAGATAATACGGTGAATTGTAATCAATGGTGTTGCCGCCGCTTATTTCAGCACCATCATTCTTACCACCGCCGTTATCACCCGCCATAATTTCGATCGGATTAGCGGATTCACCGCTCTGATACCATTATAAAAAAAGGAAATCGAACAAAGATATATTGTATTGATCTGTTTCTTAATCAAATTACAAAGGCAGAAGCACGAATACCATATAGGAACAAACTTAGTAAAGATATTGCTAGGTAACCAATACGATAATAAAGGAGATAAATTAGGAGATAATTGTGGAAGATATACGACTTCTTTTCCAAGCCAATATGTATTTGGTTGTGGGCTGGGGCTCTAAAATAGTGGGAATGCCCACCATGTTTTGTATGTTTGTATAAGTTTCGTTTTGGATTAATCAAATAACGAGGTATTGCATATTTGCATAGTCCTCCTAAAGGAAAAAAAGAACCACCCTTACCAGACCTGAGATTTTCCAAATATAGGTTTCTTTATTTTTTTTGGACTTTTTGAGATGTCTAATTTTAACTTATCAAGTTTTTTCTTAATTATGATCATAAATATCTTTGTTTGTGTTATATAGTAGTTGATGAAAATTATATTAATGAAAAGTATATATTTAAAACTTAATTTGTCCATATATTTTATATGAAGTGTTATATAATACAAACAAAAATTTTAACAGTCAAAGTTAAAAGCAGAAGATTTTGACAAGTTAAAATTGGACATTTATGGGACCGAGGGAGTAAAATAAAGCCGAGTTTAAGTGTCAAAGGTTAATGTGTTCGATTTCTTGCAATAATGGAAGAAGAAGAGATGTTCTTAGATTGGTTTAAGATAGGTTTTGGGTAGATATATGGCTAATTTCATTATATTTAATAATTGATGCATAAGACCTTACTAATATATGGATGTTCACTCGATGATGCAGGGGCAGAATACACAATGTGCTAGAGGTCGTGACAACATTAATTTCATTTCCGTTCAGAGAGAGAGATTCACAATTATGTCTAGAATATAAAGTGCCTGGAAACTTACTTGACATGAGAATGGCAAGACACGAAGTACCTCCTCCGTCCCGTTTTAATTGTCATATTTTGACTGGTCAATTCTTTTTTCCGACTTTGACCGTAAATATCTTTATTTATGTTATGTATTACGGAGTTGATGAAAGTTTTATCAATGAAAAATACATTTAAAATTATTTAATCAATTCATCTATGTTATATCATCAAGGTGTTATACTGTATAACACATGCAAACAAAAAAAAACTCAGTCAAAATTGAAAAAAAAATACTCAAAAAGTCAAACTAAGACACTAATTAATATGTGACGAAAAAAATATTGATTGCTTTGCTAAAATGCCGATCATATGCCCTTACAATGTGAAAGTCCCATATGAAGGCTAAATTCCCATTTCTCAACTAAATATGGTAAAACAAATACAGGATAAAAGGTCCTTTTAAACGATATGATTACTATCATCACCAACCTAGTAATCATGGAACCAATCGAGAACAAAAATATGGTCATGATGGCGCTTTGATTTCCTGTGCTCCTTGGGAGTTCTGAAGATCTGCTCCAATGTGATAAAGGAATACATACGAGTGTGGATTTTTATCAAAATTGGACGAAAATATATATGAGAAGACGACTGGAACCTTAAAGCTGATTTCCGGTGAACTTTAACTCTTCCAGGGAGTCCAGCTCGAGCAACCAGACTACCTTCAACACATGATAGTAAAATTTGAAACATGAAATTAAAGCTTTCAGTTGACATAATTTAAAGTAAAAACCACTACGTACACACTAAAGTAAAAAAAAAAAAAATTCACTAATTTCAGGTGTAAATTAGTTTATGAAAAGGTATGGATTACACCTAAAATTTCTAATAACAAACCTAATGAGGATTTTTGTAATTTAACTCTTATTACTATCGATCATATATTTTGGTCATATACTCGGTGGAATAATTGGTGGCGTCCGACGAGTGTAAGGTGGAATAATGCAGACACTTTATATGTTACATGTAATTAAGCTTGAGGATGCAGCATGGTGGTGACACTTCTATTTATTGGCATCATTTTGGTCCTTTTTTAGTTTGGTTAATTTAGGAGGTGCAGTATTTGTCAACAACAAATTAAGATCGTATATGTGTGAAACTTGAACTTGATAGATGTTAATTCTGACTTCTGATGTTCGGGTACATGCAATTTTTAACAGTCAATAGCTCCATCCGATTTAGATAATAATTGACGTGTAAACTTTTAATTGAATTTTTCTTATCAAGCTTTCATGATACGAAATCCGTAGTAGTGTTGATATGTGGTTTTGCGAGTATATATGGTTTTTCATGTATTTCACAAATCACATCGTATAATATCGTTAAGTTTATGTACGAGTACAAAAGATACCAGAGTCGTGACTCATTCACTTATTAAAGTGGTTGTTTCTGGTTAAAACATCGATAAAATGGATAGAGTATGACTAATAGCGTAAAATTGAAATTCATTCGCGAAAGATTTGGTTTTTATATAATGTACGTACAATGACAATGATTGTTTACTTATATAAATGATAAATGATGTTTTTTTATGTATAAAAAGTTATTTGGATACATAACTTAAACAAGGGGAAAAAAAATGATAATATTAAAAAAAAAAAAAAAAAAAAAAAAATTCACTAATTTCAGGTGTAAATTAGTTTATGAAAAGGTATGGATTACACCTAAAATTTCTAATAACAAACCTAATGAGGATTTTTGTAATTTAACTCTTATTACTATCGATCATATATTTTGGTCATATACTCGGTGGAATAATTGGTGGCGTCCGACGAGTGTAAGGTGGAATAATGCAGACACTTTATATGTTACATGTAATTAAGCTTGAGGATGCAGCATGGTGGTGACACTTCTATTTATTGGCATCATTTTGGTCCTTTTTTAGTTTGGTTAATTTAGGAGGTGCAGTATTTGTCAACAACAAATTAAGATCGTATATGTGTGAAACTTGAACTTGATAGATGTTAATTCTGACTTCTGATGTTCGGGTACATGCAATTTTTAACAGTCAATAGCTCCATCCGATTTAGATAATAATTGACGTGTAAACTTTTAATTGAATTTTTCTTATCAAGCTTTCATGATACGAAATCCGTAGTAGTGTTGATATGTGGTTTTGCGAGTATATATGGTTTTTCATGTATTTCACAAATCACATCGTATAATATCGTTAAGTTTATGTACGAGTACAAAAGATACCAGAGTCGTGACTCATTCACTTATTAAAGTGGTTGTTTCTGGTTAAAACATCGATAAAATGGATAGAGTATGACTAATAGCGTAAAATTGAAATTCATTCGCGAAAGATTTGGTTTTTATATAATGTACGTACAATGACAATGATTGTTTACTTATATAAATGATAAATGATGTTTTTTTATGTATAAAAAGTTATTTGGATACATAACTTAAACAAGGGGGAAAAAAATGATAATATTAAAAAAAAAAAAATAATCAAAGAGAGCTATATGGGGGTAAAAATGTCAAAACGTATATCGAGTGGGAATGAAGAAGGCATGCACCGTAAATAAAACTTTTTATCCTGTTATATATATACACACCCTCCTCTATGCATATTGACTAATATAAACTTTTTCAAATCCAGGCTTTCCCTCTCATACTAATCTTTCTGCTCATAACAAACTCTATTAGAAGTAAATTTTGTTAAGACCCAAATCAAAATAAAAATAATCAACAAACCCACAACATTTTTAAATCAAGAAACCTATGGTTTCACGTGAAAAACCCACCGCCGGTGGTGGTGGCCGGCGCCCCAATGATGCGGCGGCCGATAAAAAGCAAGAAACCACGGTTATCCAGAAGAACCACTTCTGGTGTCAGCCTCCGCCCCAATGAGTGTTCAACATCATCATCCGTACCACATTCATCTGCCAGTACATCGGCACCGGCAATGGTGCCGAATCGAAAACCTTCAAGATCCCTTTTCGACACTGCTATCAGAGAAGCGGTTGCTTCAACATAAGCAGCACGCCCACCGGTAGAACCGGCAATGTTGCCGGTTCCAAGACCTACTCTGTCGTTGTTCGCTACCGCCCCCAAGGAAGCAGTTTTTGGTGGAAATAATGTTCGGTTTGATGACCCGCCGGCCGTTTTCTCAGGGCCGTCTCCGTTCCGGATTAGCGAATCTTCTTTTCCAAGAAGACCCGGTCGTTCGGGGGAAGAGTTAACGCCATGTATTGTACAGTCAAACCACTTCCCCGTTGAAGTAACAGCAAGAGGTTTACGACATTTTAAGGTATGTATTGGCTTAATTATAAATTAATAAGGATTAATTAGTAAAGAATATAAATTGAAAAAATAGAATAAATTTATTTTAAATTGATGATAAAGAATTAATTTATTTTATTTGATAGAAAGAATAATGTACGTACGTTACGTGTTAGCATAATAAAATTGAATAAGTTTATTTGTAATTTAAAAACAATTATTAAAAACATAAATGGTTTCATCGCTATATATGATCTTGACTTTATATCAAAATTTGGAATTGTTAATAGTTTATGATCTTCTTAACTAGTATATTCTTGTATTATTATTTTATGTTATTACGAATAATGTCAGTTTATAAGAAAATAGATACATTAGCATTACATGGTAATCAATACATATCAATATTCATAAGTGTGTAGCTGAACGTAATTAAATTCTAGATTTGGTGCTACAGTAATACGAGTACTTTTATTAATTAAATTAAATGAGTAAATATAAGAATCTGAAATTTAAAATTGGGTAAAAAAAAAAAATTAATTATTATAATAATGTTATTATATTCTTTTATTTACTGTTTTAAATAAATGAGTAAATATGTAATTTTAAATTTAAAATTTAAGGCCTACTATGTGGAAAAATCAGGGGGCAAGATTAGGAAAGAGAATTAGTGGATATCACATGTCACCTTCTTAATGTTTTAGGAGGATTATTAGGCTATTTGGTTAGGAGGATTTATCATTTTCCTAGATTGAATGGGGATTAAATATTTGAAAATATCGATAAATCCCTTTTTATATCAATTGTACAACCTTTTCGAAACGTTAGACAAAAAAAATCCCCTTCTTCTTCGTCTTCATCCTACCTAGACACAGACCAAAATCCCTATTATGATCAAGTTTGTGGCTTTTGAATTTAGGTAATGATTCTTTGCAATAATTTAGGCTCTACTTATTGCTTAAATGTTGATTTATTTATTTATTATTGTTATATTTTTAATACTATTTATGTAATTAAAATGTATGTAGTTGTGGTATGTGTAAATGTTATAGTCATTTAGTGACAAGGATTTAATTTGCATATGTTTTTTGAATTTCAGATTGACCAAACGTTTGAAAATATCAATTTGTTTCTCAAGCAGTAAAATCCTTCTTTCATTTAAGTTGTTTAGAAAAATTTAGTATAATTTTAGTTTCTAAATATCTCGAATGTATTGTGCAGCCAAACATATTCAGGAAAATTGTTATTTTCTGAAAATTTTGAGAGAAGAGATATTGGAGGTGGAGGAGAGCTCTGCTGGGGGTTTAAGCAGTCTCTCAAAGAAACTCAAATGGGCATGTCTCTCAATTTACGTAGGTTTCTGTACTTTGTCTTGTACATCTTCGTTACTCCACTTATTTTGATTACATTTTTCGTGTAAACCTGTTTTGCAGAGATGTCTGCAAGGGCTTATTATCAGCCCACATTAGTCTCCGATTTTGCTAGAGAGTTTCTTGGCAAAGATACTTCAGGGCCACTTTCAGCCAGTCAACATCGTAAGGTATCATAAAATGTGTATCTTATATGTAAATTTCTGTTTCTACAATATATTGTGTTTGGGTACTCTTGATTTCGGGTCAGTAAGTCAATGGTCGTCTTTACAATTAGAAAGTGTCTTACTTTAATTAGCATGTGTCAAAGTTAGTAACTTTAGTTTCCCTTAATTATATAGTAGATTTTCTGCATGTTTTATAAATTAGGAAGTCCGATATGGTTTGACCAAGTCCCATGCAAACAACGGCTGGTTAAAAGCAAGTTACAAGACATGGTCGTATCCACCACTTTTCTAAGCAAGTAATTAGAATGTTTAAGTTTCCCACGTTGAGTCAGTTGGCTATATAAAGCCACGCACGTTACATCTAATTTGAGAAGTAAGTTTCGTTTTGAAAGTAACAGAAAGTTTTCTCATTTTCTTCTCTTTATATTTTCTGCATATTTACATACAAAAAGTGAGTGTGTGAGTGTGAATATTTGGGCCTGAACCTACATATTGTGATGGTTAGTGATGTTTCTGAACATTTCGCAACTTATGGTTACCTTTTCAGGATTTTGCATTTTGTTATTTTTGGTTATTTAAATCAAGTTTTAGGAGTGAACTTCAATTATGTAGTAGAATCATTTATTCTCACCTTTTCTTGCAAGTGCTTAGTTTCTGATATTGTTAATTGTCAATTTCAGGTCGCAAAAGCTGTCAAAGGACTTAAGGTGGAAGTTGACGAGGCGAATTACACTAGAAACTATCATGTTCTTGGGTTGACTAAACAACCGCTTGGGGACCTAAGGTGAGTTTAGATTTCCGGCCACTTATTAGGTATTCTAGTACCATCCATTGAACTTTTCATTTCCTTCCAAATATAACAAGTGATCCAATCAATCAGATTCTTCATTACACAAGAGTAAGCTGTAGAAGGGTACCGTCTTTTGATTTGTACCAAAGCAAGTAGTTGGGTTTTTAGGATACATTTTTGTTAGAATTACTAGTAAAGTTATGGTATGTTTGAATGTCTCGAATCTGTATCAATAATTGGTGGGTGCTTAATAAAAGTTTCTAATCTTATTTTTGTTGGTATTTTTTTTATAGCTTTTTTGAAAGCCACACACCGCTGAATCTAAATTTTCCTGCCATATTAATCGGGACTGCAACATCGCCTGAATATATTCCAATGGAGGTATTAATATATAAGCTCCACTTAATTTATTTTATTATTAATTTCATCTGCTTTTACCCATTTTTTCTGTGATTACAGCTTTGCAGAATAGCTCCTGGGCAAAGTTATCCTCTGACCGATCGAAATCAAGCGGACAGATTTCATATGTACGCATGCGACCCCCCATTGCACAGAAAAAATAACATATGCATGGTATGCATTTTCCCATCTTTGAAACAGATTAAGTTTTATAATAAATATCTTATTTTTTTGTTTGGTGCATTGTAGACGGTTAGAGATAATAAGTACAATATCAATAGTTTGGTGAGAGTGACTGAACAGATGACAACTATAGATGCACGGGTTCTTCCACCACCCGCTGTAAAGTTTCTTCTTTTCACATCTCATTCAAGTTTAACATTGCATATGGTACTTAGTATTCTCATTTCATCCATTTTTCAGATCACCTATCATTGTTCAGTGGAAGGCTTGAAAGACTTTATCCCAGTTAACGGTCAATGGACGTTGACTGATAAGGTAAAATTCATTTCATTCAATTTCTTCACGTATCATTCTTCATGTTGTTCATTTCATTTGTTTCTGTTGAAAGTAGTGAAATTAGTATTTTTCATGTTTTTTTTTTTGCAGCACCTGGTAAATGCTGGAACGGTTAACCATTGGGGCATTGCCAACTTCTCCTGGAGATATATCTATGATGTAGGCGAGTTTTGTGATAAAGTCGTTCAGATGTGCAGGAAGATGGGAATGGTATTTAATCCCAGACCCGTGTTCCAAAACTGTTATCCGCCTGTTAAAATTGCCAAGATTCTAAAGGATATCAAGAAAGAGTACCACAATCTAGACATACTATTTGTGATACTTCCTGATGATAAAAAAGCATACGGTAGGGTTTTTGAGCTTATGTTTGTGTTTGTGTGTGTATCTAACTATTTGTTACCTTTTTAATATGTGCTCACCTTTATTTTTCACAGCTATCATTAAACGAGTCTGCGAAACGGATATTGGGGTAATCACCCAGTGTTTTAGACACAGAAATGTGGAAGAAGTCACAAATGACTATCTTGAGCACGTGGCTTTGAAGATTAATGTTAAGGTATACTCTTCGCATATCACCCCATTCTCTATCTAATTTTCCACCACTTTTTTGATTTGTTTTCCCATGTCAGGTGGGGGGCAGGAATACTTTCTTGTCTGCAGCTCACAATAGAACCCTCCGATATGTTTGTGAAGTTTTTACCATAATTATGGGGGCTGATGTAACACACCCAATACCAGGAGACAGATCTAGCCCTTCGATTGCTGCTGTATGTTACTCATTATAGACTTCTTTGTTATTACATTTTAGAGGACAGCAGTTTAAAATAAGATTATGATTTTAGTACATTGTTTTTATTTTTTTATTTTTAGAACTTGGGAAAAGGTGCCCCGTTTGCTTTAAATGTTTTATTTATTACCTTTTCCTTTGATCAGTTATTTTCCACCCCATGGCACATTTGGTCACCTTCTTGTACTTTTTCATTCATTTGGCTATGCTTAGAAGATGGTATGTATTCTTTTAATAGGTTGTAGCATCTATGGACTGGCCCGAAGTAACCAGGTACACACCCACGTTCTCTGCACAGTCGAATGGGATGGAAATTATTCAGGATGAACGTTTAATAAGGGAGCAATTGCTCTCCTTTTACCAAACACATGGAAAACCTGACAGAATCATCTATTACAGGTTCGATACAACTTTTCCCTGTTAACGTTACCAAATACTTATGCTTATACCTAATTTAAAATGGTTTAACAAGTTCTTTTGAACTTTGTTTGCAAGCTTCAGATTATTTTTAAAAAGCTGAAAGCAAATTCGAGCATTATATCTTTTGATTAGCAAATTTGAGTATTACGTCTTTTATTGTTATTCGATGCAAACATACTGATAAGCTGTCATTATAAGTAGGCGTAATCTGTCATTCTTTTATCATGCAATTTCTATTAACATTTCTTTGCTTCTATAGGGATGGTGTTGGTGATAGCCAGTTTGGACGGCTCCTACACACCGAATTGGGACTCATCCGCAAGGTGGTTTTCTTTATAGTTATGACTTTTTTCTTTTTCTTTAAAAACTCAAATTTGGTGGTCTTAAATGTAAGGCTGTTTATGCTCCAGGCTTGTGAATTGTTGGACGAGAATTATAGACCCAAGGTCACTTTTATAGTCATGAAGAAACGACACAGTACTCGCCTCTTCCCTTCGGTGGATCATGATAGGAGTGGCAATGTTCCTCCTGGTACTGTGGTTGATACGCAAATCTGTCACCCGACTGATTTTGACTTCTTTTTATGCAGTCATGCTGGAATTCAGGTGAACTAGTTTTTACCATGAGCTCTTTCTGCCTCTATGATTTAAATAATTTATATGATGCTCTAGAGATAGAATGTTTTGTATATTCAAACATAATTTGGTCTCTTTAAATAGAGAACCAAGATAAGAACAGACCTACAATTCTAGCTGTGTACAATCCTCATAAAATTAGGGATACTAATTAGGAAATATTCTCATTAAATAGCAACAGATATTCTGATCCTAATTATAAGCTAATCTCATAAAATTAGGGATACTAATTAGGAAATATTCTCATTAAATAGCAACAGATATTCTGATCCTAATTATAAGCTAATCTCATAAAATTAGGGATACTAATTAGGAAATATTCTCATTAAATAGCAACAGATATTCTGATCCTAATTATAAGCTAATCTCATATAAATATAATATATCTCTAATTAAGAATAGTTTATTTTAGGGAACGAGTCGGCCTGCCCACTACTATTTTCTTCATGATGAGAATGGATTCACCGCTGATGGGTTGGAAAGGCTTACATACGATTTGTGCTACATGTAATTCAACTATCTCTATATTCATTTAATAGTTTTTTTTTTATAACTTGGGCCTAACTTGATTGCCATTTTAATTTCAGATGTGTAAGGGGTACCCAGATCAATTTCAATTGGTAACCCCTCGATTTTCATACTACATTTTATGTTGCAATGCTGACGTGATTTACCTCGTCCGTAAAAGAAACTCTGTTATAAATGTGTTGAATTGTGTTTCGCAGTTCCCCCAGTGTATTATGCAGATTTAGCTGCGTATCGTGCCCGCTGCTACATTGAAGGAGATCGTGATGAAGTAATAGAGGTACCAGCGATTCACGAAGATCTCAGAAATGTGATGTTCTACTGTTAGGTGAGTTTGGAGGGGTTATTCAAAGTGGAAAATTTGGATTTGATATGTTGGTTAGATCATCCCCCTGTAGATTGATGTAAATAATAGTTAGTATATTGCAAAGAGGAGTGTGCTTTGCTAGTGCCAAGCATGCTACATGTGACAGCGCTCTATGATGATATGATAGTTCTGAATAGAAAGGTTAACTGTTGGTATTACTTAGGGAGTTCTTGGTATCATCTGTGCATAATTTTTAATGAACATGATCATATGAAAGCAACGGTTTGTAAAAATTTTGGACATATTTCTACAGGGTGATAAGGGGGTTTTATGGTGTTTTAAGGGTTGGCGGTTGGGTGTGGATATTCTTTTATCACACCGTTTCCACTAAAAGGTTTGCATAATGTGAATGCTTGAGCTGTACAAAATCAGCATAAACTTCTCGTTTAGATATAAAATTTGGGTTCGGGGTCATTTTGATATATAGAAGATATGCTGAACCTGGTAATGGTATAAATTAACAAACAGTATATTGTTTATCAATACCATTTCTTACCCTTCCCTGGGTGTCCTGCAACTTAAGGTCATCAATCTTTAACCCTGTCTTGCTTTTATTCTCCTCAATATCATATCCCACCCTTTCCTATTTTATTAAAATTATTCTCAGTTTTAACACCATGATAACAAAGGCTTTGACTTTAGTCTACTGTTAATTTCAATTGAGTTTATGTTTTATAAGCGTATGTTACATTCGATGTTTATGATTAGGAATTATAACAATACCAACTTGATAAATCATTACCGATCCCCAAGTCCAGGCAGTGAAAGCCGATTAGGTTATATTGATGTTCTAAGTTTAAAGCAAACTACTCGGTACTTGCTAATTTAGAGTTTGGCTTTTAAGATATATATTAAGCCAACTGTAACGAAAGGATATATCTTATATCATCCATCTATAATGAAGTGGAATTCTAAACATTGAAGCTTTGGTTTTATCATTTGTTTGTCAAATTTTACTTATTATTAGTTTAGTTATATCATTGGAATGCTCCGCTATATATAGGGGTCAAACGTGAGATGTATATGTATACTGCATGTATGTGAAACATTGTGGCTTATCTTGCCATGGAAGCGCATCTTTGACCCTTTTTAATGACCTTAAAAATCGTTATAAAGCCTTGATTATGTACGTGTTTTTAATTAATTAGATTGGAATCTGGATATTGGGATTCAAGCGTGCTCCAGTTTGCTGGATTAGATTTGGTTTTGAGCCCATCGATCATATATAGTCATGTTGTCGGTATAACCAACCATATTCCCGTTAGTTACTTCAGTACGTTTTTTTTATTGAAGAAAAAGGAAAAATAAATTAGTTTTATAGTCTTTTATATAATGGTTTTACATGCTATGTGCTCATGGAGCACCTTATTTTCATTTTTTTTAAAAGTTTTTTGGCATAAGAGCTTTAGATTTAATTAAAGTTAAAGAAGGAAAAGTGTCCTTAATTCCTCTAAAACCTTCAAGGACTTTCCAAGGTATAATTTATTTTTTGCTGTTTATATTTGGGTTTGAGTCATAAACAAAACATATTGTTACATACATGTAGATATATATATATATATATAGATTCTCTATCTCTCGGCGCTCATGTGGCATCTTAGAGCTCGCCACGTCATCTTTTTCTTACGTGACGATTTTATATCACTTCGTTCTAAAATCTTGACACCTCATCACCTATTAAATAAATGCTTAAAAACTAAATGGCACAAGCGGGTTTCGAACCCATTACGTGCGTAACAAAACAAAAGCTCGCTGCCAATGACCCACAATTAGTTTGTACTTCTACTTCCATCTTTTAATTTGATATATGGCTCATGAGCTAGACATTCATTTGTAGTTTTTATGTCCATCTTTTTTTCTTTTTTAATTTAGTAAATGGCTTCATGCTTTATCATTTTAGTTTCTTGGTTTTTTATTTATTTATTTTATGAACGTGTCATTAAAATGTAAACTTAATAAATGTCTCCTATAATAATTCCGTTAGATTTTAGACTCGTGTTCAAGACACGAGGCTTACGACATTATCAATATTGAATGTTAATTTATTACGTTTAAAAGTTAGTTTACTATTTTTAATTTGATGTTTTTTATGTGTCATGTATCTTATCTTCTCTCTATATAACTAAGAGAGAATATATTTTTTTCTATGACATATTTAGTTTTTTGTTGGATTTTTAATGAGACGTAATTTTTTACATTTAAATTGTTATAGTTATGTTGTCATGTATGATCTTAATCATCAATCATAATCATAATCCTAATCATTAATATTTATTTTTATATTTTCTATATGATATAAAGATTTTTTATATCATATAATTTTAAATATTTAATATTTTTTCATATCATATAGATTATTAATTATTTAAGTAAATTTTGTACTTAATTTTGTAATTTTGTAATTTATTTAATTTAGATTTATATTTATTATATTATATTTATTTTTTTGAAAAGTATTTTTATATTATATTTATTTTTTTGAAAAGTATTTTTATATTATATTTATTTTTATTGAAAAGTATTTTCTATATTATATTTAATTATTTATATTTTCATTTATATTTATTTTTATATTTTTTTTATATTTATTTTAATTTTCAAATATTTAATATTTTTTCATATCATATAGATTATTAAATTATTTAAGTAAATTTTGTACTTAACCTTTTGTAATTTTGTAATTTATTTAATTTTTTATATTTTTATATTATATTCATATTTTTATATTTTTATATTATTTTTATAGTTTTTTTTATATTATATTTTTAAGTTTGATATATATTGATTACTATATTTCATTTATTATATTAGAATCATTGGTTAAAAAGTGTTATTTGTAAAATGGTGTTAATTATGAGAGAATGTCATGTAAGATTTTTCATTATGTGTCATATTTACATTAATTTCCTAATTTTAAGCATTCCATGTCATTTAAATTATTCCTAATCATTTATCCTAATCATCATTATCTATTTGGATTTTAATTAGATAAAAAACATAAAAAAAAGCAAATATCTTTATTTAATTAAATTCACCTCACGTTTAAAAAAATCAAAATATTTCAAATTCTTGTGATAAATATCATATCCTATTTTTTAGAAAATCCAATCTTCTAATTAATTAGATCTAATAAAAACATCCATTCTATCTCATTTATGACTTACGGGTCATTTAACAATATAGGTTTTCTTATTCGATAATGAAGTTTCTCTTAATTTTACCAGATTCATTCATGAATTTGAGTTTTAAATATCTGTTCCATTATCTTTAATATATTATTAGATGACAATTAAGATTTTTGCTTAGTTATAATTTTTTTAAATATTTAATAATTTTTTCATATCATATAGATTATTAAATTATTTAAGTAAATTTTGTACTTAACCTTTTGTAATTTTGTAATTTATTTAATTTCTTTATATTTAATATATATGTATCTATATTTGATTTATTTAATCTTTGTTTCTAACAAGTATCTTTCTATATAACTAAGAAATAATAGTTTTTTACTTAGGTGGCTACATATTTAATTGACAAGTAAGCTTTTTGCTTAGTTGTCATTTTCTCCTAAATTTGATGTTTTTTATTTGTCATGTATCTTATCTTCTCTCTATATAACTAAGAGAGAATATATTTTTTTCTATGACATATTTAGTTTTTTGTTGGATTTTTAATGAGACGTAATTTTTTACATTTAAATTGTTATAGTTATGTTGTCATGTATGATCTTAATCATCAATCATAATCATAATCCTAATCATTAATATTTATTTTTATATTTTCTATATAAGTACCAAGATTATATTCATTATACTACCTTTTTTTATTAATTCAATGATAAATATCTTTAATCAAATTAGATTATTTATTATATTATATTTATTTTTTTGAAAAGTATTTATTATATTATATTTAATAATTATATATCATAAGAAAGATTTTTATAATTTATAAATATTTATGTTTCATTAGTCATGCTTTTCATATTTGACGTATATCATATATTCATAAACTATAATTTCATTGTTTGTATCTGTCGTAATCTGACAGTTTTTATATTATTATCAATTATGAATAATAATGTAATTATCAGTTATTGTAATTTTTTTAATGTTCTTGTTCCGCACAACGTGCGGTTTAATCTAGTATGCATATATACAAATTTAAAGAAGTTGGGAAGGTGTCGGCGTGTTTGGATATGTACATGTGTACATAATTTTAATGGGCCGAACACATTGTGAGTTAAAGTAATAATTAATATTGTTTAAGTGTAGTTTTAGAATCTAAGTGTTGGTAATTTTGATGTTGGGATATTTTGAGGTAGAGAACATTAATCTATATATATATATATATATTAAAACAGTAGGAATCCGAACGATTCTAGAGTCTCTCAATTAAAGAATTCACACACATTGCCACATAGGATTTTATCCTATGTGTCATCTCCATATTTTTTTTGACAAATATATATATTATTTAAACAAATTTAAATTTTGATAAGATATTCAAATCTATTTACTAATTATATTGCATTCTTGAGTTTAGTAGAACTAGATTTTAGGCCCGTGTATAATACACGGGAGTTTATGACTTATCAATATTAGATGTTAGTTTATCATAGTTTCAAATTTAGTTTACTATTGTTATTAGAAAAAAAATGATATTATATATTAA
>CM067167.1:193758835-193803835 GCA_034093135.1 Erigeron breviscapus | reverse complement strand
AGTTGTGTATATATGGAAGACGGTAATACCTTTGAAAGGTTGGAGATGTGGTGGGAAGGCTGCGGGTGACCCTATATATAAGCATCAAAGGCCTTTCAAAAGTAGTATCGTACGAAGTATATACACATGGTATTATTGGTTATGTGTGGGCATTTGGAGTACATGACGTGCATTTGAGCACATTTGAGTACATTACGTGCATTGAGTACATTACGTGCAATTTGAGGTACATTACGTGCATTTGAGGTACATTACGTGCAATTGAGTACAATGAAGTACATTACGTGCAATTGAGTACAATGAAGTACATTACGTGCAATTGAGTACAATGAAGTACATAACGTGCAATTGAGCAATGAAGTACATTACGTGCAATTGAGTTCAATGAGGTACATTACGTGCATTTGAGCAATGAGTACATTACGTGCAATTGAGTACAATGAGGTACATTACGTGCATTTGAGGTACATTAAGTGCAATTGAGTACAATGAAGTACATTACGTGCAATTGAGTACATTACGTGCAATTGAGTACAATGAAGTACATACGTGCAATTGAGTACAATGAAGTACATGACGTGCATTTGAGTCAATGAGTACATTACGTGCATTTAAGTACATTAAGTGCAATTGAGTACTATGAAGTACATTACGTGCAATTGAGTACATTACGTGCAATTGAGTACAATGAGGTACAATACGTGCAATTGAGTACAATGGGGTACATTACGTGCAATTGAGTACAATGAGGTACAATACGTGCAATCAATTGAGTACAATGAGGTACAATACGTGCAATTGAGTACAATGGGGTACATTACGTGCAATTGAGTACAATGAGGTACGGTACATTACGTGCAATTGAGTTCAATGAGGTACATTACGTGCAATTGAATACAATGAAGTACATTACGTGCAATTGAGTTCAATGAGGTACATTACGTGCAATTGAGTACAATGAGGTACATTACGTGCAATTGAATACAATGAAGTACATTACGTGCAATTGAGTTCATATGAGGGACATTGTTGGACATGCTTGGCATTATAGAACTTGTTAGATACTTATTAATATCATTATTACTTGTCCTTGTTTACCACGCGTATTCTGACTACCTTGAGTAGTTCATTTTGTGAATACACGTGTGAGGGTCATTGATGGACATTGATTGGCTATGGTTTGATTGAGTATGATTGACTTATCTATGATTAGGATAGTTGTACATACATGGAAGACGATATTACATTTAATGAGTTGGAGATGTGGTGGGAAGGCTGCGGGTGACCCTATATATAAGCATCCAAGATTCCTTAAATGTAAAGTCGTATGAAATGTAGGTGCATGGTGTTTTGGTTGAGTTGGTGGTCAATTGAGGTGCAATGTGTGCATGTGCATTATGGGCATGTTTGAGGTCATAGTTCTTGTTTGATACTTATTGTTATCGACATCAATCGTTCTTGCTCATTATACGTATTTTAGTATTGTATTTTGCGATCAATGAATGCATGTGTGATTAGGTTGTGTTATGAGCCAACCTAAATTGAGTACTTGTGCCTTTTAAGGACTACGGTAAGTGTGTTCCTTGCTCCTTATGCTTGTTCATATTGTGATTGACCTTGGCATTAGATCCTTGTCATTTGCTCCTACGAACTCACCAACCTAGTGTTGACCTTGTTTAGTACACTTTTCAGGTATTCAAGTGAATCCAAGATGTGTTGGTTGATTGATGCTTGTGCTAGAGTTTGGGGCTTGGACTTACATGGATCCAGGATTCATTTGCCCTTTTTGTATTTTGTACTTGCTTTGTTTTGTTGGATTCACCGAATCCCCTTTATTTCATATAGATGATATTCTACGATAATCCCATGCATACGCTATATCTTTTCGGTAGTATTTCGAGCCTAGCTCGGGGTGTTACAGAATGGTGGCCCATGCCAGGTCGTAGAGAATTAGGCGGTTTGACCTAGACTACGGCTTAAGTAAAAACTCTTCATGTAGAATGCATGGTTAGGAATTTTGAATGCAATGTGAATTGTATGAACCTTGTAAGTGTACACTAAGAGTTCGTAGGCAGGATCGTTATACACAATGATATGAGTACAATTGGACAATGTGTTGTTTTGATATGGGTACTATGTGATCAACGTGTTGTTTTGTGACGAGTACAATGTGAACAATGTGTTATGTTGTGGCAAGTACAATGTGATGAATGTGGTAGCATGAGCACAACTTGGTTGATGCGTACAATGTGTTGTTTTGATATGGGTACTATGTGATCAACGTGTTGTTTTGTGACGAGTACAATGTGAACAATGTGTTATGTTGTGGCAAGTACAATGTGATGAATGTGGTAGCATGAGCACAACTTGGTTGATGCGTACAATGTGTTGTTGTGTGATGGTCAAGTGCGTGAGGTCAATGTGGTTATTTGAAGTCAATGAGGTCATGTGCATATTGTTGGATTGTTGTTATTGATTGGTGCTAATTGATGATTTAGGGCAAAATGAAGTTATGGTGTTAACTTGATGTAACATTGTAGCAACCATAAAAGAGCCCGATCAACTATTTTATGGTTACTCGGTGTTATAACAAGTTAATGACATCACGGATTGCACGCGCTTGGCTTAGGGTATAATAAGGAACCGACATGCTTTATGGAAGTTGATTGGGTGGAGGGTTAGCCGCTGGTACACCCTGTACACAAACCCGGTCAATAACTAGAAAGCATGTCGAATTCGGATTATACTTTGAACCATTCGTGTTAGTTACTCAGATTGTATAATGTGGTGAATATGAGTACTTGATTTTGATGGTGGACAATCATGGTAAACTGGACATGAGAACATGATAGATAATGATTACTTGAGAACTTTGATATATTGTCCTTAGCGTAGGGATATGAAACACGTATGATATGTTGGTATGATAACATGATATATGATAGTTACTTGAGAACATTTATATGTTGGCCTTAGTGTAAAGACATTGAACATGTGTAGTGTATCGACATTAAAGCACTAACTACTAGTGCGACTAACACGAGAGCAATTGTGAGACTACTCCCCGGGTCATGAACTCTAGGGCTATTACTATGGTTGGAGATTTGATGATGGAATGACATGTTGTTTCGTATGATTGAGTAACATATATGTTATGCATGCGCGGGTATGTTAATCGGTAGGTACTTGCAAGAATGAATTGGTGTACTAGTTTGCTGGTCTTAACATGTATAAATTAGGTTGTTAGGCTAATTTGTGTACATGAGATAAGAGAATACGGTGATGCATGTATAAACATTTACTAGATGGACAATTCTATGAATAAGAGTGGTAGGCATCTTTAATAATCTGAGTATGCCCAAAATCTTACTGCTTAACTTGCTTATAAGAACGAATCGGTAATGACTGATAATTCACGCATAGTTGTACTTAACGTATGAAAAACCGCATATATGACTCGGTATGCGGAAATAGTTGATAGAACATGTAAAACCTTACCCCCCTGACTTGGTTGCATGGATGAATAGTTAGGATATGTGGTAGAGTAAATGTGGATTCCATGATATCCTAATTGTTGAATATGCTTGAAATTTCATTGCTCAACTAAATTGGTGAACTAAATCGTTAGGACATGATAATACATGTGTCGAGGTAATTTGGAACCTTGGGCAATTGTGTGTATAAGTTGCCATGCTAGCCTAATTGCTTTAATATCTCAGCACCCTGTTGCCTAACTGCTTATTGAATACATAGTTAAGAATTGAAGATGCATGCGTAGATATAAATGGTCATGTGGGCAATTGTATGTGTGACTGGTACGACCATTATAAATTACTCGACTAAGTTATTTTTAATATATGATTTACCCAGTAACATGGAGATTATAAGTATAGTAGTAATATGATGATGAGAACTTCGTTGTATTATACGCCCCTAAGATTGAACCTTAGGACAATGCTTGAGTAACTAAAGTGGCATAAAAATGGATGAATAACCATGGAAACAACCGCGATGCCATTGATGAGAATGACAACGAGTACATAACGATTTATTTTGAGCATCTATACAACTATAAACTTTACTATGCGTGAGAAGGAACGACCTTGGTTAGGCTAACCACAGATTTGAGCAAAAAAAAAAAAAAAAAAAAAAAAAAAACCTTAAAAGTCTACCCAACATGTAAAGTGTGCGCAAAACACGAGCGTCGCAGGAATGGAGTTGAGGTGCAAAATAGTATTGGGCGGTATATATACACGTACACGACTGGTAAGGGTTGATCTAATTGGACGCCTAGCTTAAGGCGCAACCGAGAGATCCTAAACAATGGGAACGATGAGCCAATTGAGTGCCATTGTACGAGTCACACGTGAGATGTAAGAAGCTTAAATCCTTATAGTGTGCGATTCTCAAATCTCTCGACCTTAAATGAATTTCTAGATCGTTGTCTATCACGGGAATGAGGCGCCGTCAGGATTGGTTGTCGTGGACATGCACCCTCCCATTGACAGATGGAAGACCGGAATTGAGAGCAAACGATTGACTCCAGTGAATGAGCCGCCAACCAATGGGTGCAATACGTCACGAGTGCGCTGGCTAAAAGTCAAATTGTCATAATAAGTGATTACCTGTCTACAACTAGTTGAACCTAATATTAATCCGAGTGGGAAGGACTTAACTGCGATAAGACTGATTGAATAGGACGAATACTTGGAAATGACATAAGAGTCGTTCGAGAAAACGGGAACAAATTGCAATGAACTTCATTAGAAGTTACCGAAGGCAAGCAAGGGTCATGATACTATTTGCGCGATTACGGATCGGTTGAAGAAGTCGGCTCATTCCTTAGCCATTCGCGAGACCGATAAATTTGACACCATGGCGCATTTGTACATTGGAGGAGTGGTGACTGAGTAAGGAATTACGGGTTCTATCGTCATCGATGGAAATGCCCAATTCAACTCAAATTTTTGGAAAGCCTCTCAACGAGCCAGGGGTACTCAGCTTGACATGAGTACGGTGTTTCATCCTCAAACAAATGAACAAAAGGAAAGGATCATGCAAACGTTTGAAAATATGTTGAGAGCTTGTGCGATAGATTTTGGTGGCAAGTGAGAAGAGTATTTACCGTTGGTTGAGTTGTATAACGATGGTAACATACGGGTATTCAGATGGCTCCCTTTTAGGGCACTTCATGGTAGGAAGTGTCGCCCTCCGCTCATTTGAGCAAAGATTGGCGAGAACCAGCTTATGGGACAAGAATTTTTAGTTGGAACGATAAAGGTGACTTCTCAAATCAAGGAGAGATTTCAACTAACTCGTGAACGACAAAAGTAGTACGCCGATGTGAAGCATCAAACAGTGGAGTTCAATATTGGCGGTCATGTGCTCCGTAAGTTCTCCCTTGGAAGGGCGTTGTACGTGTTGTGAAGAGAGGTAAACTTGGGCCAAGGTATATTGGTCCTTTCAAGATTCTTGAACGAGTTGGGAAAGTTGCTTATCGGTTAGAACTGCCTCAAGAGCTTAGCGGTGTGCATGATGTGTTTCATATCTGTAACTTGCGAAAGTGTTTGGCGGATCCTACTCATCATGTGCCAATGAATGAAATTCGGGTTGATTCGAAGCTTAATTTCGAGGAAGAACCGGTGGAGATCTTGGATCGCCAAGAAAAGAAACTCAAGAACAAACGCTACACAATTGTCAAGGTTAGATGGAATGCTAGACGTGGAGCCGAGTTCATTTGGGAACGAGAAGATCATATGAAGTCCAAGTACCCACATTTGTTTAACGATTAGTGTCTTGTCGAATTTCGGGACGAAATTCTTTTAACGGGGGGATAATGTAACATCCGCTATTTTGACCCGTTTGACTTTATGGGTAATATGACTAACATTCTATTTAATAACATGATTTGGATTCAATTTGTGGCTAAACGACTAGATAATGTGTGTGACGGGCCGATTGACCGATTAATTATGTGATTCGACACTCGACGAATAGTTATTTTGGCTAGTTAGTGTGATGGGTCGACCCGTGGATAGGATCCAAGACCCATTTACCCAACCACCTTATCCTTTCCCTTTCATTCATTTCATCTATCTATCTTTCTCTTGAACTCCTAGCAAGAACACACACACATGCAATCACCTCTCTTTAAGTCTCCTTCATCAAATCATTGTTGTTAACTTGATCAAGAGCAAGAATCATCATCATCTTCATCTCATCTCCATTATATCAAAGAATTGAAGTCTCAAGTGCAAGAAATCCTTTCCATTCGCTCACTTTCGGAATTGAACCTTAGGTGGAACTTTTGGTAAGTCAAACTCATTCCATAATCATCATTTCATGTTTGTTTATCTATTTCTAGTTGGTGTCCAGCCATTTCGAGCCATGAATCGAGTCGAAACTCGTTTTAGGTCAAGTTAGGGTTTTGGTTAGGGTTTTGAACGACTTTGGGCGATTTTGGTATTATGAATGGGTTTTGTGGAATGGGTTAAGTGTTATTAGGTGTAATAATGTGTATTCATACTTCAAAATAAGTTTCAAGTTCATACAAATCGATTTGGAGGTCGTTGGATCGTTTTCGGGTGTGTTTGGGTCGTTTTTGCTGCACTTGCAGCTGCTGGTTCTGAATCTGCAGGTTGTCCCACTGCGGCGCAGTGGATTCTCTCGGCCATTCTTGCTCCTTAGCCCACTGCGGCGCAGTGGATTGGCCATTTTGCTCCTTACCCACTGCGGCGCAGTGGATTCTCTCGGCCATTCTTGCTCCTTAGCCCACTGCGGCGCAGTGGATTCTCACTCGGCCAGTTCTTGCTCCTTAGCCGTTGGTTGAGTTGTATAACGATGGTAACATACGGGTATTCAGATGGCTCCCTTTTAGGGCACTTCATGGTAGGAAGTGTCGCCCTCCGCTCATTTGAGCAAAGATTGGCGAGAACCAGCTTATGGGACAAGAATTTTTAGTTGGAACGATAAAGGTGACTTCTCAAATCAAGGAGAGATTTCAACTAACTCGTGAACGACAAAAGTAGTACGCCGATGTGAAGCATCAAACAGTGGAGTTCAATATTGGCGGTCATGTGCTCCGTAAGTTCTCCCTTGGAAGGGCGTTGTACGTGTTGTGAAGAGAGGTAAACTTGGGCCAAGGTATATTGGTCCTTTCAAGATTCTTGAACGAGTTGGGAAAGTTGCTTATCGGTTAGAACTGCCTCAAGAGCTTAGCGGTGTGCATGATGTGTTTCATATCTGTAACTTGCGAAAGTGTTTGGCGGATCCTACTCATCATGTGCCAATGAATGAAATTCGGGTTGATTCGAAGCTTAATTTCGAGGAAGAACCGGTGGAGATCTTGGATCGCCAAGAAAAGAAACTCAAGAACAAACGCTACACAATTGTCAAGGTTAGATGGAATGCTAGACGTGGAGCCGAGTTCATTTGGGAACGAGAAGATCATATGAAGTCCAAGTACCCACATTTGTTTAACGATTAGTGTCTTGTCGAATTTCGGGACGAAATTCTTTTAACGGGGGGATAATGTAACATCCGCTATTTTGACCCGTTTGACTTTATGGGTAATATGACTAACATTCTATTTAATAACATGATTTGGATTCAATTTGTGGCTAAACGACTAGATAATGTGTGTGACGGGCCGATTGACCGATTAATTATGTGATTCGACACTCGACGAATAGTTATTTTGGCTAGTTAGTGTGATGGGTCGACCCGTGGATAGGATCCAAGACCCATTTACCCAACCACCTTATCCTTTCCCTTTCATTCATTTCATCTATCTATCTTTCTCTTGAACTCCTAGCAAGAACACACACACATGCAATCACCTCTCTTTAAGTCTCCTTCATCAAATCATTGTTGTTAACTTGATCAAGAGCAAGAATCATCATCATCTTCATCTCATCTCCATTATATCAAAGAATTGAAGTCTCAAGTGCAAGAAATCCTTTCCATTCGCTCACTTTCGGAATTGAACCTTAGGTGGAACTTTTGGTAAGTCAAACTCATTCCATAATCATCATTTCATGTTTGTTTATCTATTTCTAGTTGGTGTCCAGCCATTTCGAGCCATGAATCGAGTCGAAACTCGTTTTAGGTCAAGTTAGGGTTTTGGTTAGGGTTTTGAACGACTTTGGGCGATTTTGGTATTATGAATGGGTTTTGTGGAATGGGTTAAGTGTTATTAGGTGTAATAATGTGTATTCATACTTCAAAATAAGTTTCAAGTTCATACAAATCGATTTGGAGGTCGTTGGATCGTTTTCGGGTGTGTTTGGGTCGTTTTTGCTGCACTTGCAGCTGCTGGTTCTGAATCTGCAGGTTGTCCCACTGCGGCGCAGTGGATTCTCTCGGCCATTCTTGCTCCTTAGCCCACTGCGGCGCAGTGGATACTTTCGGGGAAATTTTGCGCGTCAGTTTTAAAACGTTAATAACTTTCGATCCGTAAGTCCAAATAAGTCATATGACCTATCGTTGGAATCGTGAGAGAGTCTACTTTCTCATGGTAAAGTTCTTTTGATCTGAATCCTTTTCCTTTTCTAAAAATGTCAGGTCAAAGTGTTATAGTTCATGCTCGGGAGAGTCATTAAGGCGTGTGGGACTTTGGCGCGACTCAAACTTAATTAACCAACTTGTATAGGGTTATAGAGTTGATTTTGATAACACCATGATATATATTGATAGGTTGTGGGCTCGTGGCGGTCGTTGGACATTTATAGCTCGATATTAACTTGTCGTTTTGCTTGGAAATCAAGGTGAGTTTCGTAGCTCCCTACTCAATCGAGATTCGGGCTGAAAAGTGTACAACTGTTGTGTGCTTACGTGTTGATTGTGCATTTATATGTTGCCTTGGTTTATGACATAGTTCGATTGTGCATACGTTTGATTTCTTGATTGATGACATGACTTGATTGTGCATATGTTTGAGTGTCTTGGGTGATGACATTGTTTATTTAATGGAAATGTTGACGTACAAATACGTGGTTGTTATATGATTATTGTATGTGTGTGTTGGATGATTATTAGGTTAGTTGTGTATATATGGAAGACGGTAATACCTTTGAAAGGTTGGAGATGTGGTGGGAAGGCTGCGGGTGACCCTATATATAAGCATCAAAGGCCTTTCAAAAGTAGTATCGTACGAAGTATATACACATGGTATTATTGGTTATGTGTGGGCATTTGGAGTACATGACGTGCATTTGAGCACATTTGAGTACATTACGTGCAATTGAGTACAATGAGGTACAATACGTGCAATTGAGTACAATGAGGTACAATACGTGCAATTGAGTACAATGAGGTACAATACGTGCAATTGAGTACAATGAGGTACAATACGTGCAATTGAGTACAATGAGGTACAATACGTGCAATTGAGTACAATGAGGTACAATACGTGCAATTGAGTACAATGAGGTACAATACGTGCAATTGAGTACAATGAGGTACAATACGTGCAATTGAGTACAATGAGGTACAATACGTGCAATTGAGTACAATGAGGTACAATACGTGCAATTGAGTACAATGAGGTACAATACGTGCAATTGAGTACAATGAGGTACAATACGTGCAATTGAGTACAATGAGGTACAATACGTGCAATTGAGTACAATGAGGTACAATACGTGCAATTGAGTACAATGAGGTACAATACGTGCAATTGAGTACAATGAGGTACAATACGTGCAATTGAGTACAATGAGGTACAATACGTGCAATTGAGTACAATGAGGTACAATACGTGCAATTGAGTACAATGAGGTACAATACGTGCAATTGAGTACAATGAGGTACAATACGTGCAATTGAGTACAATGAGGTACAATACGTGCAATTGAGTACAATGAGGTACAATACGTGCAATTGAGTACAATGAGGTACAATACGTGCAATTGAGTACAATGAGGTACAATACGTGCAATTGAGTACAATGAGGTACAATACGTGCAATTGAGTACAATGAGGTACAATACGTGCAATTGAGTACAATGAGGTACAATACGTGCAATTGAGTACAATGAGGTACAATACGTGCAATTGAGTACAATGAGGTACAATACGTGCAATTGAGTACAATGAGGTACAATACGTGCAATTGAGTACAATGAGGTACAATACGTGCAATTGAGTACAATGAGGTACAATACGTGCAATTGAGTACAATGAGGTACAATACGTGCAATTGAGTACAATGAGGTACAATACGTGCAATTGAGTACAATGAGGTACAATACGTGCAATTGAGTACAATGAGGTACAATACGTGCAATTGAGTACAATGAGGTACAATACGTGCAATTGAGTACAATGAGGTACAATACGTGCAATTGAGTACAATGAGGTACAATACGTGCAATTGATCAAGAGCAAGAATCATCATCATCTTCATCTCATCTCCATTATATCAAAGAATTGAAGTCTCAAGTGCAAGAAATCCTTTCCATTCGCTCACTTTCGGAATTGAACCTTAGGTGGAACTTTTGGTAAGTCAAACTCATTCCATAATCATCATTTCATGTTTGTTTATCTATTTCTAGTTGGTGTCCAGCCATTTCGAGCCATGAATCGAGTCGAAACTCGTTTTAGGTCAAGTTAGGGTTTTGGTTAGGGTTTTGAACGACTTTGGGCGATTTTGGTATTATGAATGGGTTTTGTGGAATGGGTTAAGTGTTATTAGGTGTAATAATGTGTATTCATACTTCAAAATAAGTTTCAAGTTCATACAAATCGATTTGGAGGTCGTTGGATCGTTTTCGGGTGTGTTTGGGTCGTTTTTGCTGCACTTGCAGCTGCTGGTTCTGAATCTGCAGGTTGTCCCACTGCGGCGCAGTGGGAGGGCATAGTCCCCACTGCGGCGCAGTGGGACATTCCCCACTGCGGCGCAGTGGGAGGGCATAGTCCCCACTGCGGCGCAGTGGATTCTCTCGGCCATTCTTGCTCCTTAGCCCACTGCGGCGCAGTGGGCATGGTTTTGGCTCACTGCGGACTGCGGCGCAGTGGATACTTTCGGGGAAATTTTGCGCGTCAGTTTTAAAACGTTAATAACTTTCGATCCGTAAGTCCAAATAAGTCATATGACCTATCGTTGGAATCGTGAGAGAGTCTACTTTCTCATGGTAAAGTTCTTTTGATCTGAATCCTTTTCCTTTTCTAAAAATGTCAGGTCAAAGTGTTATAGTTCATGCTCGGGAGAGTCATTAAGGCGTGTGGGACTTTGGCGCGACTCAAACTTAATTAACCAACTTGTATAGGGTTATAGAGTTGATTTTGATAACACCATGATATATATTGATAGGTTGTGGGCTCGTGGCGGTCGTTGGACATTTATAGCTCGATATTAACTTGTCGTTTTGCTTGGAAATCAAGGTGAGTTTCGTAGCTCCCTACTCAATCGAGATTCGGGCTGAAAAGTGTACAACTGTTGTGTGCTTACGTGTTGATTGTGCATTTATATGTTGCCTTGGTTTATGACATAGTTCGATTGTGCATACGTTTGATTTCTTGATTGATGACATGACTTGATTGTGCATATGTTTGAGTGTCTTGGGTGATGACATTGTTTATTTAATGGAAATGTTGACGTACAAATACGTGGTTGTTATATGATTATTGTATGTGTGTGTTGGATGATTATTAGGTTAGTTGTGTATATATGGAAGACGGTAATACCTTTGAAAGGTTGGAGATGTGGTGGGAAGGCTGCGGGTGACCCTATATATAAGCATCAAAGGCCTTTCAAAAGTAGTATCGTACGAAGTATATACACATGGTATTATTGGTTATGTGTGGACATTTGGAGTACATGACGTGCATTTGAGGTACATAACGTGCAATTGAGTACAATGAAGTACATTAAGTGCAATTGAGTACAGTGCAATTGAGTACAATGAAGTACATTACGTGCAATTGAGTACATTACGTGCAATTGAGTTCAATGAGGTACATTACGTGCATTTGAGTACATACGTGCAATTGAGTACAATGATTGAGTACATTACGTGCATTGAGGTACTAACGTGCATTTGAGGTACATAACGTGCAATTGAGTACAATGAAGTACATTACGTGCAATTGAGTACATTACGTGCAATTGAGTACAATGAAGTACATAACGTGCAATTGAGTACTATGAAGTACATTACGTGCAATTGAGTACATTACGTGCAATTGAGTACAATGAGGTACAATACGTGCAATTGAGTACAATGAAGTACATTACGTGCATTTGAGGTACATAACGTGCAATTGAGTACATTACGTGCAATTGAGTACAATGAGGTACAATACGTGCAATGAAGTACATTAAGTGCAATTGAGTACAATGAGTACATTACGTGCATTTGAGTACATTACGTGCAATTGAGTACAATGAGGTACATTACGTGCAATTGAGTACAATGAAGTACATTACGTGCAATTGAGTACAAGTGCAATTGAGTACATTACGTGCAATTGAGTACAATGGGGTACATTACGTGCAATTGAGTACAATGAGGTACATTACGTGCAATTGAATACAATGAAGTACATTACGTGCAATTGAGTTCATATGAGGGACATTGTTGGACATGCTTGGCATTATAGAACTTGTTAGATACTTATTAATATCATTATTACTTGTCCTTGTTTACCACGCGTATTCTGACTACCTTGAGTAGTTCATTTTGTGAATACACGTGTGAGGGTCATTGATGGACATTGATTGGCTATGGTTTGATTGAGTATGATTGACTTATCTATGATTAGGATAGTTGTACATACATGGAAGACGATATTACATTTAATGAGTTGCGGATGTGGTGGGAAGGCTGCGGGTGACCCTATATATAAGCATTCAAGATTCCTTAAATGTAAAGTCGTATGAAATGTAGGTGCATGGTGTTTTGGTTGAGTTGGTGGTCAATTGAGGTGCAATGTGTGCATGTGCATTATGGGCATGTTTGAGGTCATAGTTCTTGTTTGATACTTATTGTTATCGACATCAATCGTTCTTGCTCATTATACGTATTTTAGTATTGTATTTTGCGATCAATGAATGCATGTGTGATTAGGTTGTGTTATGAGCCAACCTAAATTGAGTACTTGTGCCTTTTAAGGACTACGGTAAGTGTGTTCCTTGCTCCTTATGCTTGTTCATATTGTGATTGACCTTGGCATTAGATCCTTGTCATTTGCTCCTACGAACTCACCAACCTAGTGTTGACCTTGTTTAGTACACTTTTCAGGTATTCAAGTGAATCCAAGATGTGTTGGTTGATTGATGCTTGTGCTAGAGTTTGGGGCTTGGACTTACATGGATCCAGGATTCATTTGCCCTTTTTGTATTTTGTACTTGCTTTGTTTTGTTGGATTCACCGAATCCCCTTTATTTCATATAGATGATATTCTACGATAATCCCATGCATACGCTATATCTTTTCGGTAGTATTTCGAGCCTAGCTCGGGGTGTTACAGTTTCATATACTTTATCATTATATGTTTTAATTACTTGATATGTGCCTTATATATTAACTAAACCTTATATCCGAGAACTTACAATTTTAAAAAATACATTAAACCATGAACTAACTTACACGTATTTATATCATATTACCACATAACGAATAAACAAATATAGCAAGTTACATGTGCTTTCGTTGTACGCGTGTAACGACATACCTCAATGTTTATGACTAAATGACTAACTTAGTATTCGACTCGCTTGACATTGTGATGAAAAAACCATTAATGAATGTTGACATCCTCATGATGAGCTTAACCAGGTTTTTGCACATTAATCTATATGGATGTGTTTTTGCACTTAAATATATATTTATTTTATTTTTTTTTTTTTTTTTTTTTTTTTTTTTTTTTTTTTTTTTTTTTTTTTTTTTTTTTTTTTTTTTTTTTTTTTTTTTTTTTTTTTTTTTTTTTGCTGATGTAATAAAACCATGGATGTCAAATAGATAGATAGGCCACGTCAGTTTTTGAGGTCATTGGATGATGAAATTGGTGTGTATTTTGAGGTGTTTATACTATGTGAAAAATTGTATACGTATAGAAAATTGTATATACGTATAGAAAAGTACAATGTGGGGTTTGAAAGTAGAGGCTTCTTCAATACTCTTTCTATTCCCTATTTTCAACACTCTCTTTCTTTCTTTATTCCTGACATCTTTTCTATTTTCTCTTTCTTCCTTCTTTGACATCTTTTGAAAAGCAGCTCAATTTTTCAAAAATTCAAGATTTGAATTTAGTCAAATCTCTTTATCTTCTTAACACATATTAAATCCTTTCATCAATCTTTGAATGTTTCTTTCTTTTCAGATTTTTTAATAATTTTTGCCTTCAAATGATATAATGAAACAAGTTGAGAGATGGGTGTTCAATGCGTGGGGTTTTCATAAAAGTTAGGGTTTTCAAATTTGCGTTTGATGTTATAGGTATATGTTTGCGTGTGTCAGTGATTGTGTTATATATATGTGGATAGGATTTTTTTTAAGGATGATAATGATGAAACGATGATTATTGAAAGATGGTTTATGATAATATTATAAATATTTGTATGGATTGTTTATGTAAATCCGAGCATCTTGATGTTTGGGAGATGGGTGTGATTCGTCCTTTATCTTGGCGGGGCAACCCGGATGGTATTTGATTATGCAACCGTTGTTTGCAGCCATGACGATGTCTGACCTTCTTTGATCCGACTTTTATAACTTATAGATCTGATCTCTTTTATATATACGAGAGCAAGTACCCGCGCGTTGCGGCGGTGAGATGGTGAGGGTGATAGGTCATAGAAGGTGATATGTCATAGAGTGTCATAGCCAAATGCCTTAGCCGTACGGGCTCCGCCTCGGATTTAAAAATTCGTCGAAAGTATATCGAATAACATCTCTAATGAAAGAGCATGAAATTTTAAGAACACCCATATAATTTTTATAATTTATCGATGTACGGTTTTTGAGATAAAAGATTTTGAAAAAATTAGAGGAATAAAATGATTTATGGAGGAGAGAGAAAGTTGTAGGCATTGATGTATGGTACATCATGCATTATCATGTATACATTGTTGAAATTGAATGTTGAAAGTTGAAAAGTGGATTTGCTTTATAATATACGAGAGCAAGTACCCGCGCGTTGCGGCGGTGAGATGGTGAGGGTGATAGGTCATAGAGTGTGATAGGTCATAGAAGGTGATATGTCATAGAATGTCATAGCCAAATGCCTTAGCCGTACGGGCTCCGTCCTCGGATTTAAAAATTCGTCGAAAGTATATCGAATGACATCTCTAATGAAAAAACATGAAATTTTAAGAACAATAAAAAAAAAAAAAAAAAAAAAAAAAAAAAAAAAAAAAAAAAAAAAAAAAAAAAAAAAAAAAAAAAAAAAAAAAAAAAAAAAAAATAAAAAAAAAAAAAAAAAAAAAAAAAAAAAAAAAAAAAAAAAAAAAAAAAAAAAAAAAAAAAAAAAAAAAAAAAAAAAAAAAAAAAAAAAAAAAAAAAAAAAAAAAAAAAAAAAAAAAAAAAAAAAAAAAAAAAAAAAAAAAAAAAAAAAAAAAAAAAAAAAAAAAAAAAAAAAAAAAAAAAAAAAAAAAAAAAAAAAAAAAAAAAAAAAAAAAAAAAAAAAAAAAAAAAAAAAAAAAAAAAAAAAAAAAAAAAAAAAAAAAAAAAAAAAAAAAAAAAAAAAAAAAAAAAAAAAAAAAAAAAAAAAAAAAAAAAAAAAAAAAAAAAAAAAAAAAAAAAAAAAAAAAAAAAAAAAAAAAAAAAAAAAAAAAAAAAAAAAAAAAAAAAAAAAAAAAAAAAAAAAAAAAAAAAAAAAAAAAAAAAAAAAAAAAAAAAAAAAAAAAAAAAAAAAAAAAAAAAAAAAAAAAAAAAAAAAAAAAAAAAAAAAAAAAAAAAAAAAAAAAAAAAAAAAAAAAAAAAAAAAAAAAAAAAAAAAAAAAAAAAAAAAAAAAAAAAAAAAAAAAAAAAAAAAAAAAAAAAAAAAAAAAAAAAAAAAAAAAAAAAAAAAAAAAAAAAAAAAAAAAAAAAAAAAAAAAAAAAAAAAAAAAAAAAAAAAAAAAAAAAAAAAAAAAAAAAAAAAAAAAAAAAAAAAAAAAAAAAAAAAAAAAAAAAAAAAAAAAAAAAAAAAAAAAAAAAAAAAAAAAAAAAAAAAAAAAAAAAAAAAAAAAAAAAAAAAAAAAAAAAAAAAAAAAAAAAAAAAAAAAAAAAAAAAAAAAAAAAAAAAAAAAAAAAAAAAAAAAAAAAAAAAAAAAAAAAAAAAAAAAAAAAAAAAAAAAAAAAAAAAAAAAAAAAAAAAAAAAAAAAAAAAAAAAAAAAAAAAAAAAAAAAAAAAAAAAAAAAAAAAAAAAAAAAAAAAAAAAAAAAAAAAAAAAAAAAAAAAAAAAAAAAAAAAAAAAAAAAAAAAAAAAAAAAAAAAAAAAAAAAAAAAAAAAAAAAAAAAAAAAAAAAAAAAAAAAAAAAAAAAAAAAAAAAAAAAAAAAAAAAAAAAAAAAAAAAAAAAAAAAAAAAAAAAAAAAAAAAAAAAAAAAAAAAAAAAAAAAAAAAAAAAAAAAAAAAAAAAAAAAAAAAAAAAAAAAAAAAAAAAAAAAAAAAAAAAAAAAAAAAAAAAAAAAAAAAAAAAAAAAAAAAAAAAAAAAAAAAAAAAAAAAAAAAAAAAAAAAAAAAAAAAAAAAAAAAAAAAAAAAAAAAAAAAAAAAAAAAAAAAAAAAAAAAAAAAAAAAAAAAAAAAAAAAAAAAAAAAAAAAAAAAAAAAAAAAAAAAAAAAAAAAAAAAAAAAAAAAAAAAAAAAAAAAAAAAAAAAAAAAAAAAAAAAAAAAAAAAAAAAAAAAAAAAAAAAAAAAAAAAAAAAAAAAAAAAAAAAAAAAAAAAAAAAAAAAAAAAAAAAAAAAAAAAAAAAAAAAAAAAAAAAAAAAAAAAAAAAAAAAAAAAAAAAAAAAAAAAAAAAAAAAAAAAAAAAAAAAAAAAAAAAAAAAAAAAAAAAAAAAAAAAAAAAAAAAAAAAAAAAAAAAAAAAAAAAAAAAAAAAAAAAAAAAAAAAAAAAAAAAAAAAAAAAAAAAAAAAAAAAAAAAAAAAAAAAAAAAAAAAAAAAAAAAAAAAAAAAAAAAAAAAAAAAAAAAAAAAAAAAAAAAAAAAAAAAAAAAAAAAAAAAAAAAAAAAAAAAAAAAAAAAAAAAAAAAAAAAAAAAAAAAAAAAAAAAAAAAAAAAAAAAAAAAAAAAAAAAAAAAAAAAAAAAAAAAAAAAAAAAAAAAAAAAAAAAAAAAAAAAAAAAAAAAAAAAAAAAAAAAAAAAAAAAAAAAAAAAAAAAAAAAAAAAAAAAAAAAAAATGCTGAAAGTATTTCTGAATTCTTTTGGTTAGGGACATGAGAGAGGTCATGATGATGATGATTAAATGTTATTGTTTTTTTTGAGCAAAATTAGAAGTTTGCTGACCGGATCTGTATCTTGGCTAGGCAATCTTGACGGCAATTTATTCTTTATTGCAACTGTGAATTGCAGCCATGGCTGATCTTAGGCTATTAAACTTCTTCTACAACATGTCTGAGCCTCCCTTTTACTACCAACATCAAGATATTTTTTAAATTTTTTATGTTATTTGTACCAATGTCATTTTGGTCCTTTTCTCCTCCTCTACTAGAGGAGGAGTTGGGCTGATGTCACAAAACCGTGGCTGTCAACTAGATGGGGTGTCCACGCCAGTTTTTTATGTCATTGGATGATGTAATTGATTAGGTGTTATAACTTTGCAATTTTACCTCATAGACCGAAGCAAAACCCACTGATAATAAACGTCCCTTTTTGTTGGCTATGATGATGTGTATAGGTTCAAAGAAACTTGAATTTATGTGTTCCTTGGCGTGGCATTTGAGTTGTGAATGTGAATGTGACCTTGATGTCGCATGACAACTTTCTTTGATGCAGTGTTAGTAACCAAACTAAAGAAGTAGATTGAATTTGTAATTGTTTGATCATGATTATTTTGCTGTTAAGTTGGTTTTTCTTGTGAAAGAACCAATTTATTTAGTTCGCATAAGCTATACAAAGGAGCCTTATGAGTCACTATGGGTAACTGGAACTTCTTAATCGTCAGGTGTACCAATGCATATTGCTATTATGAATTCTCTGCAAAAACATTCCCAAGTTGATTCCTGATATTTAGCAATTTGGGTGTTTTATGTTAGTTTCATTATTAGTCTATGTGGCATGGAGTTATACATCTTTTTATGATTTGCAGGATGGACAAAGCTAACGTGCATCGATGAAACCTTTGGTGATTAGTACAAGGCTACTGATGTTGTGATTAAAGGACCTGAAAAAAGTTGACGATATTATTTGGTATGGTTATTGTTTCACCACCAAAGCTAAAAAAAATGTTTGATCATGATTATTTTGCTGTTAAGTTGGTTTTTCTTGTGAAAGAACCAATTTATTTAGTTCGCATAAGCTATACAAAGGAGCCTTATGAGTCACTATGGGTAACTGGAACTTCTTAATCGTCAGGTGTACCAATGCATATTGCTATTATGAATTCTCTGCAAAAACATTCCCAAGTTGATTCCTGATATTTAGCAATTTGGGTGTTTTATGTTAGTTTCATTATTAGTCTATGTGGCATGGAGTTATACATCTTTTTATGATTTGCAGGATGGACAAAGCTAACGTGCATCGATGAAACCTTTGGTGATTAGTACAAGGCTACTGATGTTGTGATTAAAGGACCTGAAAAAAGTTGACGATATTATTTGGTATGGTTATTGTTTCACCACCAAAGCTAAAAAAAATTGTTTGATCATGATTATTTTGCTGTTAAGTTGGTTTTTCTTGTGAAAGAACCAATTTATTTAGTTCGCATAAGCTATACAAAGGAGCCTTATGAGTCACTATGGGTAACTGGAACTTCTTAATCGTCAGGTGTACCAATGCATATTGCTATTATGAATTCTCTGCAAAAACATTCCCAAGTTGATTCCTGATATTTAGCAATTTGGGTGTTTTATGTTAGTTTCATTATTAGTCTATGTGGCATGGAGTTATACATCTTTTTATGATTTGCAGGATGGACAAAGCTAACGTGCATCGATGAAACCTTTGGTGATTAGTACAAGGCTACTGATGTTGTGATTAAAGGACCTGAAAAAAGTTGACGATATTATTTGGTATGGTTATTGTTTCACCACCAAAGCTAAAAAAAATGTTTGATCATGGTTATTTTGGTTTTGCTTCATGTGATTTTTGTTTTTGTTTTGTATGGTAAGTTAGTAACAAGCATATGTTTTTTTAAGAAAGTTGTCAAATTTTCGTTTAATTTTTGTTGCTGTCATAATATGTTACCGATTTTTGGTGTATTTGTGTTCCTTGTGAGCTATGGTCAACAGTATTGAATAGAGTCATTAGATACTCGCATACTTTTTATTCCCTTCAACAGTATTGAATAGAGTCGGGCTATGGTCAATAGCATGTTCACTTACGTAATTAAATGATGCAGGATAAAAAGGGAGTGGAACTACTTACGATGATAATGTCATAACAAATGCTATTTAGATATATGACAACTTCAGGTAAAAAGGGAGTAACTTTCTACAATAACTATCTTTTTCGGCATCAAATTACCATGTTGAATCTTTTTCTTTTAGGCTATTTTTTTTTTTATACTTTACCTGAATAACTTGTCAAATGCAATATAACTAGAATTGATCCATTTTTGTGGATATACTTCTTTTTATGAAATCTTTTCAGTTTTGGCTTTACTTTAGAATCTGTTGTGACTTTGCAATGGCTATTATATGACACCACCAATTCATTTTAGTCATAGCGGCATTAACTCTATCTTTAAAAGGGCAAGGTATTATATCCCAAATACCGGCTCTGGTCTTAAGTATATGCTTAATGGTGAATTACCTGGTCGTAAGTTATATACTTTAGTCATAGCGGCATTAAGCTTCTGCCCATTTTTTTTTTCAAAAAAGATGGAAATTAAGAACTCATCTGAGATGGGTATGGGCTGATTTTGTTATTGACAAGTTTTGACTTCAAGAAACACGACTTTAAAATTTGACCAGTAGTGTTTGAAAATATTTAGTCTATATATCTCATAACTATAAACATATGCCCCATTTTAATTTAAATGTTTAAAATGCATTTGCTTGAAGTAGTATGGGGTATATAAAAAGTGTACAATACTTTTCCCCGTGTCTTTTGTTTCAGCTGGGATCGGTGGTTAGTACTTGAAGGAAATCTTGTCATTGCTTGTCAATGAAGCATGTATCTTGACTATGAGAAATGCTACCCAAGTTCTAAGGTCTACCCATATTTTATGTTTAGATGTTGGTTTGCGTTTAAAGGTAGTAGTCTGGCCCTTTAATTATATTTTGCATGTTCCCTTATTGTGTCGCTTCTATAATTCTCAATGAATGGTCGCGGAGTCGTCAATGATACAGGTGTTTGAGGGTTTGGCTACACTTGGTTTTCTCATTTTTAAAATATATGGTTTATCATTCATCTGTTTGATGAAATCTGGTGGCAAAGTGGGTGGTTCGAATGGTTGTACAATGGATAGAAGTGGGTTTTGGTTGAAGACGGCAATCTTGATGCACATCTCATGATGTTATGTGCTGGTTAAAAATTAGAACAGCTTGGCTTGCGTTGGATTGCTTGCTAATTCTTTTAAATATACATGTAGCCAGCCACATTCTCTTGCAACAAGATAACAATGAGTACACTGTCAAGAGATATGAGTTATATGACCACACAAAAGTTCCAGTTGATGAGAAAACGAAGCTCATAGATGAGAGGTATGTGTCCCGATATGCTTTGACGATACAACATTATATTTTGATATTACATTTTGACTTAATTGTTAAAAAAAACCCTTCTTAAAAAATATATCTGATTTGGTGTTAAATTTGGACTATAATTGCAAAATCTTTATGACCGATGCAAAAAAAATGCTAAATCTTTGTGATTTATGTAATGATTTTGTATTATCTACATCTTATTACATGGTATTTTTTGTATGTGGTATTTTCTTTTATATCTAAAGTTAGTATATTTTTCATGTGGTTTTCCCTTTATTTGGTTTTTCATTTGATTGTGGCTTGTGTAATGTTTTAAGAAAGATATAAGGGTGGCTTCATGAGTTTTTATTTGATGAATAAAGAAATGTTGGCTTTTGCTAAATGGATTTCTTTGCAAATGGATTTTTAGTTGGAAAATCAAGTGGTTTTTGTTAGTGGAAAAATTTACAGGGAACAAAGTTGGGCTTTAAGAGTATATAAAGTTAGCCTATTTACCAAGTTAGCTTTTAATATATTTGGAACTTTGATGTTTTATAGGAGGAGCAGGAGGGGGTTCAACGGCAGTAGCAAGCAGGAAGTCAGGAGGTTCGGGGATGTGGCAAAACCGAAGAATATTGGGGGAAATCAATAAAAATATTGGTGTGAAACACCAAAATTTTGCTTCATGCGAAAGAGATCAGTAAAGAAGTATGCGAAAGAGCCTATTTCTCTTATCTTTGAAAACTTATATTTCTTTTAATCACATTTCGATTTTGAATTTCTATCAAGATCTTTCTTTTATTAACTCCATTTTTTTGCTTCAGATCGTGAAAAATCTAAGATTGTTAAATGGTCAGGTATTATGATAAAGTTGTTGTCTTTATCAAAATAGTTATGATCTTTTCCAATTTTTTTGTTTTTGTTTTTTTTAACATGAAGAACATCAAGAAGCTTTGAAAGGTCAATAATTGCGGAGTTTACAGGTTAGTGTGACTATATCTTCTTTAACCAATTTAACAAAGTTCTTAAATCTATAGTGGAACCTTTAAACTAAGTTTTGGCTTATTATTGGCTGAACATGTTTTTTTTTTTACTAAACAAGTTAGTATGGCTTATTATTTTGTTTAATGACCGCCATCCATTCAAATTATTATGAATCTGTTAAATTTTTCCCCATATTATGAATCCCTGCAGAATCAGGTACATCGGAATGAACAAGTTATGGAAATGCTCCAAACGGTGGAGTGTCTTTGCCTTTTATACTTATCCAGGTACGATTCTTTGGCAAGGTATTTTAGTTTCCTGTTGGTGAACAAAACTAGTCAAAAGTTAACCATATTTTTCATTAGCAATTGTTATGAATTAGTGATGCCAGTTTTAAGCTCACAAGAATCCTCCGTGTTCACATTTTCTAAGAGTTAGGTTGAATATCATATATTACTTACCACCAGAAGTTGGATTTGAGCTTTGCGTACAATTAAAAATTGCATTCATTTTGAAACCAAAGGACTATTATTCGTGTGAGAAACCATTTTGGATTTGGAAGGCTTGGATCACATTTTGAATTGCAAATTCCAAAACTGGAGCTTTTTTGGTAGTGGGCTTTGGTCAAAAATTGTGTATTCTATGTGTAGATTATTAGGTGCAAAGTCCAAATATGTTGAATCAATGTATCGTTGACCGCATGGCGTTCAAATGGATGTTGTCGAGTATTTGAAGATGTGCAGATTAGTGATATGTTTTTGTGTATGGTGCTTCAATAAAGGTGCACTTATTTAGATCGAGATATAATTAGTTTTTGTTACAATAGTTTGTAGTGAATTAAGATTAGTATAGTTTTAATGTATTGAGTCAGACTTGGGCGTGTTCAGTTTGACCTTTTTCTTATATTACTTCACCAGATCGGAAATTCGGAAATACTGAAAATAAATTTATTCAATAAATTCGCATTTACATGCGGACTTTTAAGTCTATTGACAACCCCGTGTTTCATAACTTTTCTATTGAAGACCCGTGTTTAACATTTGAGGCTACATTTTATTTTACAAACAACTTTTCATTCATATTCAAAACGTATTTCAATTTACTTTCATTAGACAAAATTCATCGCATACAAAACAAATAAAACATGGTTATTTCTTCTATACAAGTGTGTAAAAAAAACAAATTCAAATTTTTTCTTTATTCCACCCGTGTTTAACACGGGATTTAAATCTAGTAACTTACGATGAATAGTATGAAATAAGATATAAACGTGTAGACGGTAGAGGTGCAAGAAGCGGTTAACCGATTTCGGTTATTAATTTTAATAATCGGTTTCGGTTATTTTTTGAAACAGTAATAACCGGTTACGGTTAACTTGTACCGGTTAATAACCGGTTTCTAGGTTTTAAAACTGGAACCTATCTAACCGATTTCGATTAATAATAACCGGTTAACCGATACCGGTTAACCTATTCGGTTTTTTTAACCGCCCATTATAATATTGAGAAAGTGGTGAACAATGGGGAAAAACAATCATTTCCGACAAGTCTGAGCGACGAACCCATATTCCAAAAAAACCCATATTCCAAATAAACATCATTTTCTAAACACAAAACAAAATTCATCATCCCAAATTTCAAAAACAACCAAAAATTGATGTTGGATCTGATGAAAGAAGCATTAATCTATATATAGTATAGATATATTGAAAGCTTACGAAATCATCTGATGGTGCGATCTTTCCGGTTATATATCAGTGTATGTATATAATATGATTGATATTGATATATATATATATATATATATAATATGTATATAATATGTATTATATATATATTATTATTTGGAATAATTATATATATATATATTATATATATATATTATATATATATATTATATATATATATAATATATATATATAATATACCGGTTAACCTATTTTTTTTTCGTCCATTATAATATTGAGAAAGTGGTGAACAATGGGGAAAAACAATCATTTCCGACAAGTCTGAGCGACGAACCCATATTCCAAAAAAACCCATATTCCAAATAAACATCATTTTCTAAACACAAAACAAAATTCATCATCCCAAATCTCAAAAACAACCAAAAATTGATGTTGGATCTGATGAAAGAAGCATTAATCTATATATAGTATAGATATATTGAAAGCTTACGAAATCATCTGATGGTGCGATCTTTCCGGTTATATATCAGTGTATGTATATAATATGATTGATATTGATATATATATATATATATATATGTATATATATATAATATGTATATAATATGATATATATATATATATATAATATGTATATAATATGTGATTAACCGGTTAACCGGTTATTATTTGGAATAATTAACCGGTTATAGGTTAACCGGTTAATAATCGGTTTTGGTTTTGAAAAGAGTAATCGGTTAGTAACCGACGGTTTCTGGTAACCTATAATCGGTTTTTACTATTCCGGTTACTAACCGGTTTCGGTTACAAATCGAGTCGGTTCGGTTAATCGGTTTTTTCTTGCACCTCTAGCACGGGGTATAATCTAGTTACTAACATATAAGGAATGAAACTTATAATATAAAAATTAAAATGTGAGCTGCTAAAAATATCCTAAATAAATGAGCCGTGAGTACGTGAGAAGCAGCTAATAAGTAAAAGAGAGACTTGGGTTCGTTGCGATGGAGGCTCGGTCCATTAGTCAAATGCATAACAAAGTGGGATAAAACTTAAAAGGCCCATAACTTGGATACTGGATAGGCCTCATCTTGACAGGATTTAGCTAACTTAATAGGCTAAGCCTCATCCTAACAGGAGTTAGCTAACTATTTTGTTATATTTATTTTGCTGCCACAATTCGATATATATTTAATCGCATAGGGTTAATTATATTCATTAGAAATCAATAGCTGAAACCGTAAGAGGATAACGGCGGCAAAGTAAAGAGGATAGCAAGCAGCTTTAAGATCATAAGAGTTGTCATAGACATTACCTTTCCATTCAAATTCGATAGTGCTCGAAGGTAACAAACAATTCTATTCTCTGATCTTTCTTCTTTGGGGTCGCATGCTATGTCGTAGTCGATTGGTTGGGATTTTTAGGATTGTTAACACTTTTGTTTACAGCCAGTCATGGTTAATTGATATGTCTAGATGGGGGTATATGTAGGTTTAGTTAATAATATAAAATCCTTTTGTTTTGTTTTTGTAAACCACGTGAGCTAATTGTCAAAAGAAAAGGGAACCCAAATATAATTTGTCATTATGGTTTAAGATGCAAGATCAGTAAATAGATTGTTTCCATGTCTAGTGTTTAGTCAAGATAAGATGAAAACTAAAACAAGTTTACTTACGGAGAGACTTGTTACACGATATGGATGTATATGCGTATTTCGCAATTCTGATAATAAGCATGCGAAGTGATTACCAGGTTAGCATTATCCGTCAGTAGTATTCGTGACAGTAGCTAGCCTGAATACAATAAGATTTTGATGATGAGTCAAGTGTTCATGTAAGCTTACGAATATGCTTAAACTAACATGGTCTGCGAAGATTTCTTTGTCTCGTTCATGAAGCTGGTCGTGTCTTTTTAAATAAAAAGAAGCTAGTTTGATTTACTAAGCAAAAAGATTTATGGATGTTAAGGGACGGTGATTTAAAGTTTAAGAAGATAAATACTTTGCAGTAGCATTTGTTTATAAAAATTTATAGTTGTTCCTACACAATTTATATATATATATATATATATATATGGGAAAAGATAATTATAGTACAAACATTAAAAAAATACAAAAAGTACATGTGTAAGTTAACTTACTTCCTTCTCCTTCCATCTCCGACCACCACCACCACATGATCATCTCCGACCACCACCATGATCCTCCGGCGACGGCGACCATCTCCGGCGAGACTTACACATGTGTAAGTTAACTTACACATGTGTAAGTCTCGCCGGAGATGGTCGCCGTCGCCGGAGGATCATGGTGGTGGTCGGAGATGATCATGGTGGTGGTTGGTGGCGGCAGTCTCGCCGGAGAAGAAGGAAGTTAACTTACACATGTACTTTTTTTTAATGCATGTACTATAAATACCCACCCTATATATATATATATATGTATAATAATGCAAACAAAAAAAAACCCGTAACATGTGATCAAGGGTAGAATTGGCATAGACTTTTTTCACTTTATATTAAATATTGACTCAAAATCTTGGAAACTAAAATACATAAAATCAAAAACCAATTTCTATAACCTACTTTACCTTCAAACTCGCCATTTCCTATCTCAAAATCAAATTAAACCCTAAAAAATAATCAATTAATCCAATCAAATCAGTAATATGTGTGTGTAATCAGCGGGAAAAAAAAGGAGAAAATAATCATTGATGATCTATTATGAATAGGGCGGCAAACATATGTGGTTACTGTTTTCTATTGGAGATATGGCCGAGGGTTTTGTTCATACGTAATCACGATGATGGATAGAGGTAATTTTCTTTTAATATTCATGGGTTTTTTTTCGGGGAGGTTCTATTATTTTTTGCTTTGATTCTATTATTGTGTTATATTTTAAAAAATAATATAGTAATCACATGTGATAAATTTTTTTGTTTATGACTTGTAACTGGAAATATGTTTTCTTAAGAAGACAATCACATGTGGAGGTATGATCTTTGACATGATCATATGTGCATATTGTGTGATAGCATAAAATTATTTGTAATCAATCTGCTTATTTGTAATACTATAAATGTAATAACTCATTTTCATATTTGTGATCAATATACATGGTTATTGACATCTGAGTTTCACACTTATGCTACACACGATTACATGTGCTCAATTTAATTAATACACTTGAAATTTGCGATCATTTGTGATCCATGAAATTTAAGATCATTTGCTGCACACGATCATTTGCATGAGATATATAAAGGATTATATGTACTCAGTGTGATTATATGTGATCAGAGCATGAGCATATGTGAATCGACATGTGATTATGATTATATGTGATCGGTGTGAGCATATATGAAATCGCATGATTATTGTGATCAGGGTAAAATAGTATGCTACATGATTATTTGTGATAAAATAGTATGCTACATGATTATTAGGAACCATGATAATTTGTGATCAGGGGTTAAATAGTATGCTAGGAACCATGATTATCCGTGATCAATGTGCTAGTCATCCGGATTTAAAAACGATCGTATGACAATCTGGTGTGTACAATGATTATTTGTGACCAGGTTGATTATTTGTGATCAAGGGTTAAATAGTATGCTAGGAACCATGATTATTTGTGATCAGGTAATAGTATGCTACATGATTATTTGTGATCAGGGGTTAAATAGTATGCTAGGAACCATGATTATTTGTGATCAAGGGTTAAATAGTATGCTAGGAACCATACGATCAAGTTGTGGAGTCGGTGGATAGCAAGCAATCATCGAATGACAATCTGGTGTGTATAATGATTATTTGTGCTAAACCTTTGTATATATATGATCAAGTTGATTACCTTTGGTTGTAAAGGAGAAAATGTATGTGCATGTACTGGTTTTTTATTGATGTCTGGAAGTGCAACAAGTAAGTGGGATACATATATTATTAGTAGTAGAGAGTATAATGATCACGTGTCCATTTTAATATGTCCATTTCAAGAGTATAATGCAGTTGTGGAGTTGGTGGATCGCAAGCAGTCATCGGAAACAGGTGCCTGCAAGTGTTTGGGGTAAAAAGCATAAGTTGGAAGATGAAGGTACTAACAAAGCACCCAAAAAAATGAAAACAGAGGGTACATGGGAGCAGTGTTAGATAATCAAGGTTGGCAGGCTTCATTTGATTTTGACAGACTAGCTTGGTTGCATATTATTTTTGTTGTACATTAATGGTGTAGAAGAATGTGGTGGATGTTTCTCAAGCCACTCGCTGGACATTTGGTTGTTTAATGTTATGATTTTTTATTTTATTTGTGTTGGTTAAAGAAGATATCCAGATTTATTAGCCATTGTTATGTTTTGTCGATTCAATATGATATCAAAACGATTGTACCTATCAAGCGATGATATTGGTATTTGCTCAGTGCTTCAATAATTTCTTGATAGAATTGGATAAATTTAATAGCTACTTTAAGGTTACTGAATGCCTCATTAGATCAACAAATTTTATGATTTTTATTCAACTTGAAAATAAAAATTAATAATGATGGATAGAACCATATCTAAGATAGTTTCTAATGATAGAAAACACATGTAGTTTTAAGAGTAATAAAAAGAAAGGTGCGTTGTTTGGAAGAAAAGAGGTTAACGATGAATTAAAAATCAAAATTGGTGGAAGAAGGTTCATTAGTATATTACATTATTACCCTTAATTAAAAAGGTTCATATTACCCTTAATTAAAAAGGTTCCTAAAGTTTCTTGCTTTTTTTAAAGGTTCTCAATATAACTTTTCAATATATATATATATATATATATATATGTAGAAATTCCAAAAAGATGGAAGAGTAGTTGATGAAGTTTTTAGTTTTCAAAATCCATGTACCTAATGCTGGATGATTTCCATTTTTGTAATTAAATAAAATTAATTGTCTTTTAATCATGTGGTAGTTTGTATTTAAATGGTAAATAATTACACAAGGTTACTAATTTAGGCTTCTTGTACGAGTCATGTATCATGTATCATAATACTTATTTACTAGATTTTAAACCCGTGTCAAATACACGGGTTTACAACATTATCATTATAAGAATTAGTATACGGAACAAAAAAAGTACTTATACGTTAAATGTAATTTTATGCTTAAAAAGAAATTGAGATATTCAAATATAAATATCGAATGCTAAATCATATTAAGGCTGAATGGTGTAGCAGAGTTTATTTTATGGAAACTCTTCCATGAAAGCAATATCTTAAACTTTGATTACACAATTAACTGAGTTCTTATTGATGTCTTGCAAAAAAGTAATTTTATTTTCGATAGCCATGGTTGTTAAAAACAAAAAAAGTACTTATACGTTAAATGTAATTTTATGCTTAAAAAGAAATTGAGATATTCAAATATAAATATCGAATGCTAAATCATATTAAGGCTGAATGGTGTAGCAGAGTTTATTTTATGGAAACTCTTCCATGAAAGCAATATCTTAAACTTTGATTACACAATTAACTGAGTTCTTATTGATGTCTTGCAAAAAAGTAATTTTATTTTCGATAGCCATGGTTGTTAAAAATAAAAAAAGTACTTATACGTTAAATGTAATTTTATGCTTAAAAAGAAATTGAGATATTCAAATATAAATATCGAATGCTAAATCATATTAAGGCTGAATGGTGTAGCAGAGTTTATTTTATGGAAACTCTTCCATGAAAGCAATATCTTAAACTTTGATTACACAATTAACTGAGTTCTTATTGATGTCTTGCAAAAAAGTAATTTTATTTTCGATAGCCATGGTTGTTAAAAATAAAAAAAGTACTTATACGTTAAATGTAAAAATTAGCTTAAAAAGAAATTGAGATATTCAAATATAAATATCGAATGCTAAATCATATTAAGGCTGAATGGTGTAGCAGAGTTTATTTTATGGAAACTCTTCCATGAAAGCAATATCTTAAACTTTGATTACACAATTAACTGAGTTCTTATTGATGTCTTGCAAAAAAGTAATTTTATTTTCGATAGCCATGGTTGTTAAAAACAAAAAAAGTAGCAGCTGCTTCGTGGGGTTTTCAATGATTTCGTGTCTTGTGATTTATTTTTAAGGGTTCAGTTTATATAAAAAAAAATACAATATAATATTTTTTTTGTCAATAAAAACCCACAATTATTTGATGCTAAAAAGAATTAGACAATCAATAGATAATATTTAAAAATATAATTGAGATATTCAAATATAAATATCGAATGCTAAATCATATTAAGGCTGAATGGTGTAGCAGAGTTTATTTTATGGAAACTCTTCCATGAAAGCAATATCTTAAACTTTGATTACACAATTAACTGAGTTCTTATTGATGTCTTGCAAAAAAGTAATTTTATTTTCGATAGCCATGGTTGTTAAAAACAAAAAAAGTACTTATACGTTAAATGTAATTTTATGCTTAAAAAGAAATTGAGATATTCAAATATAAATATCGAATGCTAAATCATATTAAGGCTGAATGGTGTAGCAGAGTTTATTTTATGGAAACTCTTCCATGAAAGCAATATCTTAAACTTTGATTACACAATTAACTGAGTTCTTATTGATGTCTTGCAAAAAAGTAATTTTATTTTCGATAGCCATGGTTGTTAAAAATAAAAAAAGTACTTATACGTTAAATGTAATTTTATGCTTAAAAAGAAATTGAGATATTCAAATATAAATATCGAATGCTAAATCATATTAAGGCTGAATGGTGTAGCAGAGTTTATTTTATGGAAACTCTTCCATGAAAGCAATATCTTAAACTTTGATTACACAATTAACTGAGTTCTTATTGATGTCTTGCAAAAAAGTAATTTTATTTTCGATAGCCATGGTTGTTAAAAACAAAAAAAGTACTTATACGTTAAATGTAATTTTATGCTTAAAAAGAAATTGAGATATTCAAATATAAATATCGAATGCTAAATCATATTGACAGTCCACGACTTGCACACTTATACTATAGTTAGGCTAGACAAGAAGGTAAATAGAAGTAAAGAACAAGAACAAGAGTAAGTTCAAGTATAAGAAACTATGCAAGTCTAATCATATGTATCATTGATTAAACAGTGAATACATGGTCGATATTACAACTTGTCTTACAAGAGAAAATACAAGAACAATACAATTGCTAAGTTTTAGACTAACTAGAAAACTTAAACAATTACAAGAATAATAAGTGACACACACTTGTGGTGACAAACACAAAGTGTAAATGGTGCGGCTGTGTTGCTTTATATAGGGGAGGAATTAGGGCAACACAACCTTACAATGATAGTGATAGAATGGTGGTTGTCGACGTCCCATTGGCTCTAAGTACTTGAATTCAGGAGCCTTTGTCTTCTTTACCAAAACGGGTATGAAAGAGAAAACCCTTGTTTTGGTCCCAACTGTACCTTTACCATATAAGGTAATATCCAGTTGGAAGAACCACCATGTGACTCTTGTCTTCTTCTAGTTTGAAATCTTCCCGCCTTGACCAACAAGTTGGAAAGCAAACCACCCGCTGACGAGAGTCACTGACTCGCTGATGACTCGCTGACGACACACGTCAGCGACCAAGTCTGGTCAGCGAATCCTTGACTCAACAATCTCCCCCTATTCGCTGAGAAGACTTATTGAGTAGACTAGACTTGAATAAGAATAAAGGAATGATGGAAAGATGTCTTATATATCATCAAAGAATTATTAAAAGCTTTTACAATGTAAGACATCTAAGGATTTTCAGCTTCAAACTCCCAGACTTGTTCTTGTTTGGCCATCTTGACTGCTGGGTCATCCATTCTGTGAGGCTTTAACAATTCTTCATCCAACTTGCTGATGAACCATCTGTTGTTGGAAGTCTCAGCACATCTTCTTCTTATGCTCAGGAGGAACCCAGTTGAAGCCTTTTAAATCTCTGCCAGACGAAAGAACAATTGATTGTTCTGGAAGTTTGTGAAGAAGATGCCAGCAGGATTTTCAATCACTATCCCTTCCTCAAAGAAGCTTATTGGAGGAAGTCTGGTGTTCAGCAGAGCATCACCAACGATAAGAGGAAGGTTTAGTGCTAAGGTTCGATGCTCTTCTTTCCTTTTTCTTTGAACCCTTCTTCCTGCTGAGGTGGATATAGCAGCTGAAGTACCAAAGACTTGCCTCAGCATAGGCAAGTCAGCCTTGAACTTGGTTTCAAACTCCAGTGCCTTCTCAAAAGTATTCTTTCAGCATCTTCTGAAGCTGAGCATAGCCGGGGGCCTTCTTGTCTTTCACCAGCATGTACACCTCAAACCATTCGGAGGCGCTTAAGGTGGTTGGTTTGACCCCTTAAAGTTTAACAGGATGATCAGCGCCTTCTCTTAAGATTTTCAGATTGGTCTTAAGACCCATCTCAGCTTTGAAGGCCTCAGCAGCAACAATCTTTTGAGGCCTCTTCCTGTCCTCCATGTACTTCAACCACTTGCTTTTTCTTCTTCAAACTTCTTTCTTTTCTCGCTGAGCTGTACTTCAACATCAGCATGCTTTTGCCTGTACAACGCTTCAGCTCCACCAGTTTTAAGAATCATTCTTTGCTCACCATCTAGCTGATCTTTTTCAATGAAAGGAAGCTGCTGGATGTATTCAAGATTCTTCCTTTCATTCTCTTGATTTTCTTTGATCCTATCCAGCTCCTTGATAGCTTCTTCTTGAGTTTTTCCATCAGCAGTCAAGGCAAGAATATCTATCATTTCATGCTTGTGACCTGCTGGGGATTGGATAGATAGTTGAGCAGCAGGGAAGGCGAAGTGGGAGTTTTCTTGAAGAATCCAGTCAGTGAGCTGTTTTCGACGAGTGTCAGACAGAGGAGTAATTTCAGCATTGGCCAGATATCGTCTATGAAAAACTGGCAGCATTTCCCTTGACCTATCTGTTTCCATTTCAGTAGAACCAGCTTCCCATGCTCTTGACCTCTTGGGGATCAAATGTCTGCACATCTTCAAAGCTTCAATGGAGGTGCATTAGCAACAACAATTTGTTGCTCCCCCTCAAAACCAGCTGGGGGAGCTTCAGCATGTTTCTTTTTCAGTCTCCCCCTCAACACCAGCAGGGGGAACTTCCATACTTTCATCTTTTCAGTCTCCCCCTCAGCACCAGCAGGGGGAACTTCACTTTCTTTTTCTTCACTGACAGCTACAATTGCCAATTCATTAGCCTTTGCAGTGTCATTGGCATCATCATCCTCATCCAAAACCTCCTCAACAGCTTCATCATAGTTCTTACTGCTTTGTTAACCGCTTCAGTGACTGTGTTTAAAATCTCAGCATCAATTTTCTCCCCCTTGGAAGTGGCGTTATTAATGACCACTTCCACAGTTGCTGCTGGTTGAGATTTTTGGTTCACAAGCTGTGCCAATAAATTTTTAATTTCATCAACATCCTTCTTAAGTTTTTCTTGTCTTTTGCGATCTTCCTCAGTGAAGGATGCTGGAGGAGCAGGAAGATCGGCCACTTGTTTTTCTAAGGCTTGAATAGCCTTAGTGTTGCTTTCAACTTGAGTGGCAAGAGGAGAGACAAGATTAGTCAGCTTCTTCAGTTCATCAGCAGCCTTGTTGCTAGAGGAGGTGACTTTCTTTGCTGAGTAGTGAGTAGAGTTTCCAATCTTGTACAGCGATCGAGTAGAACATTTGATGGTCTGCTGATCCTTTTTGATGACATTGGTGTAAGTGCGAAGTTTTTCTTGATCAGCAGCCATAGAGACACATTTTTCTTTGATTGTCTCGATGCTGGAAGAGTTTTCAGTCTGCTTATTGTACCAGCTCTCTAATGTCTTCACCAATCTGTGAGCCTCTTTATCTTTAAGCTCAACAGCAAGTGTGGCAGTCTTGGTGAGATCATTTAGCTGGTTCTCTACCCGTGCCAGCCTGTCAGCAGAGTAGGTAGAGTGAGAGATACCCAAACTCTGAGCTGTTAGGGACTCTACCTTCTTTGGCAGTACATAGAAACAACCAGGAACAACTTGAAAGGAAGAAGGCATGCCCATAGATAGCATGGTGTTCACTGGTTGTACTGGTGGAGTTTTAGGCCTGGCAGTGAGAGTGACTTCCTCAGTTTCTTCATTTTTGTCATCAGTAGCTGCTGCAATTTCACCAACAGCAACATTAAAAATTACGTATTCCTTATTTTAGTTTTATTAAAAAACATTATTTAAAAATTAGTTGTTTTTAGTATATAATAATTTTTATGTGGGTCCATAATTTATATTTTAATTAGGAATTATGACATCATCAAATCTTAATTTTATCAAATTGAGGTTTATGATTGGTTAATAAGCTATTAGGTCAGTTGTCTTTTAGTATATATAAAAATAAGATATAAATATACAGTCAATATGTAGCAATATTTTAGTTAATGAAGTTTGTTATTGATATTGCTGTTTATTTATTTAATCATTTAGGTATACGCCATTGACGAAGTAACGAGTTAAGTTGTATAATTATCATTTGAGGTAAGATAACATACTTTTGTCACGCTGGGGGACACAACAAAAATGTAGTTTCAATATAACCTCTTTTAATTATTGTAGTTATCTCATGCATATGTGGGGTATGGGATTTTCTTGGGAGGTTATTTGGGAATTTATTAATTATGTATGCTATATGGATAATGATGTGTGATGGTGAATGTGATGTGTGTTTATTGTTGGGCTTGTACACATAGTACACTAGACTATAGTAGGTTGCCATGTCACGTTGCACGTTAAGGGCCCTAATGATGAAAGTTGAAATGTAGATATGATGATGATGTGAGAATTAAATGTTGAACTAAAGCTCGAGTATAATATTGATGTGAGAGTGTTAAGCTTAACCCACATTGTCCTATGGACTTTGTGCATGTCGATCACTCGGGGGTAGTCATGATACCTCCGTGTGACCCTAATCACGTGAGATGAGTAATTCCGGGTGGAGTGATTACCACTATATGTGTGGAAACGGGTTACTCCTGGATTGGTTATGCCTATCCATAACGACGCCGATGGACCACCGTAAGGTCTACCCATCATGTCGGGTGTGAGGTTCCCTGTGAGGTCTTATGACCGCCTACACACAACCTTTATTTTAAGCAGATTAATTTGGCATAACCTTGAGTAGAAAAGTGGATTTATGTAGCTTATGTAGTTATGTAGCTATTGGTGATAATGGAGGATTGCTAGGCACATTGTAGGATTTGATTATCCTTATTATGTAATTTATGTTGATATGTTGATTTGGTATTTGTGCCTTTATATATGCATGAGTTGATTTGTAAAAGTGGTTTAATTGGCAATTCTCTATTTATACTAACTTGTTATCTTACTCGGCTTTTAAAGCTGACACTTGTTTTGTGAAAATGTGTTGTGCCCTCAGGTTAGATAGCAGTGAAGCAAGTAGCAAGTGAGAGATGGGGTAGCTATAGTGATGATAGAAGATGGCATTTTAGTTACCTTATTTAGTATTACCTTATGCAGACTTATTTATTATGTCGTTTGACACTTCGTATGGTTGATTATGGATTTTCCTTTAATTATTTTGATGATACGTTGCTAGTAACACCATTTAAAGTTGTTTAATGATTCCGTTAGGAATCAAATGAGATTTTAAACATTGCTTCCGCATTTTATTAACGTAATTATATTTATAGTTGAAAGTTTTTTTGGAAATCCATATTTTATAAATGACGGGTGTTACAAGTGGTATCAGAGCAACCCTTGGGATTGTCGGGAGTGTATGGCGCACTTGCATAACTCAACGAGGACGTTGAGTTGTGTTGAGGGGGTGTGAAAGCATACATCCTGACATACAAGGGGATCCTGACTATAAGTAATATCATTGGCCTTACATAACACAACGCGTTTTGGGCGTATTGGCTGTGGATGAGAGGAGAACTCCACAGTTAAGCGTGCTTGGGCGGCAGCAATGCCAAATGGGTGACCCTTCTGGGAAGTTTGTCCGAGCAACCAGAAACAAAGCTGTGAGCCTGCGGGCAAAGCGGACAATATTGTGTTGTGGTAAGGCGGGGTGTTACAACATGTGTACATAATTTTAATGGGCCGAACACATTGTGGATGTATATATATGCATAATAATTTGTATGAAGTTTTATATAGGGGCATACGAGTTTTATATTGAATAAAGACTAAAAAATGAAATAGTGTCCTTGGAAATCCTTTTAAAACTTTCAAGGACCTTTCAGGGACTTTAATTTTCATTGTTTATGTATGATTTATGACATATAAACACACAAAAAAACATTTTTACACATTCATATAGATATATGAGTGTATATATATATAAGCTTATATAAGTATATACTAGTTAATCAACCCGGGTTCAACCCGGGCATGTTAATTAAAATTTTAAAATTATAAAATATATTAAAAAATATATATAATGTTTGTTATTAAAACATTATAACTTGATATAAATCTAATAATTCAACTAACACAATAATTATATAGTTAATAAATCAACTAACACAATAATAATTTTTAAAATAAAAATGACTACCGCATTAAGTAAATAAAAAAAGACATTTTATTTGTAATATTATATAAGAGATAATTTTTTTTTTAAATAAATGATTAATACTTTTATTAAACATGTAAATGACTTTTTCTATTTGTATTTATATAAGAGAGAATTTTTTTCTTTAAATAAATGATTAATACTTTTATTAAACATGTAAAGGGCTATTTCTATTTTATTTATATATGACATCATAATTAAATAAAAAGTTTTTTAAGGTGAAATATGGATTTGCCACATCAAAAACTTTCTAAAAATACTTATAGAAACAATCTTGTTTTATTATATATAGAGACTAGTACTAATACTCATACGATGTACGTATTCACATCACATCCGGCATATGATTTGATTATGTATACAATATAAGCAATGAATTTGTAATTTTGGGACATTAGAAACAAAACATACACAAAAAAGATTATGAAATTTTGAGTACAATAAACAAATATGAAGAAAAATTAAAATTAGCGACAATCGTTGATTATAATCACAAAACTAGATTTTAGGCCCGTGTCTAACACTGGACACGGGACTTACGATATTATCAATATTTAAGTCATAAAAGCTTATAATTTTGAAGATATATGGTTCAAGTGTTATACTTTGCAAGTTGTAGTACAATAATCACAGGTTTGTCACTGTCATTATTAGCTGAGACATATTGATCGAATTGTTTGTCGTAGTCATTCCATAAGACACATGCTACAATAATTTTTATTATAGAAAGCTTATAATTTTGAAGATATATGGTTTTAATTGTTATAATTTGCAAGTTGTATTACAATTAGGGGTGTTCAAAACTATCCGTATCCGAATCCGTTATCCGAAAATCCGATCCGATTTTATCCGAAAAGTCGGATATCCGAAATTTCGGATATCCGAACTTCGGATATCCGAAATTTCGGATTCGGATTCGGATAGTGATTTTTGAAAATTTCGGATATTTCGGATATCCGAAAACCTTATTTTTCAAAAAAAATTCAATATTTTATTATTTAATATCCAAAAATATCCGAAACTATCCGAAAATATCCGATACTATCCGAAAATATCCGAGAAATTTATAGTCAATATCCGAAAATATCCGAAAAAATATATATATTTCTTAATTTCGGATATTCGGATATCCGATTTCGGATATCCGAAAATTTCGGATATCCGAATTTCGGATATCCGAAATTTCGGATATATGTTCGGATATCCGAAATTCATATCCGAAATTTCGGATATCCGAATTTCGGATATCCGAAATTTCGGATATCCGAAATTCGGATATCCGAAATTCGGATATCCGAAATTCGGATATCCGACTTTGAACACCCCTAATTACAATAATCACAAGTTCGTCACTGTCATTATTAGCTGAGACATATTGATGGAATTGTTTGTCGTAGTCATTCCACAAGACACATGCTACAATAATTTCTCTATTATAGATTTTTTTGAAACCAGTTGTACTCATAATGTGATATTATTATGAAAGGTTAAAAAATTCTTCTCAAGTTGATGGCTAAAAATAAATATAAATTAAGTATTCAGGGTTAAAAAGTGTAAGTTATTGATGGAAAACAAAAAAATGTAAATTAATGAGACTTTTTCTACAAATATTAATATAATAATATATTTGGATAATGATTATTAGTATTTTTAATTTAATTTTGAGTACAATAAACAAATATGAAGAAAAATTAAAATTAGCGACAATCGTTGATTATAATCACAAAATTAAATGTTCACTTTATTCTTAGTTATGTAAGGCAACTAAAAGTTAGGATTAGTTTAGTTAAAATCTACGTTATTAATTAATAATCTTTATCTATTAATAAATGATAAAATAATAAAGTTATTAACTTTTAGATATCATAGTTAGATACGGATAGAATAATTTGATAAAATAATTAACTTATAGATATATAGTTTAAATACGAATAAAATAAGGAATTCATTAACTAAACTTATTGTTTAACAAAAATGATTAAAAGGAAACTTGTCGTTTGTTTAAAGGATATTGTAATACTGTTTTAGTTTATTGGTAGATACATAGATAGCATTTGCATATGCAAGTATGCCGATTTAAAGAACTTTCGGAAGGTATATGCGTATTTGGATACGTACAAGTATACATATACTAGTCTCCAGCCCCGTCCGATGGATGGGTAGTCTCTCTCTATATATATATAAGTATATATATGATCTATATCTATATCTTCACATATTAGATATTTTTATATATATATAAGGTGTTAACCATTTAATCCAAACATGATATGATTTTCATGTGTTGGGTTCAAATCTTAAACATGAACCAACGTTGTCTTCTTTTCATCTAACAAAAAATAACATAATATATGTCATATTCTAAATTTAAAAAAGAAAGATGTAAATAGCGAGCAAAAAAAATTAAAAACGGTAGATTGATGGAAACCGCTTGATCCCATGTACTGAATTGTTACCCACATAACCCCCAGCAAGGATAGTGCCAAGGTAAGTCAAACACTTAAATTCAATTATGCCTCTGACAAGATTCGAACTCAGGTGTAACACCCGTCGTTTAAAAATATGGATTTCCAAAAATTTTCGCCTAACGGCGTCAAAGAAAGCGGAAGTAAACTTTAAAAGACCAAACCAAAAGAATCTGTTTGGTTCATTTATTAATTGGTGTTACTAGCCATATCATCAAAACAAGTTTAAATGGAAATCCGTCGGTTGCCCAACATTAAACAACCGATCACAATATCAATTCAAGACATAACCATCTTAACATAAAACAAATGTCTAAAATGAGCAGCCACTATGGGTAATTGTTAGGTCCAGACTGACTGGACTTACTCCAGACTTGAAGACTGGAGTCCCTCTGGAGATTTGTCCAGAAATAATGGAAGATCAGTGAGCAAAATACTTGTATAGGAAATCTGAAGGACTTCAGATTTCAGCTCACTGGACTTCACCCAGTCCAGATCTGTTCTACTGAAGACATTCTCACTGAAGTCAAAGACTGAAGTTAGAAGAAAGAAGACTGACAAATGGCGGAGTCCACTGGAAGTCTTACCAGATCGACGACTGGAGAATTGGTCAGTGACCTAGACCTTACAAGTCTGGACACTGATATCGAGGAATTGACTTTATTGTCTTTACACACTTTTCGAGGAACATTCTAGTTGCCTCTGCAAAAGTACCCACGTGTGCAAAGATGGTTGGTTAAAAAGGATTTATCCTTATATTTTAACCAATGCATTTAATGAATTATAGTCGGTTCATTAAATGCATGTAACCATATTTATATTGCAAAGTAAATTCTTAATAGAATTTACTTGCCTATAAATACAAAGTCATTTTCCTTCATTAACTTTACTTTTTAGCAAATTGGTGAATTTGTTTAAATACTCTCGATCGTAACAGGGATACTTCACAACTTTAAGTATTTCGATCCAAAGAGTTTATTTAGCAAATATAGATCACTTGTAATTCATAGGTTGTTAGGATACTTACATATTTGTATTATCTTGATTCCGCACAACCTTGTATTTTATTTACACATCATAAATAAAATACACATTGAAAAATTACATAGTGTCTCACCTTTACTTGTTATTGCTTTAAGTCTTGTATTACTTTGTTTATATTATTGCATTTATATTCAAGTAATACTAGTCCAATCTAGTGAAACATTTATACTTGTTGTATTATACACTTCAGGTTATACCATCGATTTAGGGACCAACAAGTGGTATCAGAGCAGAAGGCTAAACAAAGTTGCCCAGATCTGTTTTCTTGATGGCCAACCCCGAAAATACACAAGCTTTTAGTTTTGGTCCTGATCCTAATGCTAATATCAAATGATCAACAAAATGAACCACCCATTATCAACACTAATCCACCACCTCCTCCTCCTACTCCTGCTGCTCCACATGTGCATGTGCACTACTCGAATAATCCTGTTCCTAAATTCAGTGGGAACAGTGATGAATTTGGTACGTGGAAAGCCAGGATGATATTGCATATCACTGGTATTGAGAGAAACATGATGAAAATTTTAATTGAAGGACCTTACGTCCCTACATCACCTCTCAATGCTCGTCTGGATCCAAATGGATCTAGAAGAGAGAGGGAAAAGAGAGAGGAACATTGGTCTGATGAGGAGAGGAGATTGGTAAATTTAGATACCCTTCTCAAAAACATGATCCTCGGGGCTGTTCCAGAAACCCTAATTCCCACACTAGTTTTTTATCCCAGTGCTAAAACCATGTGGGATGAACTGGTGAACCAGTATGAAGGAGGAGATGACACTGTTGTCACCAGAAAAGTCTCCTTAAACAAGAAGTATGAGTCATTTTTTGCTCTACCTAATGAGTCTCTCACTGGTACTTACACCAGATTTATGAGTATCATAAACCAGTTGAGAGGTCTTGGGGTTGAGAAGAACAAGGATATACTTCTGGAGAAATTCTGTGATATTCTTCCTACCAAATGGTCTCACATGATTCTGGTCTTGAGACAAGGTAAAACTTTGCACTCTCACACTCTCTCAACCTTATATGGTGCCTTCAGATTCACTGAAGAAAATCAAGCACAGAGAGTTGAGGCTGAAAAGGATGCCTATAATCATGCATCCACTAGTTCTCCAGTGGTCAGTTATACTGAACCACCTGGTAAAGCACTGATATCTTCTGAGAATGTATTTTCGATGAAGAAGATGGTGTCTGAACTAATGGAATCTGGAGAAGCTAATAGTATATCTCCAGACTGTGATGAAACTGACAATGATGACCTGGTAGCAATGATTGCTAAAACGTTTAACCGTTTTAAAGCAAGAGCAAATAGACCAGGTGGACAATTTGCATCCAGCTCCTCCATTGATAAGACTAATCTGACATGCTTTAAGTGTGTTAGAAAAGGTCATTTTATGAAGGATTGCAAGTCCAGTCAGTTTGTATCTAAGTCTGGTTCATTTTCTTCAAATAAAAAGCCTGATGATAGCTACAAATTTAAATACAAAAAGCTTAAGGCTCAAATTGCTCTCATGTCTGAACAAATTGAAAATAATAATAAATGCATGATTGCAACAACTGAAGAAAAATGGGTTCCCTCTGATGATTCATCAGTTGATGAAGAAGAGGAAAGAGACTGCTGTTACATGGCTCTGGCAGAAGATGAGCACCTGGTGAAGGAAGATGTCACATCTGGTAGATGGGTAGACATTGTGATCAAGAAGGTCAGTGATTATGATCTGGAAACTGACATAGAACTAAAATTGGACATTGCTGAAGCTCTTAATTCTGATTTAATCTTTGTAGAAACTGTTAGATCTGATTGTGTAGTAGGTCTAGAAACAGATTTCTCTGAAATTACCGTTTTAAAATCAAAATTAAAAGATCTTCAGGACATTGAACTGGCATTTCAAGCCCAAGTTCTGGTAACTGAACAATTGATTCAAGAAAAACAAGATCTTGAAATCATTTTAGAAAAAGAAAAACTGGTTATTAAATCATGGCTTGAAACAAGAAAGCCATATGATGCTGGAGTAAATCAATTTCCCAGTCAAAAACGTGCTTATTTAGATGGAAATACTCATGTTGCATCATTAATACCAGTAATTGATCGGTTACCAGAGGGGTTCAGGCCTGATACTGTTTATGATGAGCCTGTAACTCCCAAGGCCAACATTTTTCAAGTTCAATCCCCAGAGGTCAAGACTGGAGCACCTCAGGTGAATGCTCTGGTTAAAAGGGTCAATCTGAAGAAACCTTTGCCTCAGTCTTCTTCCAAGGAACTTTCAATTCCAAAGAAGAAGAATATCTCCCTACCTAAGCCTACAGTTAAGACAACTGGACAGGTTCAGGTTTCATCTGAAGAAAGTATTTTGTTAAGATTTGAGAGCCAGTTTCAATTACTGACTCGTCAATTTCAAAGTTGTAATGCAAGATTAAACAATTTTGAGGGTACTTCATCTGGCCCTAAACAAAATACAAAACCTTTTTCAAAGAAAGACAAAATTATTTCTCCAGTGGAGAAGAAAAAGAAAAAGGTTTCAAAACTATCACTTCCAATAAAATTTGCAGATAAATCTATTTTGGAAGAAAGTGAACTCAACCAGATACCTCCAGGGACCTATAAGGGAGGGTCCAGTGAACCCATCAGTCGATGGGTTCCGAAATCTAACTAATCATTCTGGTTGATGTGCAGGGCGATCGTAATAAATATATCTGGTATCTTGACAGTGCAGCTGCCAGGACAATGACTGGATGTAAGGCCCTGCTGGAGGAATTCGTCATTTCTGATGGACCCTCCATTACTTTTGGTAATGACGGTTCTGGAAAGACTGAGGGGTATGGTGTTCTGAACAATGGACAAGTCAAGTTCAGACGAGTTGGTATGTGAATGGTTTGAAATATAACCTGATCAGTGCCAGCCAACTGTGTGACGATGGCTATCAAGTTCTGTTCAATGTTTCTCAGGGCATTGTATTCAACAAGGACTGGAAGGTAGTATTGATTGCTCCCAGAAGAGGGAATGTGTATGTCATGGATATGGAAAGCTCTCCTTCAGAGCAGTGTTTCTATACTCAAGCTGATGAAGACACAAACTGGTTATGGCATAAAAGGTTATCCCATTTAAATTTCAAAATATTAATAAGTTGTCCAGAAAACAACTTGCAGATGGGATACCTTCAGTTTCCTTCAAAAAGGAAAGGCCATGTCCAGGATGTGAGATGGGTAAGCAGAAACGTACCAGTTTCAAGACCAAGCAGAATTTCAGCATATCTGAACCTCTTCATATGCTTCATATGGATCTTTTTGGTCCAGTGAATTCTCCAGATTTTGTTGGGTTATCTTTCTCAGGTCTAAAAGTGAAGCTGCTGCTGAAATCATCAGTCTTATCAAGCAAATTGAGCTCAAGTACAGTCGAAAAGGTGTGTCAGTTAAGAAGTGACAATGGAACAGAATTCCAGAATGCAACTCTGGAGTCATTCCGTACTGACACTGGCATCTCCCAGAATTTCTCATCAGCCCGCTCTCCAGAAGAATGGAGTTGTGGAAAGGAAAAATCGAACGCTGATAAAAGCTGCCAGGACTATGCTTGTTGAATCTGGTCGTTCTACCAGTTTATGGGCTGAAACAATTGCTACTGCTTGCTACACCCAGAACCGGTCTGTGTACATAAAAAGACACAAAAAGACAGCCTATGAAATATTAAGAAATAGAAAACCAAATATTGGATATTTTCACGTTTTTGGATGTCCAGTTTACATCCTGAACGACTCCAGTCAGTTAGGCAAATTTTATGCCAAAGCTGATGAAGGATATTTCTTAGGATATTCAGCCATTCGCAAAGCCTTCAGAGTCTACAACAAGAGACTGGAGAAGGTACAAGAGTCCATACATGTCACATTTGATGAATCAAATAAAGCAATCAATAAAAAGCCAACCCTTGATTCACCCCCAGTAACTCCAATTGTCTTCTGTGAATCTGATCCTATCAACTACAATAAAGATTCTCCAGAAGATGTTTCCAGTCATCCTGACTTGGAACCAGTTAAGAAGAAGGAAAATCCCAGTAGTAGACCATTCTATCCTTCAATGAGTTTCAAACTACCCTCTGAACTCATTATTGGATCAGATGTTCGTACTACTCCCCCAGTATCAGTTTCAGTTGAACCAGTTCTCCAGGAAACGCCTTCAAATGAAGAATTTCATGATGCAAATCGTGATTTAAATGACTCAGATGAAGATACTGAAGTAATCTGGCAAGATCCTCCTCCTGAAGCAACACCAGAGGAGACTCAACTGAACCCTTGCACTGATATTGTTGTCAGTAACAATCCTGGTCAATACTCTAGGTGGACAAAAGCTCATCCTATTGATCAGATCATAGGTGAATCCAGTAGAGGTGTTTTGACCAGAAGAGCCTCCAGTGATCAATGTTTATGTTCGTCAGCTTCTTATCACTAAATGAACCAAAGAAGGTTGACGAGGCTCTGGAAGATCCAAGCTGGGTGATTGCTATGCAAGAAGAGCTTCACCAGTTTGAAAGGAACAAGGTTTGGTACCTGGTCTCTTTCCCAGTTGGAAAGAAAGAACCAATTGGAACCAGATGGGTCTTCAGAAACAAGGTAGATGAAGATGGCCACGTAATCAGAAACAAGGCCAGATTGGTAGCACAAGGTTACTGCCAGTCAGATGTCGATTTTGATGAATCTTTTGCTCCAGTGGCTAGACTTGAAGCGATCAGAATTTTTTAGCATTCGCTCATTTCCAAATCTTACGGTTCCCATAAACTTTTCAACAAAGTTCGAAAGAATTGACTTGGTTCCAGTCATATGGCGAGAACATCCCGAGTCGACATACCATACACAAATGAGATATTCCTGCAAGGACAGGGAATATGGTTTAGGTACCCATGTAGATTGGGTCCTTGCAGGTTAGGTGGATAACATGCAAGTACAATAAAGACAAAAAAAAAACATCAAGCAAAATGACATACAAACAAACAATTTATTCAAATAACAAACAGGCACACAAAAATGTTCAAAATACAAATACGAATTACAAGCAAGGAAATGTAAAGGTTTATACACATGTTTTGAACAAGCAGGACTAGTCCTAGATGTAGGAGCATTATCTAATGTATTTGATCTACGGACAATCCACACTTGTTTGACATGGGTAGTGTTTACATCAAGTTTAACTTTTCTAGTAGCATGCAAGAATCTATCTTTTGGAATCCATTTACTGCTACTTTTCATGCACAAGTCACCTGAAACAGGAACATTTTTAGAGTTAGAAACTAATTTAGCTTTTGTTCTGAACAGGTTTCTTCTTGATGGGTTCTGTGGTCTTATTCACTTTCTTTATGTTATTAGGTGACAACCAACCATACTGGTCTTTGTATTTAGTCATGCCTGTAAAAGTATCTCTAACCCTCTGTAAAGTGCACTTAGGATTCTTCTGAGAATACCTAGGGAAACTAGAATACCTAACCTGCTGAGGTTGTTTGTTACCTAATGAGAAAGTTTCATTCTTAACA
>CM067167.1:193740030-193757835 GCA_034093135.1 Erigeron breviscapus | reverse complement strand
TAGACATCTCAAAAAGTCCAAAAAAAATAAAGAAACCTATATTTGGAAAATCTCAGGTCTGGTAAGGGTGGTTCTTTTTTTCCTTTAGGAGGACTATGCAAATATGCAATACCTCGTTATTTGATTAATCCAAAACGAAACTTATACAAACATACAAAACATGGTGGGCATTCCCACTATTTTAGAGCCCCAGCCCACAACCAAATACATATTGGCTTGGAAAAGAAGTCGTATATCTTCCACAATTATCTCCTAATTTATCTCCTTTATTATCGTATTGGTTACCTAGCAATATCTTTACTAAGTTTGTTCCTATATATATGGTATTCGTGCTTCTGCCTTTGTAATTTGATTAAGAAACAGATCAATACAATATATCTTTGTTCGATTTCCTTTTTTTATAATGGTATCAGAGCGGTGAATCCGCTAATCCGATCGAAATTATGGCGGGTGATAACGGCGGTGGTAAGAATGATGGTGCTGAAATAAGCGGCGGCAACACCATTGATTACAATTCACCGTATTATCTTCATCCTTCTGATTTACCTAGACAAATGCAAGTAAACGATGCATTATCAGATAAAAATTATACCGATTGGGTGCAAGAGATGGAGAATTTCTTGTTCGCAAAGAACAAGATTGGCTTCGTCGATGGATCCATAAAGAAACCAGAAAAGACGTCCAAGGATTACATGCCATGGATGAAAGTCGATGCCATGATAAAAGGCTGGCTCACTACCGCTATGGAAAAGGAGATAAGAACTAGTGTTAAGTATGCTAACACTGCTGCTGAAATATGGTCTGACCTTAGTGAACGATTTGGAAAGGAAAGTGCGCCAAGAGCGTATGAATTGAAGAACAAAATCGCCGCTACGCATCAAGATGGAACAACGGTGTCGGCTTATTACACAAAACTTCGATCTCTTTGGGATGAGATCCATTCAGTGCTTCCACTACCACAGTGCACTTGCAATGGTTGCACATGTGATATTGGCAAGAAACTGGTCCAACATCAAGAGAAAGAGAGGTTGTATGAGTTTCTCATGGGCCTCGATAGCGAGTTTAGTGTTATCAAAACTCAAATCTTGGCCACAAAACCCACTCCTGGTCTAGCGACATCATATCATCTTGTAGTAGAGGATGAGCGGCAAAGACTCATAACTGAAGATAAGAAGCCGGTTGTTGAGGCGACTGCCTTTAAGGCGTTTGTCCCCAAAAGACGTGAACCCTCATCGAACTCGCAACAAAAGATGAAACCAAACTCGAAATCTGTCAAACAAGAAGAAGAAGAAACACCTCATTGTACTTATTGTGACAAGGACGGTCATGTACGAGAAGGGTGTTTTAGGCGCATCGGTTATCCCGATTGGTGGCCAGGCAAACAGAAGGGTGATAAAACAAAACCAAAGGCTTCGTGTGTTGAGATGAGTTCGAGTCCGATAGCTGGATTGAGCAAGGAACAGTATGATGTTAGGTCCAGATTTACTGGACTCGCTCCAGACTCGACTACTGGAGCCTTACTGAAGATCTGTCCAGAAACTGACCTACTCCAGACTTGGAATCTGGAGTCCCTCTGAAGATTTGTCCAGAAATAATGGAAGACCAGTGAGCAAATACTTGTATAGGAAATCTGGAGTATTCTCCAGATTAGCTCACTGGACTTCACCCCAGTCCAGATCTACTCTACTGAAGAAATTCTCACTGAAGTCAAAGACTGAAGTCAGAATAAAGAAGACTGACAAATGGCGGAGGCCACTGGAAGTCTTACCAGATCTGTACACTGGAGGATTGTCAGTGTTCTAGACCTTACAAGTCTGAACACTGATATCGAGGAATTGACTTTTGCCTTCACACACTTTCCAAAGAACATTCCACTTGTTCTTTACTAAAGTACTTACGTGTGTGAAGGTGGTTGGTTAAAAGAATAAAGTCATATTGATGTGACTTTATCCTTGTACTCTTAACCAATGCATTTAATGTTCTTGTCGGATCATTAAATGCATGCAACCATATTTGTACGGCACAAAATTCACTGGTGAATTTTGTTGCCTATAAATACAAAGTCATTTCTTTGAGAAAAATACTTTTAAGCATACATTTTGCATTAGAGTGAATTTGTCTAAATACTCTCGATCTTAAACAGGGATACTTCACAACTTTAAGTATCTCGATCCAAAAGAGTTATTTGACAAATATTAGATCATTTGTAATTCATAGGTTGTTAGGATACATACTTATTTGTATTATCTTGATTCCGCACAACCTTGTATTTTATTTAACATCATAAATAAAATACACCTTGAAAAATACATAATGTTCCACTTTACTTGTTTATTGCTTTAAGTCTTGTATTTACTTATTTATATACTTGCATTTATATTTAAGTAATACTAGTCCATTCTAGTGATTATTAGACTTGTTGTATTGTACACTTATGGGTTAACCATCGTATTTGGGACTCACAATTGGTATCAGAGCAGAAGGCTAATCATTGCCTAGATCTGCTTCTTTGATGGTCACCCCAGAAAATACACAATCAGGTTTTGGTTTTGGTCCTGATCCTAATGTCAATGTAAATGATCAAAATATTGAACCACCTGTTAATAACACTAATCCACCTCCTCCTCCTACTCCTGCTTCTCCACATGTGCATGTGCACTATTCAAAATCCTGTTCCTAAATTTAGTGGGAACAGCGATGAATTTGGTACGTGGAAGGCTAGGATGATATTACATATCACTGGTATTGAGAGGAACATGATGAAAATTTTAAATGAAGGTCCTTATGTTCCCCCATCACCTCTCAATGCTCTTCTTGATCCTACTGGATCTAGAAGGGGCAGGGAAAAGAGGGAGGAACATTGGTCTGAAGAGGAGAGGAGATTGGTGAATCTAGACACCCTTCTCAAAAACATGATCCTCGGGGCCGTTCTAGAAACCCTAATTCCCACATTAGTTCTTTTTCCCAGTGCGAAAACCATGTGGGATGAACTTTTGAACCAGCACGAAGGAGGAGATGATACCATTGTCACCAGAAAGGTCTCCTTAAACAAGAGGTATGAGTCATTTTTTGCTCAGCCTAATGAGTCTCTCACTGGTACTTATACCAGATTTATGAGTATCATAAACCAGTTGAGAGGTCTTGGGGTTGAGAAGGACAAGGATATACTTCTGGAGAAATTTTGTGACATTCTGCCCACCAAATGGTCTCACATGATCCTGGTCTTACGACAAGGTAAAACTCTACACACACACACTCTTTCTACTTTATATGGAGCTTTCAGGTACACTGAAGAAAATCAAGCTCAAAGAGTGGTGGCAGAACAAGATTCTTATAACCATGCCTCCAGTAGTCCTAATGTGGTTAGTCATACTGAACCACAAGGTACAGCACTGATATCTTCTGAGAATGTATTTTCTATGAAGAAGATGGTGTCTGAACTCATGGATTTTGGAGAAACCTCAATTCTCTCCAGACTGTTGTGATGAAACTGATGATGATGACCTTGTTGCAATGATTGCTAAAACGTTTAACCGTTTCAAAGCAAGAGCAAATAGGCCATCTGGACAATTTGCATCCAGTTCTTCAACTGATAAGACCAATTTGACATGCTTTAAGTGTGGCAAAAAGGGTCATTTCATGAAAGATTGCAGGTCCAGCCAGTTTGTATCCAAGCCTGGTCCATTTTCTTCAAATAATAAGCCTGATGATAGCTATAAATTGAAATATAAAAAGCTTAAGGCCCAGATTGCTCTTATGGCACAAAAAAATGAAAATAATAAGTGCATGATTGCAACAACTGAAGAGAAGTGGGTTCCTTCTGATGATTCATCTGCTGATGAAGAAGAAGAAAGAGATTGCTGTTACATGGCTCTGGCAGACGAAGAGCACCTGGTGAAGGAAGATGTCACATCTGGACGATGGGTAGACATTGTTATTAAAAAGGTTAGTGACTATGATACTGCAACTGACCAAGAATTAAAACTGGACATCGCTGAAGCTCTTAATTCTGATTTGATATTTGTAGAAACTGTTAGATCTGATTGTGTAAATGGTCTAGAAACAGATTTTTCTGAAATAACTGTTTTAAAATCAAAATTAAAAGAACTTCAAGATATTGAACTGGCATTTCAAGCCCAGGTTCTGGTAACTGAACAATTGATTCAAGAAAAACAAGATCTTGAAGTCATTTTAGAGAAGGAAAAACTGGTGATTAAATCATGGCTTGAAACCAGAAAGCCATATGATGCTGTAGTGAATCAATTTCCCACACAAAAACGTGCATATTTAGATGGAAATACTCATGTTGCTTCATTAATCCCAATAATTGACCGTTTACCAGAGGGATTCAGGCCCACCACTGTTTATGATGAGCCTGTAACTCCCAAGGCCAACATTTTCCCAGTTCAATCCCCAGAGGTTAAGACTGGAGCATTCCAGATGACTGCTCCAGTTAAAAAGGTCAATCTGAAGAAACCTTTGCCTCAGACCAATCCCCTACCTCAGCCTAGAACTGGAAAGGCTAAGGTATCATCTGATGAAAATGTTTTGTCCAGGTTAGAGATCCAGATTAAACTCCTGACTCGTCAATTTCAAAGTTTTAATGCAAGATTAAACTTTATTGAGGGTACTTCATCTGGCCCTAGACAAAATACAAAACCTTTTGCAAAGAAAGATAAATCTATTTCTCCAGTTGAGAAAAAGAAAAAGGTTTCAAAACTATCAACCCCAGTGGTCTTTTCAACTAAGACCACTGTTGAAGAAAGTGAACTAAACCAGATTGCCCCAGGGACCTATAAGGGAGGGTCCAGTGAACCCATCAGTCGATGGGTTCCCAAATCTAACTGATAATATCTGGTGGATGTGCAGGGCGATCGAAAGAAATATATCTGGTATCTTGACAGTGCAGCTGGCAGGACGATGACCGGATGTAAGACCCTGCTGGAGGAGTTCACCATTTCTGATGGACCCTCCATTACTTTCGGAAATGATGGTTGTGGAAAAACTGAGGGATACGGTGTTCTGAACAATGGACAAGTCAAGTTCAGACGTGTTGCATTTGTGAATGGTTTGAAATATAACCTGATCAGTGTAAGTCAACTGTGTGACGATGGCTATCAAGTTTTATTCAATATTGCTCAGGGTATCGTATTTAACAAGGACTGGAAGGTAGTGTTGATTGCTCCCAGAAAAGGGAATGTGTACGTGATGGATATGGAAAGCTCTCCTTCAGAGCAGTGTTTCTATACTCAAGCTGATGAAGACACAAATTGGTTATGGCACAAAAGGTTATCCCATTTAAATTTCAAAAATATTAATAAGTTGTCCAGAAAACAACTGGCAGATGGGATACCTTTAGTTTCCTTCAAAAAGGAAAGGCCATGTCCAGGATGTGAGATGGGAAAGCAGAAACGTACCAGTTTCAAGACCAGACAGAATTTTAGCATATCTGAACCTCTTCATATGCTTCATATGGACCTGTTTGGTCCAGTGAATGTTCAGACTCGTGCTGGAAAAAGATACACCCTGGTAATCGTAGATGAATTTTCCAGATATTGTTGGGTTATCTTTCTCAGGTCTAAGAGTGAAGCTGCTGCTGAAATCATCAGTCTTATTAAGCAAATTGAGCTCAAGTACAGTCGAAAGGTGTGTCAGTTAAGAAGTGACAATGGAACAGAATTCCAGAATGAAACTCTGGAGTCATTCTGTACTGACACTGGCATCTCCCAGAATTTCTCATCAGCCCGCTCTCCAGAACAAAATGGAGTGGTGGAAAGGAAGAATCGAACGCTGATAGAAGCTGCCAGGAGTATGCTTGCTGAATCTGGTCTGTCTACCAGTTTCTGGGCTGAAACAATTGCTACTGCTTGCCACACCCAGAACCGGTCAGTGTATGTGAAAGACACAAAAAGACAGCCTACGAAGTCTTAAGAAATAGAAAACCAAATTTTGGTTATTTTCACGTTTTTGGATGTCCAGTTTACATCCTGAACGACTCCAGTCAGTTAGGCAAATTTGATGCCAAAGCTGATGAAGGGTATTTCTTAGGCTATTCAGCCATTCGCAAGGCCTTCAGAGTCTATAACAAGAGACTGGAGAAGGTCCATAAGTCAATTCATGTCACATTTGATGAATCAAATGCTGCAATCAACAAGAAGCCAGCCCCTGTCACTCCCCCAGTAACTCCAATTGTCTTCTGTGAATCTGATCCTATCAACTACAATAAAGATTCAGAAGACACAGTTTCCAGTCATCCTGATCTGGAACCTGTTCAGAAAAAGAAGCTCTCCAGTAGTACTCCATTCTATCCTTCTATTATTTTCAAACTACCCTCTGAAATTAATATTGGATCAGATGTTCGTACTACTCCCCCAGTATCAGTGTCAGTTGAGGTGATACCAGAAATGACTTCTTATGAAGATTTCTGTACTGAACCTGTAATACAAAAAATGCCTTCAAATGAAGAATTTCATGATGTAAATCGTGATTTAAATGAATCAGATGAAGATGTTGAAGTAGTAAATGAAGAACCTCCTCTTGAAGCAACTTCAGAGGAGACTCAACTGAATTCTTGCACTGATATTGTTGTCAGTAACAATCCTGGTCAGTACTCCAGATGGACAAAAGCTCACCCTATCGATCAGATCATAGGTGACTCCAGTAGAGGAGTTCAGACCAGAAGAGCCTCCAGTAATCAATGCTTATATGTTAGCTTTCTATCATTGATGGAACCTAAGAAGATTGACGAGGCTATGGAAGATCCAAGCTGGGTGACTGCTATGCAAGAAGAGCTTCACTAGTTTGAAAGGAACAAGGTCTGGTATCTGGTTCCTTTCCCAGTTGGAAAGAAAGAACCAATTGGAACAAGATGGGTCTTCAGGAACAAGGTAGATGAAGATGGCCACGTAATCAGAAACAAGGCCAGACTGGTAGCACAAGGCTACGGCCAGTCAGATGTTGACTTTGATGAATCATTTGCTCCAGTGGCTAGACTTGAAGCGATCAGAATATTCTTAGCATTCGCTGCTTATCATCAGTTCAAGGTCTACCAGATGGACGTAAAGAGTGCATTCTTGAATGGAAAGCTTGAAGAAGAAGTTTATGTCAGACAACCACCAGGTTTCGTTGATGAAAAGCATCCACATTGGGTACATCGTCTGGACAAAGCGCTTTATGGCCTCAGACAAGCCCCACGTGCCTGGTATGATACTCTGACTAAACATTTATTGAAAAATGGTTTCAAAAGAGGTGCAATTGACAATACCTTATTTATTCTTCATGAAAAGGTAATCTGTTAATGGTACAAATTTATGTTGATGATATTATTTTTGGGTCTACTGATGAAAACATGTGCAAGAAATTTTCGAAAATAATGTCAACTGAATATGAAATGAGTTTGATGGGTGAATTAACATATTTTCTTGGACTCCAGATTAAACAAAACAAAGATGGCATTTTTATTAATCAGGAAAAATATGTTAGAGATCTTTTAAAGAAATATGATATGAACTCTTCACCATCTAAACCCACTCCAATTTCTGCACCACTGACTCTGGACTCAGATCCAGATGGAAAACTAGTGAACACCACTGTCTATAGAGGCATGGTTGGTTCACTGATGTATTTAACTGCCAGTAGACCAGATATTATGTTTTCAACATGTTTATGTGCCAGATATCAGTCTAATCCAAAGGAATCTCATATGCTTGCTGTAAAGCGCATACTGAAGTATCTTAAGGGTGTCCCCAGTTTGGGTCTTTGGTATCCCAAAGTCTCAGGCATGGATCTAATGGGTTATTCAGATTCAGATCATGCAGGTTGTAAGATAGACAGGAAATCCACTACTGGTGGATGTCATTTCCTTGGTGGCAAACTGGTCAGCTGGACCAGTAAGAAGCAAACTTCAGTTTCATTGTCCACTGCTGAAGCTGAATATGTGTCTGCAGCCAGTTGTTGTGCTCAGATACTCTGGATGAAGAACCAGTTGCTTGATTATGGTATTAAGTATTCAAAGACCCCAATCTTTTGTGATAATACCAGTGCCATTGCTATCTCAAACAATCCAGTCATGCACTCCAAAACAAAACACATTGATCTCAGGTATCATTTTATTCGTGATCATATTATGAAAAACAACATTGAACTCCATTTTATTCCCACTGACAAATAACTCGCTGACATTTTTACTAAACCACTGGATGTCAAAACTTTTGAATATCTTGTTGGTGAGTTGGGAATGTTAAACCCTTAAATCTGGAACCTTGGTATTGAACGCCTTTGTGTACTACTGGGGATCCTTGATTTAACAGATTTATAAATCTATGACTGCTCAGATATTGAACGCCGTTGTGTACTATCTTTGCATTAATAGATTTCTGGATCGACATTCCAGGGGGAAAGACTTTGAAAGATATATTTTTGTTCTTAAAAATGTTTTAAGTTCAGGGGGAATTTATTTTCTCACTGGACAAAATTTTCTTACTGGACAAAACTTCCTGAAAATATTACTGGTGCTTTGTAAATGTGTCCCTCTCACTGGTAATTGGACAGGTTGAAGTGCGTGTTTGAGGAAACTTTTGTCTCCTTGTAAATGTGTCCCTCTCATTTGTCCGTATTAGTTGACGTGCATGTTTGAAGTCACCAGTCTCTTTCAAATGGTTTTCACTGGTACTTTACTGGAGTGTCCCTCCAGTGTACCATCAGTACATGCTTCACTGGACTAATCCACCAGTGATACTGGAGTGTCCAGTCAACCTCCAGATGAACTGAATTGAGTCATAATATTTTATTAAATACTTGGTCATTGTGCGTGCCACGTAAGCAAACTTTTTCAAGATATTTATCTTACAATCCTACGTGGCATGTAATTTTTTCAACGTAATGATGGTATTTTACCTTGGGAAGACAAAAAGATGCAACTTGTTACTGTTTGTGGGCTGTAAACCGTCACACATTTATGTGTGATGTGATGTAATTAATGCGGATCTCAGAACCCCGATCAAAATTATATCTGATAATTTCAAATAAACCGTTTGAGTTCCACATTCTCTCTCCTATATATACCCACTTTCACTTTCAATTACATTTACTTCGAACATTTACTCCCAAATCTTCAAATTCCTTCATTCAATTCCAATCATAAATCTCTTATATTTATTCCTTTTCCATTAAATTCTTCATCAAAACCCTAAATACTCCAATTTCATCTTCATCTATTCTTCATAATCAAATGGCACCAAGACAATCCAATTCTCCTAAGAATTTACTCGCCGCCGAATATGCTCCGGCAGAAAATGTTGTTAAGCCAAGACATATTACTCTTGAGGCTAAAGCCATAAGAATAAACATGAATAACTGGATGGCAAAGCTCTCACTTTCCACTGCTCATAATGCTCGTTCCATTATTGGGCGATTAAATTCATTTTTTCTCTCATGTCCACTATATGGTGCTCTCACTCGAAACCCAGGTAAAATGTATCATGATTACCTGTGTGAATTTTGGTATTCTGCAGTGTATGTTGAAACCACTAAAACCATCAACTACACATTGCAACAAGGCGCCAGATCGTTCACTCTATCTGTAAATTCTCTCAGAGCAGCCCTTCAATTAAATTATTTGGATGAGAATGAGTTGGCACTTCCACTCCCTACTGGTATAAATTTCAGGGATGTGTGCAGGTTGATGGGGCACACTGAAATCGTTGATGAACATGGCCAGTTGCTAAGAAAAGGCACAATTTATATGAGCAAACTGACAGATTCTTGGAGATATTTCTTCACTCATATTGTTGAGTGCTTAGGTGGCAGTTCTGGAGGTTTAGACCAGATTAATCAAATGCAGCTCCAGATTGCAGACTGCTTGTGGTTTGGGTACAGGGTTGATTTCGCCCAGATCTTCTTTGATGATCTGGTGGACAAACTGAAGGTGAAAGGTAGAAAACCCCACATTCCATACATTCGTTTTCTTTCACTTATATTTCAAAGAGCCCTAGGTGCTGAATATGATTATGAAACAAATCATTTCACACTGTGTGAATATATGAGGGAGTTAAGTCATTTACAATCAAGAACTGGTGAGGTAGATATTCCTCAGACCATGTTGACTTTTCAAAGGGAAGTAGTAGAGGCTCCAGGTAGAGGTCAAGTTGTTGAAAGACCTGCTGATGACCAAGATGTTCAGATTATTCAAGCAGTTCAACCAATAAGGCAAGTGGCTCCTGAAGGTCAAGGACCAGAAAATATTGAAGCTTCAAATGTTGAACCTTCCAGACGACCAAGGTCAAGGCGTCTGATGAGAGCGGGTGTTCAGGTGAATCCAGTAAGACATCCAGGTGATGTAATCAATGTAGATGGGTCACCTATTTTTTAAGAAGAAAATGTTGAACAAGCAGAAAATGTGCAGAATGTTGAAGCAGAACAAGTTGTACAAATCATTGAGCAGACAGAGGAAGTTGAATAAACTGTCGTGCAAGAAGAAAATGTGGCTCATATTGTTGAGCAGATTGTTGAGCAGGTAGATCAAATGGTTCTGACTGATGAGCAAGAGGCTCGAATTGATTTGAACGTTGAAGCTGGTGAACAAGTTGGTGAACAGATTGGTGATTAGGCTGGTAATGAAACTGTTGGTAAATCTTTTTGGGATGAGGCTGATTCTCCCATGTCAGATAATCAGAATTTTGATGTTGATATGAACTTTCTGGGTGAAGATGTTGTACAAGTTGAAAGTCTACCTGAAATGCCAACACCTCCACCAGAAACAAATATACCTCCACCAGATTCAGAAATGCCACCACCCCCACCAGAATCAGAAATACCACCACCTCCACCACCTTCAATTCCACAATCAACTTCATACCTCACTCCTCCAACAATTCAAACTTCACAAACTCAACCACCACCAATTGAAACTCCAGTTGACCTAACTGAACCTCGTGCGCTGGACTCAACAGTTGTCACTGCTGAAACTGAAACTGAAGAGGTCTGGGCACAAGTACCATTAATGACCAGGTTGACTTCTCATCTTGAACCTCCCAGTGGTCTATCCACTTCGTCTTCTGCCGAGGTCCAAGACCTTTTAAGTAAGGTGGCGGACCTGGAGAGATCACTCCAGACTTCATCGCAGGTTATTTCAGACTTTAAATCTTTATTATCAAATAACCTTGCATCTGAGATGAATGTGTTTGCTGGAAATGAGAAGCTTGTTTTTGAGAAACTGGATGAACTGGTACTTGCCACTAATAACAACACTTAAAATATAAAAGTGGCAGTCCAGGGTTTAGAAACAAGACTGATTAGCTCTGTTCAGACTGCAGTGAAAGCTGAATTAGTTCAACCACTGGCAGGTCTGAAAGAAGAAGTTGAAAAATTGGTTACAAGGGTTAGTAGTTTGGAAAGTAGACCAACCCTTGATCAGAATGATGTTGCAAGCACGATCAGTGATGAATGTACAAGGAAGTTCAGATCCAGTATGCTGAAAGAAATCACTGAAGAGATTTCTGGGTCTGTTCTTCGAACAATTCAGGGTGGTTTATTACCACAAGTGGAGAAGTTGATAAAAGAAGAATTGCCAAAGCACTTGCCTCAAGAAGTTGAAAATGTTAAAAAGGAAGTGCAGGCACTCAAGAAAGTTGTGACTGATACATCTCCAGTGGCTGGAAGAACTTTTGGTGCACTGGACAGACACATGCTAGAACAATTATGGAATGATCTCAAGTCCAGAACTAGTGATCGTTCCAAGGGGGCAAAGTCGTCTGGTGACCAAGAAGTTTTGATAAGGAAAAAGAAAGAAGTGGTTGCAAGTGCAGTTGAAAGGGCCTTTGCTACTGAAAGCATTGTGCAAAGAAAATAAGTGACTGGTACTGATACCAGTGCACAATTGGCACAAAGGGTACTTGGTACTGAAGCCGTTGTGCAAACTGAAGAAGCTGCTGGTACTGAAGCCAGTGAGCCCCAGTTTGAGTCCTTCCCAGATATACCAACAACTCTGAAGTCAGTGAAAGGAAAAGAACAAATGGTATCTGGTGAAGAAGAAGAGCAAACTGTTCAAGGGTCATCAGAGTTTCCTACTGTTGATGATGACACCTCTAAGAAATTGGAACAACAATGTATAATGATTGAAATTTTCAAAAGAAATCAAAAAGATGAACTGCTGGCCCATCAAAGGGAGATGGCTGGAATGGGGACTCTGGACTCTTACAATGCTGGCAGGTTAGGCATTAATATTGATGTATACAAAAAGATGAAGGATGACCCCAGAGTTCATCAATGTCTTAATGCATTGGATGATGTTCATATACGATCGTTTTACGCTGAAGAAGAACAAATCTATGATTCGATTATTTATGCTGTCAGTGTACCAGAACTGATCAGGCAGAGAAATGAGGAACTGGTGAACCTCCAGAGGAAGATAAGGAAAAACGCTGGTGCTCTGGAGTTAGAGTACAGAAAGAAATTGACTGGCCTACCAAAGGTTACTGCCAAGCAGATTAAAGCAATCAAAGATGCAGATGTGAGCACATTCATTCCCCTAGATACTTCTCTGAAAATCAATCGTCAACAACTCCAGTCTACTGAAGAACAACAGAGAGTATCAAAGGAAACTGAAGCAGAGATCCAGACAGCCAAATGGAAAGACAAGTATAATGAAATGTTGAATTTCAGGGCAAATGCTAGAAGGATCACTGGTGCTGAGATCAAGCTTGGTGAAAATCATGAAGGTATGTCAAAATTCAATATAAAGTTGACCAGGGAAGGTAACTTTACAGATGAAAGAAAGAGCACTTCAGTCCAGGCGTTTGGATGGTGTGAACTGAAGGAGATTGCCTTAACGTTCAGGGGGAAGACAGATTTGTCGCCTGAAGTTAAAGCATTTCTGAAAAGGGTTGAGAAGGTATGGAGAAGAAAGCAACAGATAGAAGTTATAATAGGCTTGAAATCGCCAGATTCAGTACCATCTTCTCCATCACCAAAGAGAAAGGCTTCTGAAGATGCTCCAGGACAGACATCGAAGAGAAGGGCCTGACTCTTATATCATTTACTTATTGTAATTTATCGTTTGATGAAAATTGTAACTATTTATCAGTTGATGTATGTAATATTAGTTGCAATTTTTAATTCATAAAAGTAAATGATCAGATTTAGTCTAAGTTAGAACTTAAAAGATGAAACTGAAAACACTCATGATCTATAAAGTGTTTTCCAGTAACTTAGATTTTTTAGACTAAAATCAACCCAAGTGTTTTTCAGGCATACAAAATTGTATAGATATAAGCTTGAAAAACCTTGCATTATTTCTAAACAAATAGGGGGAATTTGTTAGGTCCAGATTTACTGGACTCGCTCCAGACTCGACTACTGGAGCCTTACTGAAGATCTGTCCAGAAACTGACCTACTCCAGACTTGGAATCTGGAGTCCCTCTGAAGATTTGTCCAGAAATAATGGAAGACCAGTGAGCAAATACTTGTATAGGAAATCTGGAGTATTCTCCAGATTAGCTCACTGGACTTCACCCCAGTCCAGATCTACTCTACTGAAGACATTCTCACTGAAGTCAAAGACTGAAGTCAGAATAAAGAAGACTGACAAATGGCGGAGTCCACTGGAAGTCTTACCAGATCTGTACACTGGAGGATTGTCAGTGTTCTAGACCTTACAAGTCTGAACACTGATATCGAGGAATTGACTTTTGCCTTCACACACTTTCCAAAGAACATTCCACTTGTTCTTTACTAAAGTACTTACGTGTGTGAAGGTGGTTGGTTAAAAGAATAAAGTCATATTGATGTGACTTTATCCTTGTACTCTTAACCAATGCATTTAATGTTCTTGTCGGATCATTAAATGCATGCAACCATATTTGTACGGCATAAAATTCACTGGTGAATTTTGTTGCCTATAAATACAAAGTCATTTCTTTGAGAAAAATACTTTTAAGCATACATTTTGCATTAGAGTGAATTTGTCTAAATACTCTCGATCTTAAACAGGGATACTTCACAACTTTAAGTACCTCGATCCAAAAGAGTTATTTGACAAATATTAGATCATTTGTAAGTCATAGGTTGTTAGGATACATACTTATTTGTATTATCTTGATTCCGCACAACCTTGTATTTTATTTAACATCATAAATAAAATACACCTTGAAAAATACATAATGTTCCACTTTACTTGTTTATTGCTTTAAGTCTTGTATTTACTTATTTATATACTTGCATTTATATTTAAGTAATACTAGTCCATTCTAGTGATTATTAGACTTGTTGTATTGTACACTTCTGGGTTAACCATCGTATTTGGGACTCACATATGATGAGTTCTTGAAGCATTTTGAAGAGCAGGCAACTACAAGTGATGAAGGGAACGAGCGTAAGGCCAACATGGCAGGTAGATTTAATGAAAAAGGTGAATGGGTTGTTGATTCAGGTGCTACCGAACATGCTACATATTTAAGCGATATTCTTTTTTAATAAAAGACGAGATCCCCATGAATTGCCAGTAACTATTCCTAATGGCAATGCCATTCCTGTTGAAGGAAAAGGCGATTATAATTTGCCGGGTGGAACTAAGATTGAAGGAATTTTACATGTTCCTGAATTCACTTGTAATTTATTGTCGGTTAGTCGCTTAACTAAAAGTCTACAATGTTCCGTGACTTTTTTTCCCGATTTTTTTTTGATGCAGGGTCTCCGTTCGAGGAACTTGATTGGTGCGGGTAAGTGCAAAGATGGTCTATACCGAATGAGGATGTTTGAAGGCAAAAGACAGGCGCTGGCTGTTAACATCGAAAGATGGCACAAAAGGTTGGGTCACACTTCTCAAGAAAAGCTAGCTAAGGTTGATTTTTTGAGAGGTGTTTCTTTTAATATTAGAAATAATGTTTGTGATTCCTGTTCAAAGGCTAAACACACTAGATCTCCTTTTGGTACAGGTGAAATAAAAACTAAAGAATGTTTTGAGTTATTGCATTGTGATGTTTGGGGCAAATATCGCATTCCTTCATTTTCTGGTGCTAAATATTTTTTGACCATTGTGGATGATTTTAGTAGGAATGTATGGATCTTTCTTATTAAATACAAAAATGATGCTAGCACTTGTTTGATGAATTTTTGCAAGATGGTTGAAAATCAATTTGCTAAAGGGGTTAAAAGGATAAGATGTGATAATGGTGGTGAATTCACATCTAACCTTATGATGAGTTTTTATTTAAAACAAGGAATTTTGTTGGAAACCACTTGCCCTCACACTCCCCAACAAAATGGGGTGGTCGAACGCAAACATAGGCATTTACTTGAGACCGCAAGTTTTGGGGGGAATGTGTTTTGACAGCCGCATATATCATTAATCGTTTACCTTCAAAGCTTTTGGGTGATAGAACTCCATATGAGATTTTGCACAAACAAAAACCCGAATATGACCATATGAGAGTTTTTGGTTGCCTTGTTTATTTTTGGAGCATTGAAACCAAGGGTGACAAGTTCGAAGTGAGGGGGGGACCCGGTGTTTTTCTTGGATATCCCCAAGGAGTTAAGGGTTATAAAATATATGATATTGAAGGTAGAAAGATGATTGTCTCCAGAGATGTAAAATTTCATGAAGGGACTTTTACTTTTCATGATAAACCACGAATTGTAAATGATCAGAATGTTTTACCCATTTTAGAAGGGCAAGAGTTTACAAGCCCAAATTTAGTGACCATGGAAAATGGAGAAGAGGGTAATGGGCTTGAGTATGGGCTGGGGAACAATGACACCGGCCCAGATTTGTTAAATGAGAATAATGATTTTGAAAATGATCACATGGATCCAGAATTGGTAGACGAGACAATGTCACAAGTTGAGACACAAAATAAGCGATCAGACAGGACTCGTAGATCGCCTAAACACTTAGATGATTATGTTGTTGATCTTCCTCATTCGGTTGACCATGCACATGCCGCACCAACTCGAGCAAACTCAACGGTACATCCCTTTTCTAGTTACATCACTTATGATCATTTTTCTAATAATCATAAACGTTTTCTAGCGGCTATCACTACCAATGATGAGCCAAAAAGTTTTAAGCAGGCTAAACAAGATCCAAAGTGGATCGATGCTATGAAGAAAGAGATTCAAGCACTACAAGAAAATCACACATGGACGATCGAATCTTTGCCGCCAGGAAAGAAAGCAATTGACTCGAAATGGGTATACAAGGTCAAGTACAAACCCAATGGTGATGTCGAAAGATATAAGGCGAGACTCGTCGCAAAGGGATTTACTCAAGTCGAAGGAGAAGATTTTCATGATACTTTCGCACCGGTAGCCAAACTAGTAACGGTTCGTACATTGTTGGCTTTGGCTACTAAAAGGAATTGGATTATGCATCAACTTGACGTAAACAATGCCTTTCTTCATGGTGACTTAGAAGAGGAAGTGTACATGAAAATGCCACAAGGCTTTACAACAGAAGAAAAGGGTCGTGTATGTCGTTTGCGGAAGTCGCTTTATGGTCTCAAACAAGCATCTAGGAATTGGTATCAAAAGTTTACAAGTGCTCTTCTTGGTTTTGGTTTCATAGCATCCAAGGCAGATCATTCGTTGTTCTTCTACAAAGTTGATGAGGTTTTCATTTCCGTCCTTATCTATGTCGATGATGTTATAATTGTTGGAAATGATCTAAAACGAATTCAAGAAATCAAACGTTTTCTGCATGAAAAATTCAGCATCAAAGATCTTGGTCAACTTAAATACTTCTTGGGAATTGAGGTTGCACGAACGTCACGTGGTCTTGTCTTGAGCCAACGCAAGTATACTCTTGATATTTTAGAAGATAGTGGTATGGAGGGATGTCGTCCGAGTTCTTTTCCGATTGATCACAACCTCAAACTTGATTTGGATGCAAACGGCAGCAAAATTGATGCTAGTTCGTATCGACGTCTCATTGGACGACTTATCTACTTGCAAGCTACTCGTCCTGATATTTCGTATACTGTTAATGTGCTCAGTCAGTTTGTTTCAGATCCTCGTCAAAGTCATATGAATGCAGCTTTACGTTTACTTCGTTATCTCAAGACAACACCAGGTCATGGAATTTTATTACCAAAGGACGAAGGGATGAACTTAGTTGCTTATGCCGATTCCGATTGGCTTGGTTGTCCTCTTACTAGGCAGTCTAGAACAGGTTATATCGTGTTTTTTGGTGGAGCTCCCATTTCATGGAAGACTAAAAAGCAATCCGTTGTCTCGCGTTCTTCTGCCGAGGCTGAATATCGAGCCATGGCTACCACTGTTAGTAAGATTATTTGGTTACGATGGCTTCTCCAGGAATTAGGAGTGACTCAAACCTGTCCTACTACTCTCTTTTGTGACAATCAAGCTGCTCGACATATTGCAAACAATCCAGTTTTTCATGAACGAACAAAACATGTCGAGATGGATTGCTATTTTGTTCGTGAACGTATTGCGACTAAAGAAATCTGTACTATGGCCATTGACAGCAAACTTCAACTCGCTGACCTCCTGACGAAAGGTCTTGGTGCAGCTCAACTTCGATTTCTACTTGGCAAGCTCGGTGTTGTTAATTTACACACTCCAGCTTGAGGGGGAGTATTGGTTTGGAAAAGAAGTCGTATATCTTCCACAATTATCTCCTAATTTATCTCCTTTATTATCGTATTGGTTACCTAGCAATATCTTTACTAAGTTTGTTCCTATATATATGGTATTCGTGCTTCTGCCTTTGTAATTTGATTAAGAAACAGATCAATACAATATATCTTTGTTCGATTTCTTTTTTTATAAATACAACCTATAATATATATCCA
>CM067167.1:193695030-193735030 GCA_034093135.1 Erigeron breviscapus | reverse complement strand
GACTTGTAACTCAATTTGAAGCATAAATAGACATCATTAACCATAAATACACATAACCTAAACCCCAAATCCGTTCATAACATCACCGAATCTTCCAAAACGCTCAAACCCTACTTAGACCCTAATTTGACCTAAATTTGGTTTTAAGCCGATTTAGGACTTGTAAGTGTACGAGATGACTAGAAACGAGTAAATTAACATAGATAGAAGTAAATGGGATGAATTAGACTTACCAAAACTTCCTTCTTGAGCTCAAACCCGAAATTAGGTCAAAATGGGTAAAATGTGAGACTTCCACCTTTGATTCTTCAATATGACGACAATGAGATGAAGACGAAGATGATTCCCGAGTTAAACTAGTTCCAAAACGCCAAATGATGCTAGAGAAATGAAGAGAGGAGATGGTTTGGTCTTTCTTTTTACTTAGAGAGAAAAGAGAAAGAAAGAAAGAAAGAAAGAAAGAAAGAAAGAAAGAAAGAAAGAAAGAAAGAAAGAAAGAAAGAAAGAAAGAAAGAAAGAAAGAAAGAAAGAAAGAAAGAAAGAAAGAAAGAAAGAAAGAAAGAAAGAAAGAAAGAAAGAAAGAAAGAAAGAAAGAAAGAAAGAAAGAAAGAAAGAAAGAAAGAAAGAAAGAAAGAAAGAAAGAAAGAAAGAAAGAAAGAAAGAAAGAAAGAAAGAAAGAAAGAAAGAAAGAAAGAAAGAAAGAAAGAAAGAAAGAAAGAAAGAAAGAAAGAAAGAAAGAAAGAAAGAAAGAAAGAAAGAAAGAAAGAAAGAAAGAAAGAAAGAAAGAAAGAAAGAAAGAAAGAAAGAAAGAAAGAAAGAAAGAAAGAAAGAAAGAAAGAAAGAAAGAAAGAAAGAAAGAAAGAAAGAAAGAAAGAAAGAAAGAAAGAAAGAAAGAAAGAAAGAAAGAAAGAAAGAAAGAAAGAAAGAAAGAAAGAAAGAAAGAAAGAAAGAAAGAAAGAAAGAAAGAAAGAAAGAAAGAAAGAAAGAAAGAAAGAAAGAAAGAAAGAAAGAAAGAAAGAAAGAAAGAAAGAAAGAAAGAAAGAAAGAAAGAAAGAAAGAAAGAAAGAAAGAAAGAAAGAAAGAAAGAAAGAAAGAAAGAAAGAAAGAAAGAAAGAAAGAAAGAAAGAAAGAAAGAAAGAAAGAAAGAAAGAAAGAAAGAAAGAAAGAAAGAAAGAAAGAAAGAAAGAAAGAAAGAAAGAAAGAAAGAAAGAAAGAAAGAAAGAAAGAAAGAAAGAAAGAAAGAAAGAAAGAAAGAAAGAAAGAAAGAAAGAAAGAAAGAAAGAAAGAAAGAAAGAAAGAAAGAAAGAAAGAAAGAAAGAAAGAAAGAAAGAAAGAAAGAAAGAAAGAAAGAAAGAAAGAAAGAAAGAAAGAAAGAAAGAAAGAAAGAAAGAAAGAAAGAAAGAAAGAAAGAAAGAAAGAAAGAAAGAAAGAAAGAAAGAAAGAAAGAAAGAAAGAAAGAAAGAAAGAAAGAAAGAAAGAAAGAAAGAAAGAAAGAAAGAAAGAAAGAAAGAAAGAAAGAAAGAAAGAAAGAAAGAAAGAAAGAAAGAAAGAAAGAAAGAAAGAAAGAAAGAAAGAAAGAAAGAAAGAAAGAAAGAAAGAAAGAAAGAAAGAAAGAAAGAAAGAAAGAAAGAAAGAAAGAAAGAAAGAAAGAAAGAAAGAAAGAAAGAAAGAAAGAAAGAAAGAAAGAAAGAAAGAAAGAAAGAAAGAAAGAAAGAAAGAAAGAAAGAAAGAAAGAAAGAAAGAAAGAAAGAAAGAAAGAAAGAAAGAAAGAAAGAAAGAAAGAAAGAAAGAAAGAAAGAAAGAAAGAAAGAAAGAAAGAAAGAAAGAAAGAAAGAAAGAAAGAAAGAAAGAAAGAAAGAAAGAAAGAAAGAAAGAAAGAAAGAAAGAAAGAAAGAAAGAAAGAAAGAAAGAAAGAAAGAAATTCAACGAATCACTAATCGTTAAACAAATGTGGGCACTTAGGCCTTAACTCTAGCGATCTCCACCACACATCAGTCCATTTTTGTCTTTGGCGACTTCATGATGAAGTCCGTTACAATTCGTTTTCCTTCAAATCTCTCTTCCGTCTTTCACTACGCGCTTATTCGCATCATAGAAGCCTATAAGGGTTTTGACTATGCGCGCGACGTTAAGTAGTTAGGCATATACGAAATTTAAGTTATCAAAATGGAACAAGCCGGATAAGTCACCCGGAGAGACCTCGGGAGACTCAAGATTATCAGAGATGACGTTAGTTTTCCGATTCTTAAGACGGTAGCTCTAAGGACACTTGAGTTGACAATTTGCATGAAACCCTAAAATCCTACCGTTAGATATTTTGCATCAGTAACCCTACTACATAATTAAGAATCATATTAACCGTTTCATTCAGATTTTATTCACTTTATTGCCAGGAACCTTAACGTCATAGAGCACAACGTACTTGAAGAGTTTGTCGCCTTCTAGGGTTAAGAGGTACACACGGGGTATTTGACCAAATTTGGTTAGTGAGTCGTTAAACACCCGAAATCTTTAAACATATAATTTCCAAAACACACGAACGAGCATAATTCAAGGGAGTAACGTTAGGATAAACGAGGTCATAGTTGGTTTTGATATCGAATAGTGCCATAACATCATAACCGTGAAGAGAAAGGTACCTTAACCAACGTTTGGATCATTTTGGCCTCCATTGCCATTTCCCGCAAAAGCTCAGCCACGAGGATGCACTTGATGGCCTTGTTGGCCACGATTTTGGTTCGGCCCAGTAATTTGGAGTTGATTCGGATGGACCGCCACTTCAACTTGTTGGCCAATCCATTGTGGACAATTATTCCGGTAGTGGTCAGGGCTTCCACATTTAAAGCACGTACCCCATGGAAAGTTGCCTTGAGGATGAATGGTTTGAAGGGGTACTACATTCAATGGCGCCGCTTTCGGTGCTCTACAATTCTTGGACATGTGTCCAACTTGGTTGCAATTAAAACACGCCTGCATTGAACGTTAGTGGGGTGGTGATTGTTGCATCTTTCACATAACGGATGAGGTCCTGCATAAGCTTTCTTCACCGGTCCCGTCGCCGCCATCACTCTACCCCTAATAGCATCTTTGGGATCAAACCTTCCCATTTTCTTCACCCCACTTGATTCTCCCATTTCCTTTCTTTTGTTTGTTGAGGAGTTACTCAAGACACCGCTCCTCAATAAGTCTTCAGTCACACTACCGGCTCGGTTGACAGCATCGGCCAAAGAAGTAGGCATGTTAGCATTCACATAAGATCGGACCTGAGGGTTCAAGCCCAATACAAACTTCTCGATAGCTCGAGACTCGGAATCCACCAAGTGAGGAATGAGGGTGGACAACTCTTGAAATCGTCTAACATAACTCTTGAAATCGGCTCCTTCCATATTGAGATTAGCAAACTCAATGGTCAAGTTTTGTAGTTCATAGGGAGGACAAAACTTGCCTTCACTTTGTTCTTGAAATCGATCCATTCCAAGTTATAAGTCCGCCCCAAAGTTATCTCTTGGTTCCACCAACTCAAGGCGTCGCTTTTAAACATGCCGGATGCATAAGGAATCCGGTCGTCATATGTGCAATGACTTCTTTCAATCACTGCCTCGATCTCCTCAAACCACCTTATACACTCAGTGGGGCCACCTCTCCCATTAAACTCCGGTGCCCCACAGCTTTTGAAATCCTTGAATATACAACCCTGTCGGTATCCCCCGTATTGATTATACATGGGTATACGGTTATCAATTCTCACTGGTTCCTCTTCTTCGTTTTCCGCGTCCTGAGGTTGAGCATTTTCATTATTTACATTTTCTGGGGCTTCATTGTTTTGAGCCACATTGTTCTGCCCAAGACTTGCCGTGACTTGAGCAATAATGGTTGGCATGAGATTAGCGATCGTTTGAGCGATCACCTCAGCCATGTTTGGTTCAGGAATTTCACCACGACCCCTTCCTTGGCCTCTACCATGACCTCTACCCCTGCCTCTACCACGGCCCCTACCTCTAACTCCTTGTACCTCCGGTTGAGCTTCCGGTTGAGGTTCTTCCGGTTCATCCCTGTAGTTCGTTCCGGTTCTCCTTGGTCTCACCATTTCTATAAAGCAAGTGACACATTGACCCGAGAGTTAGTCTTAAATGCTCACATGTTAGTCTCACAAGTAGTCAATGCTCTCGTACCGATACCACATACTCATTTCATATCATTAAGCTAAGGCAAGAGTGTTAGAATTCTATGAGATTGTTACTTAGCATATCATTATGTCAATTTCATTACAATCGTTCATTATTAACTCAAGTAATCATGCTCAATACATCATAAAATCAAACAATTAACACAAATGGGTTAAGTATAATCTGAATTCGATATGCCCTCTAGTCATTGACCAGGTATGTATACAGGGTGTACCAACGGCTAACCCTCCACCCAATCAACTTCCATTAAGCATATCGGTTCCCTATTATACACTAAGCCAAGCAACTAACACGAATGATTCAAAGTATAATCCGAATTCGATATGTTTTCTAGTTATTGACCGGGTATGTATACAGGGTGTACCAACGGCTAACCCTCCACCCAATCAACTTCCATTAAGCATATCGGTTCCTTATTATACTTTAAGCCACACGTGCGCAATCCACGATGTCATTAACTTGTTATAATGTTGGGTAACCATAAAAGAGTTGATCGGGTTCTTTTAGGGTTGCCACAATATTATACTAAGTTAATAACATAACTTCACTTTGCTCTAAATCATCAAACTAGCACCAATCAATAACAACAATCCATATCAACGACAATCAACTTCAATTAAGCACACGTTAACCACATTGTACCCATTCCACAAACATCACGTTGAATTCAAGTCATCACATAAGTGGTCTTAACTACGAACTCACAATACACTTTCTAGGGTTCACAGAATTCACGTTGCACACAAATTTCCTAACCATGCATGCTATATGAAGAGTTTTAACTTAAGCCGTAGTCTAGGTCAAACCGCCTAATTCTCTACGACCTGCATGGGCCACCATTCTGTAACACCCCAAGCCAAGGCTCAGAATATCACGGAAATCATATAGCGCAAGGTGGGATTAATGTAGAACATGATCTAAATGCAAATAAGGATTCCGTGAATCCATACAATAAAAGAAACAAGTATCAAAATGTAACGGAAGCAAGTAATCGTCAAGGTTTACAATACGACATCGAAAGAATGCTATCGATCCTAAGTACAATGCAACATAAGGCAAATGGATCCTTGATCCATATAAGTCCAGTCCGGGTTCAACAGCAAGCAAACAATCAAACTTCACGTCCTGGATAACCTGGTTACCTGAAAAGTGTACTAAGCATAGTCAACACAAGGTTGGTGAGTTCGTAGTAATGGTCCATAAAGAACCATCGACAATAATCATAATATAAGAGTAGAGGCAAAACATGACTTACAGTGAGCCTCTATGAACAACACAACCATAACCACGACGAGATACACAAAACTAGTAAAACGCGAAATAACAATATACTCAAGTAACGTATATAATCATCAACACAAAACAGGTATCATATCCTCTTCAGTGGGATTCATATACAATATATCCTCTTCAGTGGGATTTATCCTCTTCAGTGGGATTTATAAACATCATATCCTCTTCAGTGGGATTTATACACATCATATCCTCTTCAGTGGGATAGATACACAACTTCCATACATCACAAGCCATCAATCATCAAACTAAAGTAAACTATACGCACATACACTTAGGAGGATTCTACTTTCTTCGAATCCTAGATGCTTATATATAGGGTCACCCGCAGCCTTCCCACCACATCTAGAACCCAACGAAGGCATAACCGACTTCCATGTATGCACGTCTATCCTAGCAGTAATAATAATAATAATAATAATAATAATAATAATAGCATATAACTTCACAACTTAACTAAGTCAATCAAACGAAATGAACCGTCTCACCAATCTCAATCACAGAGCCGTCGCATCCCAAATCAATCAAACTACAATGCACATACATTTCATACGACTTTACATTTAAGGAATCATAGATGTTTATATATAGGGTCACCCGCAGCCTTCCCACCACATCTACAATTCATTAAAGGTATCATCATCTTCCGTGTATGTACGACTATCCTAATCACAATATCAAATCATTACAAGTTCCTAAGGGTAAGTACTTGCGTATAATAACTGAGTACGCGAATTATTAACGTCATCAATGCAACAATAAAGTATGTTTGAGTGTGCACCGCACAAATCAAGTATAACAAAGCGTATATGAACATCCCAACACATTCCCCAATATCCATCAATTACTCTAAACAACGCGTACATACACTTCGGAGGATTTTACTTTCATCGAGTTCTAGATGCTTATGTATAGGGTCATCCGCAGCCTTCCCACCACATCTAAAACCTTTTGAAAGTAAAATCGACCTCTATGTATACACTACTATCCTAATTTATTTAACAATATCACAATCTCATACAAACCCATCAAGTATTAAAGTAAAACTATCCATCATTCATCCAATGTCACCAACTAGACATTTTGGTACGTGAGTAAAATCAAACAACACCAACTAATCATTTACAACACAATTAAACAAGTAATCACATAAGTTTACACTTTTCAGCCCGAATCTCAAGCGAGTAGGGAACTACGGAACTCACCTTGATCGGCAAAGAAACTTAAGTCGAATAAATGAAGATTAATAGCGAGTATTTGGCCCCACACGTCCACAACCTATCAAAGCATGTCATAAATCATAATGTCAACTCTAATATCATAAACAAGTTAGTTCATTAAGTTTAAGTCGAGCCACGAACCCTTAGTCGCATTTACAACCTTACCGAGTAAGAAACGAGACACTTTAACACGACATTTTTAGAAATGGAGGAAGATTCATACAAAATGAAGGTTACTACAAGAAACTAGACTCTCTCACGATTCCAACGATAGGTCATACGACTTATTTGGACTTACGGATCAAAAGTTATTGACGTTTGAAAATGTTCGACAAAACTAGTCCCTAACGGGCGTCATAAAAGTGACGGCCGTTAACTCCATCACCACCCAAGTTACTGTAACGGCCATGTAACGGCCGTTACACTATGTAACGGGCGTTACAAGGTGTAACGGCCGTTACATGAAGAAGGACAGCAGCAGCAGCAGATTTCATGAACCAAAACCCTAAAACTCGACCCAAATCGATCCAAAACGACTTGCAGGGACTTGTAACTCAATTTGAAGCATAAATAGACATCATTAACCATAAATACACATAACCTAAACCCCAAATCCGTTCATAACATCACCGAATCTTCCAAAACGCTCAAACCCTACTTAGACCCTAATTTGACCTAAATTTGGTTTTAAGCCGATTTAGGACTTGTAAGTGTACGAGATGACTAGAAACGAGTAAATTAACATAGATAGAAGTAAATGGGATGAATTAGACTTACCAAAACTTCCTTCTTGAGCTCAAACCCGAAATTAGGTCAAAATGGGTAAAATGTGAGACTTCCACCTTTGATTCTTCAATATGACGACAATGAGATGAAGACGAAGATGATTCCCGAGTTAAACTAGTTCCAAAACGCCAAATGATGCTAGAGAAATGAAGAGAGGAGATGGTTTGGTCTTTCTTTTTACTTAGAGAGAAAAGAGAAAGAAAGAAAGAAAGAAAGAAGAAAATGAGAGGGGAAGGAAAGGAAAAGGGGGAGGATGGGTCATTGGTGGCTGGTGGGTCATGGACTACCCACGGGCCGACCCGCTTCTCTTCTCCCGCCAAAATACAATCGTTACACATTTAAACACCCACCAAAACGTGTTATCGACTCGAATTACACAATGTCATTTAATTCACGAAACGACCCAAATAACTTCCACATTGCCATTTAATCACCAAAACGACCCGAATACTTTATTAATCTATATTGTTAGTCATATTACACGTAAAGTCAACGAGTCAAAATTCACGGGTGTTACATTATTCCCCCGTCAAAAGAATTTCGTCCCGAAATTCAACGAATCACTAATCGTTAAACAAATGTGGGCACTTAGGCCTTAACTCTAGCGATCTCCACCACACATCAGTCCATTTTTGTCTTTGGCGACTTCATGATGAAGTCCGTTACAATTTGTTTTCCTTCAAATCTCTCTTCCGTCTTTCACTACGAGCTTATTCGCATCTCAGAAGTCTATAAGGGTTTTGACCACGCGCGCGATGTTAAGTAGTTAAGCATATACGAAATTTAAGTTATCAAAATGGAACAAGCCGGATAAGTCACCCGGAGAGACCTCGGGAGACTCAAGATTATCAGAGATGACGTTAGTTTTCCGATTCTTAAGACGGTAGCTCTAAGGACACTTGAGTTGACAATTTGCATGAAACCCTAAAATCCTACCGTTAGATTTTTGCATCAGTAACCCTACTACATAATTAAGAATCATATTAACCGTTGCATTCAGATTTTATTCACTTTATTGCCAGGAACTTTAACGTCATAGAGCACAACGTACTTGAAGAGTTTGTCGCCTTCTAGGGTTAAGAGGTACACACGGGGTATTTGACCAAATTTGGTTAGTGAGTCGTTAAACACCCGAAATCTTTAAACATATAATTTCCAAAACACACGAACGAGCATAATTCAAGGGAGTAACGTTAGGATAAACGAGGTCATAGTCGGTTTTGATATCGAATAGTGCCATAACATCATAACCGTGAAGAGAAAGGTACCTTAACCAACGTTTGGATCATTTTGGCCTCCATTGCCATTTCCCGCAAAAGCTCAGCCACGAGGATGCACTTGATGGCCTTGTTGGCCACGATTTTGGTTCGGCCCAGTAATTTGGAGTTGATTCGGATGGACCGCCACTTCAACTTGTTGGCCAATCCATTGTGGACAATTATTCCGGTAGTGGTCAGGGCTTCCACATTTAAAGCACGTACCCCATGGAAAGTTGCCTTGAGGATGAATGGTTTGAAGGGGTACTACATTCAATGGCGCCGCTTTCGGTGCTCTACAATTCTTGGACATGTGTCCAACTTGGTTGCAATTAAACCACGCCCTGCATTGAACGTTAGTGGGGTGGTGATTGTTGCATCTTTCACATAACGGATGAGGTCCTGCATAAGCTTTCTTCACCGGTCCCGTCGCCGCCATCACTCTACCCCTAATAGCATCTTTGGGATCAAACCTTCCCATTTTCTTCCCCCCACTTGATTCTCCCATTTCCTTTCTTTTGTTTGTTGAGGAGTTACTCAAGACACCGCTCCTCAACAAGTCTTCAGTCACACTACCGGCTCGGTTGACAGCATCGGCCAAAGAAATAGGCATGTTAGCATTCACATAAGATCGGACCTGAGGATTCAAGCCCAATACAAACTTCTCGATAGCTCGAGACTCGGAATCCACCAAGTGAGGAATGAGGGTAGACAACTCTTGAAATCGTCTAACATAACTCTTGAAATCGGCTCCTTCCATATTGAGATTAGCAAACTCAATGGTCAGGTTTTGTAGTTCATAGGGAGGACAAAACTTTGCCTTCACTTTGTTCTTGAAATCGATCCATTCCAAGTTATAAGTCCGCCCCAAAGTTATCTCTTGGTTCCACCAACTCAAGGCGTCGCTTTTAAACATGCCGGATGCATAAGGAATCCGGTCGTCATATGTGCAATGACTTCTTTCAATCACTGCCTCGATCTCCTCAAACCACCTTATACACTCAGTGGGGCCACCTCTCCCATTAAACTCCGGTGCTCCACAGCTTTTAAAATCCTTGAATATACAACCCTGTCGGTATCCCCCGTATTGATTATACATGGGTATACGGTTATCAATTCTCACTGGTTCCTCTTCTTCGTTTTCCGCGTCCTGAGGTTGAGCATTTTCATTATTTACATTTTCTGGGGCTTCATTGTTTTGAGCCACATTGTTCTGCCCAAGACTTGCCGTGACTTGAGCAATAATGGTTGGCATGAGATTAGCGATCGTTTGAGCGATCACCTCAGCCATGTTTGGTTCAGGAATTTCACCACGACCCCTTCCTTGGCCTCTACCACGACCTCTACCACTGCCTCTACCACGGCCCCTACCTCTAACTCCTTGTACCTCCGGTTGAGCTTCCAGTTGAGGTTCTTCCGGTTCATCCCTGTAGTTCGTTCCGGTTCTCCTTGGTCTCACCATTTCTATAAAGCAAGTGACACGTTGACCCGAGAGTTAGTCTTAAATGCTCACATGTTAGTCTCACAAGTAGTCAATGCTCTCGTACCGATACCACATACTCATTTCATATCATTAAGCTAAGGCAAAAGTGTTAGAATTCTATGAGATTGTTACTTAGCATATCATTATGTCAATTTCATTACAATCGTTCATTATTAACTCAAGTAATCATGCTCAATACATCATAAAATCAAACAATTAACACAATTGGGTTAAGTATAATCTGAATTCGATATGCTCTCTAGTTATTGACCAGGTATGTATACAAGGTGTACCAATGGCTAACCCTCCACCCAATCAACTTCCATTAAGCATATCGGTTCCCTATTATACACTAAGCCAAGCAACTAACACGAATGATTCAAAGTATAATCCGAATTCGATATGTTTTCTAGTTATTGACCGGGTATGTATACAGGGTGTACCAATGGCTAACCCTCCACCCAATCAACTTCCATTAAGCATATCGGTTCCTTATTATACTTTAAGCCACACGTGCGCAATCCACGATGTCATGAACTTGTTATAATGTTGGGTAACCATAAAAGAGTTGATCGGGTTCTTTTAGGGTTGCCACAATATTATACTAAGTTAATAACATAACTTCACTTTGCTCTAAATCATCAAACTAGCACCAATCAATAACAACAATCCATATCAACGACAATCAACTTCAATTAAGCACACATTAACCACATTGTACCCATTCCACATTCATCACGTTGAATTCAAGTCATCACATAAGTGGTCTTGTCTACGAACTCACAATATACACTTTTCAAGGTTCACACAATTCAAGTTGCACACAAAATTCCTAACCATGCATGCTATATGAAGAGTTTTAACTTAAGCCGTAGTCTAGGTCAACCGCCTAATTCTCTACGACCTGCATGGGCCACCATTCTGTAACACCCCAAGCCAAGGCTCAGAATATCACGGAAATCATATAGCGCAAGGTGGGATTAATGTAGAACATGAACTAAATGCAAATAAAGGATTCCAGTGAATCCATACAATAAAAGAAACAAGTATCAAAATGTAACGGAAGCAAGTAATCGTCAAGGTTTACAATACGACATCGAAAGAATGCTATCGATCCTAAGTACAATGCAACATAAGGCAAATGGATCCTTGATCCATATAAGTCCAAGTCCGGGTTCAACAGCAAGCAAACAATCAAACTCCACGCCCTGGATTAACCTGATTACCTGAAAAGTGTACTAAGCATAGTCAACACAAGGTTGGTGAGTTCGTAGTAATGGTCCATAAAGAACCATCAATAATCATAATATAAGAGTAGAGGCAAAACATGACTTACAGTGAGCCTCTATGAACAACACAACCATAACCACGACGAGATACACAAAACTAGTAAAACGCGAAATAACATTATACTCAAGTAACGTATATAATCATCAACACAAAACAGGTATCATATCCTCTTCAGTGGGATTCATATACAATATATCCTCTTCAGTGGGATTTATCCTCTTCAGTGGGATTTATCCTCTTCAGTGGGATTTATAAACATCATATCCTCTTCAGTGGGATTTATACACATCATATCCTCTTCAGTGGGATAGATACACAACTTCCATACATCACAAGCCATCAATCATCAAACTAAAGTAAACTATACGCACATACACTTAGGAGGATTCTACTTTCTTCGAATCCTAGATGCTTATATATAGGGTCACCCGCAGCCTTCCCACCACATCTAGAACCCAACGAAGGCATAACCGACTTCCATGTATGCACGTCCATCCTAGCAGTAATAATAATAATAATAATAAATAATAGCATATAACTTCACAACTTAACTAAGTCAATCAAACGAAATGACCCGTCTCACCAATCTCAATCACCGAGCCGTCGCATCCCAAATCAATCAAACTACAATGCACATACATTTCATACGACTTTACATTTAAGGAATCATAGATGTTATATATATAGGGTCACCCGCAGCCTTCCCACCACATCTACAATTCATTAAAGGTATCATCATCTTCCGTGTATGTACGACTATCCTAATCACAATATCAAATCATTACAAGTTCCTAAGGGTAAGTACTTGCGTATAATAACTGAGTACGCGAATTATTAACGTCATCAATGCAACAATAAAGTATGTTTGAGTGTGCACCGCACAAATCAAGTATAACAAAGCGTATATGAACATCCCAACACATTCCCAATATCCATCAATTACCTCTAAACAACGCGTACATACACTTCGGAGGATTTTACTTTCATCGAGTTCTAGATGCTTATGTATAGGGTCATCCGCAGCCTTCCCACCACATCTAAAACCTTTTGAAAGTAAAATCGACCTCTATGTATACACTACTATCCTAATTTATTTAACACTATCACAATCTCATACAAACCCATCAAGTATTAAAGTAAAACTATCCATCATTCATCCAATGTCACCAACTAGACATTTTGGTACGTGAGTAAAATCAAACAACACCAACTAATCATTTACAAACACAATTAAACAAGTAATCACATAAGTTTACACTTTTCAGCCCGAATCTCAAGCGAGTAGGGAACTACGGAACTCACCTTGATCGGCAAAGAAACTTAAGTCGAATAAATGAAGGTTAATAGCGAGTATTTGGCCCCACACGTCCACAACCTATCAAAGCATGTCATAAATCATAATGTCAACTCTAATATCATAAACAAGTTAGTTCATTAAGTTTAAGTCGAGCCACGAACCCTTAGTCGCATTTACAACCTTACCGAGTAAGAAACGAGACACTTTAACACGACATTTTTAGAAATGGAGGAAGATTCATACAAAATGAAGGTTACTACAAGAAACTAGACTCTCTCACGATTCCAACGATAGGTCATACGACTTATTTGGACTTACGGATCAAAAGTTATTGACGTTTGAAAATGTTCGACAAAACTAGTCCCTAACGGGCGTCATAAAAGTGACGGCCGTTAACTCCATCACCACCCAAGCTACTGTAACGGCCATGTAACGGCCGTTACACTATGTAACGGGCGTTACAAGGTGTAACGGCCGTTACATGAAGAAGGACAGCAGCAGCAGCAGATTTTCATGAACCAAAACCCTAAAACTCGACCCAAATCGATCCAAAACGACTTGCAGGGACTTGTAACTCATTTTGAAGCATAAATAGACATCATTAACCATAAATACACATAACCTAAACCCCAAATCCGTTCATAACATCACCGAATCTTCCAAAACGCTCAAACCCTACTTAGACCCTAATTTGACCTAAATTTGGTTTTAAGCCGATTTAGGACTTGTAAGTGTACGAGATGACTAGAAACGAGTAAATTAACATAGATAGAAGTAAATGGGATGAATTAGACTTACCAAAACTTCCTTCTTGAGCTCAAACCCGAAATTAGGTCAAAATGGGTAAAATGTGAGACTTCCACCTTTGATTCTTCAATATGACGACAATGAGATGAAGACGAAGATGATTCCCGAGTTAAACTAGTTCCAAAACGCCAAATGATGCTAGAGAAATGAAGAGAGGAGATGGTTTGGTCTTTCTTTTTACTTAGAGAGAAAAGAGAAAGAAAGAAAGAAAGAAAGAAAGAAAGAAGAAAATGAGAGGGGAAGGAAAGGATAAGGGGGAGGATGGGTCATTGGTGGCTGGTGGGTCATGGACTACCCACGGGCCGACCCGCTTCTCTTCTCCCGCCAAAATACAATCGTTACACATTTAAACACCCACCAAAACGTGTTATCGACTCGAATTACACAATGTCATTTAATTCACGAAACGACCCAAATAACCTCCACATTGCCATTTAATCACCAAAACGACCCGAATACTTTATTAATCTATATTGTTAGTCATATTACACGTAAAGTCAACGAGTCAAAATTCACGGGTGTTACAGTATAATGTGTAAGTATTTTACATGCTTTGGGAAGATATAAAGCAAAACATCATCATGACTTTTGGGCATGCTTTTCTTGATCTTCCCAACTCTTATTTCTTGCAAAATTAACACCTATCCTTTAATACAATGTCCATCCTTTATTTTATGTATCAATAAGATGTATGATTTATAAACATATAAATCCATACACTTATTAGTCACACATATATAATGGACTAGATGTTTAATTAATTACTAGTTAAACATTTAACTAATTAATTAAACAAATATAAACTCACAAAATAATTAACCCCAAATCCATTCATAACATCACCGAATCTTCCAAAACGCTCAAACCCTACTTAGACCCTAATTTGACCTAAATTTGGTTTTTAAGCCGATTTAGGACTTGTAAGTGTACGAGATGACTAGAAACGAGTAAATTAACATAGATAGAAGTAAATGGGATGAATTAGACTTACCAAAACTTCCTTCTTGAGCTCAAACCCGAAATTAGGTCAAAATGGGTAAAATGTGAGACTTCCACCTTTGATTCTTCAATATGACGACAATGAGATGAAGACGAAGATGATTCCCGAGTTAAACTAGTTCCAAAACGCCAAATGATGCTAGAGAAATGAAGAGAGAAGATGGTTTGGTCTTTCTTTTTACTTAGAGAGAAAAAAGAAAGAAAGAAGAAGAAAGAAAGAAAGAAAGAAAGAAAGAAAGAAAGAAAGAAAGAAAGAAAGAAAGAAAGAAAGAAAGAAAGAAAGAAAGAAAGAAAGAAAGAAAGAAAGAAAGAAAGAAAGAAAGAAAGAAAGAAAGAAAGAAAGAAAGAAAGAAAGAAAGAAAGAAAGAAAGAAAGAAAGAAAGAAAGAAAGAAAGAAAGAAAGAAAGAAAGAAAGAAAGAAAGAAAGAAAGAAAGAAAGAAAGAAAGAAAGAAAGAAAGAAAGAAAGAAAGAAAGAAAGAAAGAAAGAAAGAAAGAAAGAAAGAAAGAAAGAAAGAAAGAAAGAAAGAAAGAAAGAAAGAAAGAAAGAAAGAAAGAAAGAAAGAAAGAAAGAAAGAAAGAAAGAAAGAAAGAAAGAAAGAAAGAAAGAAAGAAAGAAAGAAAGAAAGAAAGAAAGAAAGAAAGAAAGAAAGAAAGAAAGAAAGAAAGAAAGAAAGAAAGAAAGAAAGAAAGAAAGAAAGAAAGAAAGAAAGAAAGAAAGAAAGAAAGAAAGAAAGAAAGAAAGAAAGAAAGAAAGAAAGAAAGAAAGAAAGAAAGAAAGAAAGAAAGAAAGAAAGAAAGAAAGAAAGAAAGAAAGAAAGAAAGAAAGAAAGAAAGAAAGAAAGAAAGAAAGAAAGAAAGAAAGAAAGAAAGAAAGAAAGAAAGAAAGAAAGAAAGAAAGAAAGAAAGAAAGAAAGAAAGAAAGAAAGAAAGAAAGAAAGAAAGAAAGAAAGAAAGAAAGAAAGAAAGAAAGAAAGAAAGAAAGAAAGAAAGAAAGAAAGAAAGAAAGAAAGAAAGAAAGAAAGAAAGAAAGAAAGAAAGAAAGAAAGAAAGAAAGAAAGAAAGAAAGAAAGAAAGAAAGAAAGAAAGAAAGAAAGAAAGAAAGAAAGAAAGAAAGAAAGAAAGAAAGAAAGAAAGAAAGAAAGAAAGAAAGAAAGAAAGAAAGAAAGAAAGAAAGAAAGAAAGAAAGAAAGAAAGAAAGAAAGAAAGAAAGAAAGAAAGAAAGAAAGAAAGAAAGAAAGAAAGAAAGAAAGAAAGAAAGAAAGAAAGAAAGAAAGAAAGAAAGAAAGAAAGAAAGAAAGAAAGAAAGAAAGAAAGAAAGAAAGAAAGAAAGAAAGAAAGAAAGAAAGAAAGAAAGAAAGAAAGAAAGAAAGAAAGAAAGAAAGAAAGAAAGAAAGAAAGAAAGAAAGAAAGAAAGAAAGAAAGAAAGAAAGAAAGAAAGAAAGAAAGAAAGAAAGAAAGAAAGAAAGAAAGAAAGAAAGAAAGAAAGAAAGAAAGAAAGAAAGAAAGAAAGAAAGAAAGAAAGAAAGAAAGAAAGAAAGAAAGAAAGAAAGAAAGAAAGAAAGAAAGAAAGAAAGAAAGAAAGAAAGAAAGAAAGAAAGAAAGAAAGAAAGAAAGAAAGAAAGAAAGAAAGAAAGAAAGAAAGAAAGAAAGAAAGAAAGAAAGAAAGAAAGAAAGAAAGAAAGAAAGAAAGAAAGAAAGAAAGAAAGAAAGAAAGAAAGAAAGAAAGAAAGAAAGAAAGAAAGAAAGAAAGAAAGAAAGAAAGAAAGAAAGAAAGAAAGAAAGAAAGAAAGAAAGAAAGAAAGAAAGAAAGAAAGAAAGAAAGAAAGAAAGAAAGAAAGAAAGAAAGAAAGAAAGAAAGAAAGAAAGAAAGAAAGAAAGAAAGAAAGAAAGAAAGAAAGAAAGAAAGAAAGAAATTAAACATTTAACTAATTAATTAAACAAATATAAACTCACAAAATAATTAACTTAGACCATTAACATAATGTCTAATTAATCAATCTCTCTTTGAGGGTACATTTATCGATTATCGACCGGCCTTTGTGTGTGACCGAATAGGATAATGAACTTTGTATATTATTCATGTCATGGGCATATCTTTGAATCATAGTGCACCACGGTCAAATCTTTAGCCAACCCGTGTGCATATATCCAACATTAGACATATAGCAGAATTCTGGAAGAATTCGAGAAAACTCTTAAGATGTATTCAAATGTTGTGTAAAGAGTTCATGGTCTGATTTACTTGGGATTCAGACGAAAAGTTTCTCAAAGAAAGCTCAGTTTTTATCAGATTTAAGTTCTTATGACCAGGTTTTATATTAACTTCTAAAAATCGTAGAAATTACATTGAGTGATAAAAACTTATGGTTTTCTCCCTAAGTAGTAGTTTGATGAGGTAGCTTTTAAACCCAAGTTGTTTCGCTCAAAACCAGAGATTTGGTCATTTAAACAGACGTTTGCACAAAACTTTATAAGACAAGTTGATCTTCTTGTATATGTAAGACAAGTTCATGAAAAAAAGTTGATTAGTAATTGCATTTACTATATTACAGCATCAAAGTTTTTATATATTTTCTGTCATGACTCGTGAATTTGAAAATCGAATTAATTATGTGTTTATACATTTGTTGTTCTTCGGTTGGCTCAAGTACATGGATATATAAAGAAAAACATTTGTGTTGGGACTCGTCCAATATCTTTTTGTATAAAATTAAGTTCAAAACCAAAGATATGATATTCTATTGATATAAGTGTTATATTTGAAGAAACCATTAAGTCATTATAATTAGTGGTTATGCTATACGTATTTTCCTCACTACAATTGATGTTTTTCCCATTTGTTCTGTATAAAATATAAATTGAAAATTAAGTATATATTATGACAAATTGTTAAAAACAGAATGAAGCAATGAAACATTATATCACCAATATTGGATTTTTAATCCACTCGTCTCATTCCATGAGTTTCTTTTTTGTCTCTGAACTGTTAATGATCGAGTCCACCGAGGCACTGATAGCTAACTGTACGTAGTCATTCTTATTAGTATTCTAAGGTTTTATTCACAAGATCATATTAATTTAATGTAGCATCATATTAAATATAATTTTATTTAATTTATTCGCAATATCATATATATTGATTTAATATAATAAACATAAAACACTTATTCTAACTTACTAACCGCTAAGAATTTCGAGTCAAGATTATCATTAGAACATATAAAGATATAAGGTTCTTTTAAAGCTATAACTTTTATATCCGTAAATATAAACCGGCTAAAATCTAATACGAGTACTATATATACTGTACTTAGAAGGTGTTTGGCAATATTACATTTTGAAATAATTATCTGAGTATTACGTTAGTAAAACGTAAATAATCTAAAAAACTGTTTGTATGAAAAAGTGATTATTTGTCATAAAACTCATTATGTTAAATAATCTAAAAAACTGTTTGTATGAAAAAGTGATTGTTTGTATGAAAAAGTGATTATCTGTACCTAAGACAATGTGTACGTTTTCACAAAACACATTGTTTTAAATTTCAAATCACAGTGTGTTTTTGATAACGCGTGAAAACCAGAAAACTGGTCAAATACACTGTGATTTGAAACTTAAAATAATGTGTTTTTAGAAAACACATTATGTTAAATTCAAATCACAGTGTGTTTTGCCCAATTTTTTAATTTTCACAAAAATTTTAATTTTTAAATAATCATAACCCTTCAAGAATAATAAACTTACTTGGCTACTGATATTAAAGGTTGAACGTTTTTCAATGATGAATATTAACATAGTAACATATTTTTCAACTTCTAAAGGCAAGTACGTTCTATGTTTTTCAATGTTCTCTCAATCTGTACAATCTATATAACTACGTACATTATACGGCCGGGTATTAAGACTAGTAAGCTATAAATCTTGAGAATAAGTCACGATCGTATCCACCTAAGCATGTGTCTATACAACAAATCCAAGACCTATTCCTTCCTCTCTCCCTCCTCGCGCTCACCAGTCACCACCAACTAGGCCGCCATCATGACCGCTAATCACTACATGTCGTTGCCGCTGCATCGCACGGGCATCTATTTAGTGTTTTCATACATGCCTTTTACAACTGAACTATTCGTTCATATGTGTTTCAAGGCAAAAACCAATGTGCTAATATACATGTTACCTCGCCTGTTTGACTTTCAACCTAAAAAAAGGTTGTGTTCATATCCAATTGACTGATTCCTTCATTCATATATATACCCAATTCATTCCAAAAATATGTCTAAATCATTCTAAAAAGGGCTATTTGATTGGAAAGTACTCTAACTTATCCCGAATGTCTTTTATAAGACCAAACTTTTAAAATGTCTATTATGGGAAACCAAACTAGATAAAACTTCTTTTTGAGGCCTATACCGGATAAAGGCTGATGTGTAACAAGTTACATGCCATTTCACCTTCCACGTCATGATAATTCACGTGCTCCACACACTTTGTTTTGGTTTCAACATATACATAAAATATTAAAAAATAAAAATAAAACACTTTTATCATTTCTCATCCCACCCTTCAAACCCATTTCCCTTTCTATTCTATAAGAAAGCACGAAGAAGCTGCAGTATCATATTTTTCAATTTATGCATACATAAACACATATATAAAGATATATATTGAACATACATATACATAGTTAACCATCGAGTGAACCATCGACAACAAGTGAGCCACCATCGTCGATCGATGAACAGGGATAGTGGCGGTACAGTAGCGGGTGGAACCATCACCGCCACCATCAAGATCCGCCATCCCATCCCCACCACCATCAAGGTCCGGCCATCCCATCCCCGCCACCATCAAGATCCGGCATCCCATCCCCACCACCATCAAGATCCGGCCATCCCATCCCCACCACCATCAAGATCCGGCCATCCATCACCGCCACCATCAAGATCCGCCATCCCATCCCCACCACCATCAAGGTCCGGCCATCCCATCCCCGCCACCATCAAGATCCGGCCATCGCATCCCCACCACCATCAAGATCCGACCATCGCATCCCCACCACCATAAGATCCGGCCACGATCCCCACCACCATCAAGATCCGGCCACGATCCCCACCACCATCAAGATCCGGCCACGATCCCCACCACCATCAAGATCCGGCCACCATCCCCACCACCATCAAGATCCGGCCACCATCCCCACCACCATCAAGATCCGGCCATCGCATCCCCACCACCATCAAGATCCGGCCATCCATCACCGCCACCATCAAGATCCGCCATCCCATCCCCACCACCATCAAGGTCCGGCCATCCCATCCCCGCCACCATCAAGATCCGGCCATCGCATCCCCACCACCATCAAGATCCGACCATCGCATCCCCACCACCATAAGATCCGGCCACGATCCCCACCACCATCAAGATCCGGCCACCATCCCCACCACCATCAAGATCCGGCCACCATCCCCACCACCATCAAGATCCGGCCATCGCATCCCCACCACCATCAAGATCCGGCCATCCCATCCCCACACCATCAAGATCCGCCATCCCATCCCCACCACCATCATCCGGCCATCCCATCCCCGCCACCATCAAGATCCGGCCATCGCATCCCCACCACCATCAAGATCCGACCACCATCCCCACCACCATCAAGATCCGGCCATCGCATCCCCACCACCATCAAGATCCGGCCATCGCATCACCGCCACCATCAAGATCCGCCATCCCATCCCCACCACCATCAAGGTCCGGCCATCCCATCCCCGCCACCATCAAGATCCGGCCATCGCATCCCCACCACCATCAAGATCCGACCATCGCATCCCCACCACCATAAGATCCGGCCACGATCCCCACCACCATCAAGATCCGGCCACCATCCCCACCACCATCAAGATCCGCCATCCCATCCCCACCACCATCAAGGTCCGGCCATCCCATCCCCGCCACCATCAAGATCCGGCCATCGCATCCCCACCACCATCAAGATCCGACGGACCCTTCACAGATAACTAGAAAATTTGATATACAATATTATATTATATCTATATATCACCGTTACTACAATTTTCAACACCAACCGCACAAGAAGAAGCATATGATTTTTGAATACATATGTAACACCCCAAGCCGAGGCTCGGAATATCACGGAAAACACATAGCACCAGGTGGAATTACAATAGAACAAACTAAATGCAATTATAGATTCGGTGAATCCAAAACATAACGAAGCAAGTATCAAAATACAACAGGAGCAAATAGCCATCAAAGTTAACATAATAACATCCAAAGATGGCAAACGATCCTAAGTATAATGCAAAAGGCAGGCCAATGAATCCTTGATCCATGAAGTCCCTAGTCCGGGTTTACAGCAAGCAAGCAACTAAACTCCACGCCCTGGGAGAACCTGGTTACCTGAAAAGTGTACTAAGCATAGTCAACACAAGGTTGGTGAGTTCGTAGTAATGGCCCACAAGTAACCATAGACAAAATCATAAGCACGAAAGGAGGCTAAACCTGACATACAGTGAGCCTCTACAAAACACGATAATGTCCAACAACAAGATTACACAAGCGCAACGCGTGAAATGAGAAATGCATAAATGATATGAGTATCAATGCAAATGCCGGAATGCATGAATAAGCCAATGTGCCTATCCTATGCGTGAACTCAAGTCACCAATGCAACGATACCCTTCTGTCATCACAATGAACAAGGCTGTATCTCAAAATCATCGAGATATATATGTCTATATACTCGGAGTCAGGTCTACATCCAAAATGGGTGCATACATCTATGCACCAGGATGTCGGCAATCCCCTGCCGAGGGTCATCAACAATGTATGCAATGCTTACAATCGAATGTAAATGCATAAATCGTGAACCAACAATCAATATACGATAAACCTGCGCCAACAATCAATATTCAACTAACATAACCCAACAACCAATATCCAACCATCATACGCCAACAATCAATAATCAACAACATAAGCCACTAATCACAACTTAAACCGACTATACGTACATATACTTCAGAGGATTCTACTTTCTTTAAGTCCCAGATGCTTATATATAGGGTCACCCGCAACCTTCCCACCACATCTAGAACCCAATGAAGGCATAACCGACTTCCATGTATGTACGTCTATCCTAAGATAAAGTAATACTTAACTAAAACATAGCCCAAGTCAATTAAACGAAACGAACTATCCCATCAATCCAACAATCAAGTCAACCAATCAATAAATCAATAAATGCAAGTAAACACGCCAGGTTTACACTTTTCAGCCCGAATCTCCAGCGAGTAGGGAGGTACGAAACTCACCTTGCCCGGCAAAGAAGCTAGAATAAGGTTACAAGTGAGTAATAGGGTCCACACGTCCACAACCTATAATTATACATCATAATACCATAACGTCAACTCTTCAATCATAAACAAGTTGGTTTATCACAATTAGGTCGAATCACAAACCCTAAATGCCTTTACAATTTAAACGAGTAGGAACAAAACGCATTTGACTCGACCTTTTTAGAAATGAGAAGGGATTCATGCAAAAAGAGTGTTACTACGAGAAAATAGGCTCTCTTACGATTCCAATGACAGGTCATACGACTTATTTGGACTTACGGATCAAAAGTTATTAACGTATGAAAATTTGCGTGCGAACATTCCCAGTAACTATCCACTGCGTCGCAGTGAGCCAAAACCAAGCTCACTGCGCCGCAGTGGCTAAGTCAGACCAGAACCAGAAATATGGCACTGCGCCGCAGTGAGCAAGGGTAGGGCTCACTGCGCCGCAGTGGGCTAACCAAAACATGACCAGGCCCTAGCCACTGCGCCGCAGTGGCTAGGCCTAAGCCACTGCGCCGCAGTGGCCCAGTTCTGGCCAGAAGCAGCAGCCCGAACCAAAACCCCCCAAAAACAACCCTAAAACCTCCAAAACGATTTGTAAAGCCCTTTTAACTTGATTTGAAGCATAAATAAGTACCATTAACCATAAATAAACATAACCCAAACCACAAATTCGACCCAAAACATCAAAATCATAACAAATCGTTCCAACCCTAATCGAAACCCTAGTTTGACCTAAATCGTCTTTTGACTCGATTCAAGACTTGCAATTGTTCAAGATGACTAGAAATGCAATAACAAACATAAGTAGGTGTAAATGGGATGAATTTGACTTACCAAAACTTCTCCTTAATTTGAGATATTACCTTAGTTGTTTCAATCACAATTTCCGGCCCGATAAGTTGACTCTCTCCAATTTCCGCCCAAGCTAGAGGAGAACGACATACTCTACCATACAATGCTTTAAAGGGTGCCATTTGAATGGTGGCATGGTAGCTATTGTTGTATGAAAACTCTACTAGCGGCAAATGGTCTTCCCAACTTCCACCAAAATCGATTGCACACGCTCTTAACATGTCCTCAAGTGTTTGGATGGTTCTCTCGGTTTGCCCATCCGTTTGGGGGTGAAACGCCGTACTCATGTCAAGTCGAGTACCCATGGCTTTTTGAAAGGCTTCCTAAAATTTTGATTTGAAACGGGCATCTCTATCGGAAATGATAGAAATCGGCACTCCATGCTTAGATATTACCTCCTTGATGTACAATCGAACCAAAGTGTCAAATTTATCGGTTTCCCGAATGGCTAAAAAGTGAGCCGACTTCGTTAGCCGATCTACTATCACCCAAATCGTGTCACGACCGCTTCTCGTCTTCGGTAGTTTAGTAATGAAGTCCATTGAGATATGTTCCCACTTCCATTCGGGCATCACCGGTTGCACCAACAAACCGGGTGGCTTCTTGTGATCGGCTTTGACTTGTAAGCAAGTAAGGCACTCACTCACATACCTAGCCACATCACGCTTCATGCCCGGCCACCAATACAATTCCTTCAAGTCAAAGTACATCTTATCCGACCCGGGATGGACCGAATAAGGCGATAGGTGAGCCTCATTCATAATAAGCGTTCTTAAGTCGTCGAAAATAGGAACCCAAAGTCTTTCGACCATGTATAGCCCATTATCATTCTTTCGGTCAAATAGTTGTTCCATGCCATCTAGGTTTTCGTTTCCAAAGTTTTCCGGTAGGGTGGCTTGAATTTGGGCTTCAATAATCCGATCACGAATATTTGGCCCTACCGTGAGGCTCATAGCTCTAGCCCGTCTTGGTTTCACTCTCTCCTTTCGGCTCAAGGCATCGGCTACTACATTTGCCTTGCCCGGGTGATAACGGATGTCACAATCATAATCACTAAATAGTTCTAACCAACGCCTTTGCCTCATGTTCAATTCACTTTGGTTGAAGATGTGCTGGAGACTTTTGTGATCGGTATAAATCACACATTTGGTGCCATAGAGGTAATGCCTCCAACACTTCAAAGCAAACACAACCGCCCCCAACTCCAAATCATAACAAATCGTTCCAACCCTAATCGAAACCCTAGTTTGACCTAAATCGTCTTTTGACTCGATTCAAGACTTGCAATTGTTCAAGATGACTAGAAATGCAATAACAAACATAAGTAGGTGTAAATGGGATGAATTTGACTTACCAAAACTTCTCCTTAATTTGAGATATTACCTTAGTTGTTTCAATCACAATTTCCGGCCCGATAAGTTGACTCTCTCCAATTTCCGCCCAAGCTAGAGGAGAACGACATACTCTACCATACAATGCTTTAAAGGGTGCCATTTGAATGGTGGCATGGTAGCTATTGTTGTATGAAAACTCTACTAGCGGCAAATGGTCTTCCCAACTTCCACCAAAATCGATTGCACACGCTCTTAACATGTCTTCAAGTGTTTGGATGGTTCTCTCGGTTTGCCCATCCGTTTGGGGGTGAAACGCCGTACTCATGTCAAGTCGAGTACCCATGGCTTTTTGAAAGGCTTCCTAAAATTTTGATTTGAAACGGGCATCTCTATCGGAAATGATAGAAATCGGCACTCCATGCTTAGATATTACCTCCTTGATGTACAATCGAACCAAAGTGTCAAATTTATCGGTTTCCCGAATGGCTAAAAAGTGAGCCGACTTCGTTAGCCGATCTACTATCACCCAAATCGTGTCACGACCGCTTCTCGTCTTCGGTAGTTTAGTAATGAAGTCCATTGAGATATGTTCCCACTTCCATTCGGGCATCACCGGTTGCACCAACAAACCGGGTGGCTTCTTGTGATCGGCTTTGACTTGTAAGCAAGTAAGGCACTCACTCACATACCTAGCCACATCACGCTTCATGCCCGGCCACCAATACAATTCCTTCAAGTCAAAGTACATCTTATCCGACCCGGGATGGACCGAATAAGGCGATAGGTGAGCCTCATTCATAATAAGCGTTCTTAAGTCGTCGAAAATAGGAACCCAAAGTCTTTCGACCATGTATAGCCCATTATCATTCTTTCGGTCAAATAGTTGTTCCATGCCATCTAGGTTTTCGTTTCCAAAGTTTTCCGGTAGGGTGGCTTGAATTTGGGCTTCAATAATCCGATCACGAATATTTGGCCCTACCGTGAGGCTCATAGCTCTAGCCCGTCTTGGTTTCACTCTCTCCTTTCGGCTCAAGGCATCGGCTACTACATTTGCCTTGCCCGGGTGATAACGGATGTCACAATCATAATCACTAAATAGTTCTAACCAACGCCTTTGCCTCATGTTCAATTCACTTTGGTTGAAGATGTGCTGGAGACTTTTGTGATCGGTATAAATCACACATTTGGTGCCATAGAGGTAATGCCTCCAACACTTCAAAGCAAACACAACCGCCCCCAACTCCAAATCATGCGTCGGGTAGTTCTTCTCATGCACCTTCAATTGCCGCGAGGCATAAGCAATGACTTTACCCCTTTGCATAAGGACACAACCCAACCCTTGCCCCGAAGCATCACAATAAACCACAAAATCTTCGATCCCATCCGGAAGTGTCAAAATAGGAGCATCACATAGCATATCTTTAAGTGTTTGGAAGGCGTTCTCTTGTCTTTCGCCCCATTCAAAGTTTCTCTCCTTTTGAGTCAAGAGGGTGAGTGGTTGTGCAATACGGGAGAAATTTTCAATAAATCTTCTATAGTAACCCGCCAATCCCAGAAATTGGCGGATCTCGGATGGCGTCTCGGGTCTTCTCCAATTCTTGACCGCTTCAATCTTGCTTGGGTCCACATGAATGCCATCCTTGCTCACTACGTGACCAAGGAAGTGGACCTCTTCCAACCAAAACTCACACTTGGAAAATTTCGCATACAATTTCTCCTTCCTTAGTAATTCAAGCACTTCACGCAAGTGCTCAACATGCTCCTCCTTTGTCTTCGAGTATACAAGTATGTCATCAATGAACACAATGACGGACTTGTCTAAGTATGGTTGACACACCCGGTTCATCAGGTCCATGAACACCGCCGGTGCATTAGTCAACCCAAAAGGCATTACGGTGAATTCAAAATGACCATACCTTGTGCGAAAAGCCGTTTTGGGGATGTCATCTTCATGTACCCGGAGTTGATGATAACCCGAGCGAAGATCGATTTTTGAGAAGTGCTTAGCTCCTTGAAGTTGATCAAACAAGTCGTCAATTCTTGGTAGAGGATATCGGTTCTTCACGGTGAGCTTGTTCAATTCCCGGTAATCAATACACATTCTGAAGGATCCGTCTTTCTTTTTGACGAAGAGAACAGGAGCACCCCAAGGAGATTGACTAGGGCGAATGAAACCCTTCTCTTGGAGTTCCTTGAGTTGAGTTTGTAGCTCCTGCATTTCGGTTAAGGCTAGTCTATATGGAGCTTTTGCTATGGGCGCGGCTTCGGGAATAAGATTGATACGAAAATCAAGTTCACGGGTTGGAGGTAATCCCGGTAAGTCATCCGGAAAAACATCGGGAAAATCACAAACGATAGGAACGGTCTTCAATTCTACCTTTGAGATGGTAGCACTAAAGACTTTAGAATTAGAGGAATCGGAGATTTCGCCTTGAACCCTAAGAATTTTACCGTTAGCCAAAGGTATTTTAACAACTCTCTCGCCACAATCAATGGTTGCATTTACCGCCGTCAACCAATCCATACCCACTATAATATCAAAACTACCAATGTCAAGGGGCATAAGGTCAATGAAGAAGTCGACATCTTCCAAAGTCAAGACACATTCTCGAAGTATTTGACTAATTCTAGTTAGTGACCCGTTTACCATTTCAATGTCAAGCACATAGTTTAGAGCACACGGATGCACATCAATCAAAGGAACAAAGTTAGAAGACACGAGGCTAAAATCGGCCCCGGAATCAAATAGAACGGTGGCATAGAGACCATTAAGGAGAAAAGTACCTGCTACAACGTTAGGATCATTGCGGGCTTCATTTGCATTGGCCGCAAAGGCTCGGCCGCGTGGTTGCACTTGGTGGCCTTGTTGTCCCCGGTTTTGATTGGGCCCGACCATTTGTAGTTGATTGGGATGAACGGCTACTTGAACTTGTTGTCCCACCCATCGAGGACAATTATTTCGGTAGTGGTCACGGCTACCACATTCAAAACATTCGCCTCTTCTTTGGTTACCTTGAGGAGGAACGGCCCGAATAGGAGCCGCATTCATTGGGCCGGCTCTTGGAGCTCTACAATTCTTGGATGCGTGCCCAACTTGGTTGCAATTATAACATGCCCCACATGGAGTAGTGGCGGGATGGTGCCTGTTGCACCTCCCACAGAAAGGATGAGGCCCGGTATAAGGCCTCCTAGCCGGTTCTACCGCCGCCATTGTCCTACCCCTATACGCATTCTTGGGGTCAAACCTTCCCGCTTTCTTTACCCCACTTGACTCCCCCACTTCTTTCCTCTTGTTTGATGAGGACTTACTCAAAACATCACATCTCAATAAATCTTCAGTCACACTCCCGGCCTGGTTGACCGCATTAGCCAAAGAAGTAGGCATGTTGGAGTTTACATAAGATCGGACTTGAGGATTCAAGCCCAATACAAACTTCTGGATGGCCTGTGACTCGGTGCCCACCAAGTGAGGAATGAGGGTAGACAACTCTTGAAATCGTCTCACGTAGCCCTTGTAATCGGCTCCCTCCATGTTGAGATTAGCAAACTCGATAGTCAAGTTTTGTAGTTCATAGGGAGGACAAAACTTTGCTTTTACTTTATTCTTGAAGTCGATCCACTCCAAATTTTGAGTCCGCCCCAACGTTATTTCTTGGTTCCACCAACTCAAGGCGTCATGCCTAAACATGCCGGATGCATAGGAAATCCGGTCATCGTAGGTGCAATGACTCCTTTCTATCACCGCCTCTATCGCCTCAAACCACCTTATACATTCCGTGGGCCCACCTTTCCCGTCAAACTCCGGTGCTCCACAACTTTTAAAATCTTTAAATATGCATCCTTGACGGTATCCACCGTATTGATTATTCATGGGCATCCCAATACCAACTCCCACTGGTCCCTCTTCTTCATCCTCAACGGCATGAGGTTGGGCATTTTCGTTATCCATATTTTCTGGGGCTTCATTGTTTTGAGGCCCATTGTTTTGCCCAAGATTTGCCGTGACCTGAGCAATAATGGTTGGCATGATATTGGCGATCGTTTGAGCGATCACCTCAGCCATATTTGGCTCAGGGATTTCACCACGACCCCTACCACGGCCCCTACCACGACCTCTACCACGGCCCCTACCACGGCCCCTACCTCCTTGCACTTCCGGTTGAGCTTCCGGTTGCGGTTCTTCCTCTTCGGCCCTATAGTTCGTTCCGACTCTCCTTGGTCTCGCCATTTCTATAAAACAAGTGACACGTTGACCCGAGAGTTAGTCTCAAATGCTCACATGTTAGCCACACAAGTAGTCAATGCTCTCATACCGATACCACATACTCATTTCATAACGTTATGCTAAGGCAAGAGTGTTAGAATTATAAGGGATTTCCACATATCATATCATCACGTTGGATTTATTACAATACCTCACCATTAATTTAAGTAATCATGCTCAAAATATCATGCAGTTAAACAACTAACACCAATGATTCAAGGTATAATCCGAATTCGATATGCTTAGTAGTTATTGACCGGGTATGTATACAAGGTGTACCAACGGCTAACCTTCCACCTAATCAACTTCCATTAAGCATATCGGTTCCTTATTATACTTTAAGCCACACGTGCGCAATCCACGATGTCATGAACTTGCTATAACATCGGGTAACCATAAAAGAGTTGATCGGGTTCTTTTAGGGTTGCCACAATATTATACTAAGTTAATGGCATCCCATCATTTTGCCCTAAATCATCACATTAATTCCAACAATTTACAACAACAACCCATACTATCCGTAATCCACATTCATCACATTGAATTCAAGCTATCACACAAGAGGTCTTAACTACGAACTCACACGGGGATTCACATAATTCACATTGCACACGAATTCCTAACCATGCATGCTATATGAAGAGTTTTTAACTTAAGCCGTAGTCTAGGTCAAACCGCCTAATTCTCTACGACCACGCATGGGCCACCATTCTGTAACACCCCAAGCCGAGGCTCGGAATATCACGGAAAACACATAGCACCAGGTGGAATTACAATAGAACAAACTAAATGCAATTATAGATTCGGTGAATCCAAAACATAACGAAGCAAGTATCAAAATACAACAGGAGCAAATAGCCATCAAAGTTAACATAATAACATCCAAAGATGGCAAACGATCCTAAGTATAATGCAAAAGGCAGGCCAATGAATCCTTGATCCATGAAGTCCCTAGTCCGGGTTTACAGCAAGCAAGCAACTAAACTCCACGCCCTGGGAGAACCTGGTTACCTGAAAAGTGTACTAAGCATAGTCAACACAAGGTTGGTGAGTTCGTAGTAATGGCCCACAAGTAACCATAGACAAAATCATAAGCACGAAAGGAGGCTAAACCTGACATACAGTGAGCCTCTACAAAACACGATAATGTCCAACAACAAGATTACACAAGCGCAACGCGTGAAATGAGAAATGCATAAATGATATGAGTATCAATGCAAATGCCGGAATGCATGAATAAGCCAATGTGCCTATCCTATGCGTGAACTCAAGTCACCAATGCAACGATACCCTTCTGTCATCACAATGAACAAGGCTGTATCTCAAAATCATCGAGATATATATGTCTATATACTCGGAGTCAGGTCTACATCCAAAATGGGTGCATACATCTATGCACCAGGATGTCGGCAATCCCCTGCCGAGGGTCATCAACAATGTATGCAATGCTTACAATCGAATGTAAATGCATAAATCGTGAACCAACAATCAATATACGATAAACCTGCGCCAACAATCAATATTCAACTAACATAACCCAACAACCAATATCCAACCATCATACGCCAACAATCAATAATCAACAACATAAGCCACTAATCACAACTTAAACCGACTATACGTACATATACTTCAGAGGATTCTACTTTCTTTAAGTCCCAGATGCTTATATATAGGGTCACCCGCAGCCTTCCCACCACATCTAGAACCCAATGAAGGCATAACCGACTTCCATGTATGTACGTCTATCCTAAGATAAAGTAATACTTAACTAAAACATAGCCCAAGTCAATTAAACGAAACGAACTATCCCATCAATCCAACAATCAAAGTCAACTAACATAACCCAACAACCAATATACAACAATCAAGTCAACCAATCAATAATCAATAAATGCAAGTAAACACGCCAGGTTTACACTTTTCAGCCCGAATCTCCAGCGAGTAGGGAGGTACGAAACTCACCTTGCCCGGCAAAGAAGCTAGAATAAGGTTACAAGTGAGTAATAGGGTCCACACGTCCACAACCTATAATTATACATCATAATACCATAACGTCAACTCTTCAATCATAAACAAGTTGGTTTATCACAATTAGGTCGAATCACAAACCCTAAATGCCTTTACAATTTAAACGAGTAGGAACAAAACGCATTTGACTCGACCTTTTTAGAAATGAGAAGGGATTCATGCAAAAAGAGTGTTACTACGAGAAAATAGGCTCTCTTACGATTCCAATGACAGGTCATACGACTTATTTGGACTTACGGATCAAAAGTTATTAACGTATGAAAATTTGCGTGCGAACATTCCCAGTAACTATCCACTGCGTCGCAGTGAGCCAAAACCAAGCTCACTGCGCCGCAGTGGCTAAGTCAGACCAGAACCAGAAATATGGCACTGCGCCGCAGTGAGCAAGGGTAGGGCTCACTGCGCCGCAGTGGGCTAACCAAAACATGACCAGGCCCTAGCCACTGCGCCGCAGTGGGCTAGGCCTAAGCCACTGCGCCGCAGTGGCCCAGTTCTGGCCAGCAGCAGCAGCAGCAGCCCGAACCAAAACCCCCCAAAAACAACCCTAAAACCTCCAAAACGATTTGTAAAGCCCTTTTAACTTGATTTGAAGCATAAATAAGTACCATTAACCATAAATAAACATAACCCAATCCACAAATTCGACCCAAAACATCAAAATCATAACAAATCGTTCCAACCCTAATCGAAACCCTAGTTTGACCTAAATCGTCTTTTGACTCGATTCAAGACTTGCAATTGTTCAAGATGACTAGAAATGCAATAACAAACATAAGTAGGTGTAAATGGGATGAATTTGACTTACCAAAACTTCTCCTTGAGCTAGAACCCGAATTTAGGTCAAATGGATAAAATGCAAGACTTCCACCTTTTGATTCTTCGATATGACGATAATGTGGTATAGATGGCGATGAATCTAGTGTTATAATCTTTCTAAACACTAAATAACGACTCGACTAACACACATTGTCATTTAATTCACCAAACGACCCACTTATTTCATTAAACAAGATTGTTAGTCAAATTACACATAAAGTCAACGGGTCAAAATTCACGGATGTTACATTATTCCCCCGTTGAAAGAATTTCGTCCCGAAATTCAACAAAACCCTAATTAATAAATAAATGCGGATACTTGGACTTCATATGGTCTTCTCTCTCCCAAGTGAACTCGGCTCCACGTCTAGCATTCCATCTTACCTTCACAATGGTGTAGCGCTTCTTCTTGAGCTTCCTTTCGGTCCATGATCTCTACCGGTTCTTCCACAAAGTTTAGGCTCGAATCAACCCTAATTTCGTCCATAGGCACATGATGTGTAGGATCTGCCAAACACTTGCGCAAATTACAAATATGAAACACATCATGCACACCACTAAGCTCTTGAGGCAATTCTAGCCGATAAGCAACTTTCCCGACTCGTTCAAGAATCTTGAAAGGACCAATATACCTTGGTGCAAGTTTTCCCCGCTTCAAAACGTACGACGCCCTTCCAAGGTGACACTTTCAAAAGTACAAAATCACCAACTTCAAACTCCAACGGTCTCCGCCTCACATCGGCATACTTCTTTTGACGTTCACGGGCCAATTGCAACTTCTCCTTAATTTGAGATATTACCTTAGTTGTTTCAATCACAATTTCCGGCCCGATAAGTTGACTCTCTCCAATTTCCGCCCAAGCTAGAGGAGAACGACATACTCTACCATACAATGCTTTAAAGGGTGCCATTTGAATGGTGGCATGGTAGCTATTGTTGTATGAAAACTCTACTAGCGGCAAATGGTCTTCCCAACTTCCACCAAAATCGATTGCACACGCTCTTAACATGTCCTCAAGTGTTTGGATGGTTCTCTCGGTTTGCCCATCCGTTTGGGGTGAAACGCCGTGCTCATGTCAAGTCGAGTACCCATGGCTTTTTTAAAGGCTTCCCAAAATTTTGATTTGAAACGGGCATCTCTATCGGAAATGATAGAAATCGGCACTCCATGCTTAGATATTACTTCCTTGATGTACAATCGAACCAAAGTGTCAAATTTATCGGTTTCACGAATGGCTAAAAGTGAGCCGACTTCGTTAGCCGATCTACTATCACCCAAATCGTGTCACGACCGCTTCTCGTCTTCGGTAGTTTAGTAATGAAGTCCATTGAGATATGTTCCCACTTCCATTCGGGCATCACCGGTTGTACCAACAACCGGGTGGCTTCTTGTGATCGGCTTTGACTTGTAAGCAAGTAAGGCACTCACTCACATACCTAGCCACATCACGCTTCATGCCCGGCCACCAATACAATTCCTTCAAGTCAAAGTACATCTTATCCGACCCGGGATGGACCGAATAAGGCGATAGGTGAGCATCATTCATAATAAGCGTTCTTAAGTCGCCGAAAATAGGAACCCAAAGTCTTTCAACCATGTATAGCCCATTATCATTCTTTCGGTCAAATAGTTGTTCCATGCCATCTAGGTTTTCGTTTCCAAAGTTTTTCGGTAGGGTGGCTTGAATTTGGGCTTCAATAATCCGATCACGAATATTTGGCCCTACCGTGAGGCTCATAGCTCTAGCCCGTCTTGGTTTCACTCTCTCCTTTCGGCTCAAGGCATCGGCTACTACATTTGCCTTGCCCGGGTGATAACGGATGTCACAATCATAATCACTAAATAGTTCTAACCAACGCCTTTGCCTCATGTTCAATTCACTTTGGTTGAAGATGTGCTGGAGACTTTTGTGATCGGTATAAATCACACATTTGGTGCCATAGAGGTAATGCCTCCAACACTTCAAAGCAAACACAACCGCCCCAATTCCAAATCATGTGTCGGGTAGTTCTTCTCATGCACCTTCAATTGCCGCGAGGCATAAGCAATGACTTTACCCCTTTGCATAAGGACACAACCCAACCCTTGCCCCGAAGCATCACAATAAACCACAAAATCTTCGATCCCATCCGGAAGTGTCAAAATAGGAGCATCACATAGCATATCCTTAAGTGTTTGGAAGGCGTTCTCTTGTCTTTCGCCCCATTCAAAGTTTCTCTCCTTTTGAGTCAAGAGGGTGAGTGGTTGTGCAATACGGGAGAAATTTTCAATAAATCTTCTATAGTAACCCGCCAATCCCAGAAATTGGCGGATCTCGGATGGCGTCTCGGGTCTTCTCCAATTCTTGACCGCTTCAATCTTGCTTGGGTCCACATGAATACCATCCTTGCTCACTACGTGACCAAGGAAGTGGACCTCTTCCAACCAAAACTCACACTTGGAAAATTTCGCATACAATTTCTCCTTCCTTAGTAATTCAAGCACTTCACGCAAGTGCTCAACATGCTCCTCCTTTGTCTTCGAGTATACAAGTATGTCATCAATGAACACAATGACGGACTTGTCTAAGTATGGTTGACACACCCGGTTCATCAAGTCCATGAACACCGCCGGTGCATTAGTCAACCCAAAAGGCATTACGGTGAATTCAAAATGACCATACCTTGTGCGAAAAGCCGTTTTGGGGATGTCATCTTCATGTACCCGGAGTTTGATGATAACCCGAGCGAAGATCGATTTTTGAGAAGTGCTTAGCTCCTTGAAGTTGATCAAACAAGTCATCAATTCTTGGTAGAGGATATCGGTTCTTCACGGTGAGCTTGTTCAATTCCCGGTAATCAATACACATTCTGAAGGATCCGTCTTTCTTTTTGACGAAGAGAACAGGAGCACCCCAAGGAGATTGACTAGGGCGAATGAAACCCTTCTCTTGGAGTTCCTTGAGTTGAGTTTGTAGCTCCTGCATTTCGGTTAAGGCTAGTCTATATGGAGCTTTTGCTATGGGCGCGGCTTCGGGAATAAGATTGATACGAAAATCAAGTTCACGGGGCGGAGGTAACCCCGGTAAGTCATCCGGAAAAACATCGGGAAAATCACAAACGATAGGGACGGTCTTCAATTCTACCTTTGAGATGGTAGCACTAAAGACTTTAGAATTAGAGGAATCGGAGATTTCGCCTTGAACCCTAAGAATTTTACCGTTAGCCAAAGGTATTTTAACAACTCTCTCGCCACAATCAATGGTTGCATTTACCGCCGTCAACCAATCCATACCCACTATAATATCAAAACTACCAATGTCAAGGGGCATAAGGTCAATGAAGAAGTCGACATCTTCCAAAGTCAAGACACATTCTCGAAGTATTTGACTAATTCTAGTTAGTGACCCGTTTACCATTTCAATGTCAAGCACATAGTTTAGAGCACACGGATGCACATCAATCAAAGGAACAAAGTTAGAAGACACGAGGCTAAAATCGGCCCCGGAATCAAATAGAACGGTGGCATAGAGACCATTAAGGAGAAAAGTACCTGCTACAACGTTAGGATCATTGCGGGCTTCATTTGCATTGGCCGCAAAGGCTCGGCCGCATGGTTGCACTTGGTGGCCTTGTTGTCCCCGGTTTTGATTAGGCCCGACCATTTGTAGTTGATTGGGATGAACGGCTACTTGAACTTGTTGTCCCACCCATCGAGGACAATTATTTCGGTAGTGGTCACGGCTACCACATTCAAAACATTCGCCTCTTCTTTGGTTACCTTGAGGAGGAACGGCCCGAATAGGAGCCGCATTCATTGGGCCGGCTCTTGGAGCTCTACAATTCTTGGATGCGTGCCCAACTTGGTTGCAATTAAAACATGCCCCACATGGAGTAGTGGCGGGATGGTGCCTGTTGCACCTCCCACAGAAAGGATGAGGCCCGGTATAAGGCCTCCTAGCCGGTTCTACCGCCGCCATTACCCTACCCCTATACGCATTCTTGGGGTCAAACCTTCCCGCTTTCTTTACCCCACTTGACTCCCCCACTTCTTTCCTCTTGTTTGATGAGGACTTACTCAAAACATCACATCTCAATAAATCTTCAGTCACACTCCCGGCCTGGTTGACCGCATTAGCCAAAGAAGTAGGCATGTTGGAGTTTACATAAGATCGGACTTGAGGATTCAAGCCCAATACAAACTTCTGGATGGCCTGTGACTCGGTACCACCAAGTGAGGAATGAGGGTAGACAACTCTTGAAATCGTCTAACATAGCCCTTGTAATCGGCTCCCTCCATGTTGAGATTTGCAAACTCAATGGTTAAGTTTTGTAGTTCATACGGAGGACAAAACTTTGCTTTTACTTTGTTTTTGAAGTCAATCCACTCCAAATTTTGAGTCCGCCCCAACGTTATTTCTTGGTTCCACCAACTCAAGGCGTCATGCCTAAACATGCCGGATGCATAGGAAATCGGTCATCGTAGGTGCAATGACTCCTTTCTATCACCGCCTCTATCGCCTCAAACCACCTTATACATTCCGTGGGCCCACCTTTCCCGTCAAACTCCGGTGCTCCACAACTTTTAAAATCTTTAAATATGCATCCTTGACGGTACCCACCGTATTGATTATTCATGGGCATACCGATACCAACTCCCACGTTCCTCTTCTTCATCCTCAACGGCATGAGGTTGGGCATTTTCGTTATCCATATTTTCTGGGGCTTCATTGTTTTGAGGCCCATTGTTTTGCCCAAGATTTGCCGTGACCTGAGCAATAATGGTTGGCATGATATTGGCGATCGTTTGAGCGATCACCTCAGCCATATTTGGCTCAGGGATTTCACCACGACCCCTACCACGGCCCCTACCACGACCTCTACCACGGCCCCTACCACGGCCCCTACCTCCTTGCACTTCCGGTTGAGCTTCCGGTTGCGGTTCTTCCTCTTCGGCCCTATAGTTCGTTCCGACTCTCCTTGGTCTCGCCATTTCTATAAAACAAGTGACACGTTGACCCGAGAGTTAGTCTCAAATGCTCACATGTTAGCCACACAAGTAGTCAATGCTCTCATACCGATACCACATACTCATTTCATAACGTTATGCTAAGGCAAGAGTGTTAGAATTATAAGGGATTTCCACATATCATATCATCACGTTGGATTTATTACAATACCTCACCATTAATTTAAGTAATCATGCTCAAAATATCATGCAGTTAAACAACTAACACCAATGATTCAAGGTATATCCGAATTCGATATGCTTAGTAGTTATTGACCGGGTATGTATACAAGGTGTACCAACGGCTAACCTTCCACCTAATCAACTTCCATTAAGCATATCGGTTCCTTATTATACTTTAAGCCACGCGTGCGCAATCCATGATGTCATGAACTTGCTATAACATCGGGTAACCATAAAAGAGTTGATCGGGTTCTTTTAGGGTTGCCACAATATTATACTAAGTTAATGGCATCCCATCATTTTGCCCTAAATCATCACATTAATTCCAACAATTTACAACAACAACCCAACTACAATCCACATTCATCACATTGAATTCAAGCTATCACACAAGAGGTCTTAACTACGAACTCACACGGGGATTCACATAATTCACATTGCACACGATTTTCCTAACCATGCATGCTATATGAAGAGTTTTACCTTAAGCCGTAGTCTAGGTCAAACCGCCTAATTCTCTACGACCACGCATGGGCCACCATTCTGTAACACCCCAAGCCGAGGCTCGGAATATCACTGAAAACACATAGCACCAGGTGGAATTACAATAGAACAAACTAAATGCAATTATAGATTCGGTGAATCCAAAACATAACGAAGCAAGTCAACAAAATACAACAGGAGCAAATAGCCATCAAAGTTAACATAATAACATCCAAGATGGCAAACGATCCTAAGTATAATGCAAAAGGCAGGCCAATGAATCCTTGATCCATGAAGTCCATAGTCCGGGTTTACAGCAAGCAAAGCACTAAACTCCACGCCCTGGGAGAACCTGATTACCTGAAAAGTGTACTAAGCATAGTCAACACAAGGTTGGTGAGTTCGTAGTAATGGCCCACAAGGAACCATAGACAAAATCATAAGCACGAAAGGAGGCTAAACCTGACATACAGTGAGCCTCTACAAAACACGATAATGTCCAACAACAAGATTACACAACGCAACGCGTGAAATGAGAAATGCATAAATGATATGAGTATCAATGCAAATGCCGGAATGCATGAATAAGCCAATATGCCTATCCTATGCGTGAGCTCAAGTCACCAATGCAACGATACCCTTCTGTCATCACAATGAACAAGGCTGTATCTCAAAATCATCGAGATATATATGTCTATATACTCGGAGTCAGGTCTACATCCAAAATGGGTGCATACATCTATGCATCAGGATGTCGGCAATCCCCTGCCGAGGGTCATCAACAATGTATGCAATGCTTACAATCGAATGTAAATTCATAAATCGTGAACCAACAATCAATATACGATAAACCTGCGCCAACAATCAATATTCAACTAACATAACCCAACAACCAATATCCAACCATCATACGCCAACAATCAATAATCAACAACATAAGCCACTAATCACAATTTAAACCGACTATACGTGCATATACTTCAGAGGATTCTACTTTCTTCAAGTCCCAGATGCTTATATAGGGTCACCCGCAGCCTTCCCACCACATCTAGAACCCAATGAAGGCATAACCGACTTCCATGTATGTACGTCTATCCTAAGATAAAGTAATACTTAACTAAAACATAGCCCAAGTCAATTAAACGAAACGAACTATCCCATCAATCCAACAATCAAGTCAACCAATCAATAATCAATAAATGCAAGTAAACACGCCAGGTTTACACTTTTCAGCCCGAATCTCAAGCGAGTAGGGAGATACGAAACTCACCTTGCCCGGCAAAGAAGCTAGAATAAGGTTACAAGTGAGTAATAGGGTCCACACGTCCACAACCTATAATTATACATCATAATACCATAACGTCAACTCTTCAATCATAAACAAGTTGGTTTATCACAATTAGGTCGAATCACAAACCCTAAATGCCTTTACAATTTAAACGAGTAGGAACAAAACGCATTTGACTCGACCTTTTTAGAAATGAGAAGGGATTCATGCAAAAAGAGTGTTACTACGAGAAAATAGGCTCTCTTACGATTCCAATGACAGGTCATACGACTTATTTGGACTTACGGATCAAAAGTTATTAACGTATGAAAATTTGCGTGCGAACATTCCCAGTAACTATCCACTGCGTCGCAGTGAGCCAAAACCAAGCTCACTGCGCCGCAGTGGCTAAGTCAGACCAGAACCAGAAGTATGGCACTGCGCCGCAGTGAGCAAGGGTAGGGCTCACTGCGCCGCAGTGGGCTAACCAAAACATGACCAGGCCCTAGCCACTGCGCCGCAGTGGGCTAGCCTAAGCCACTGTGCCGCAGTGGCCCAGTTCTGACCAGAAGCAGCAGCAGCACCAGCATATGCAGGAACCAAAAACCCAAAAAACCCTAAAACCAAACCAATCGATTTGTAAAGCCTTGTAACTTGATTTGAAGCATAAATAAACACCATTAACCATAAATAAACATAACCCAATCCACAAATTCGACCCAAAACATCAAAATCATAACAAATTGTTCCAACCCTAATCGAAACCCTAGTTTGACCTAAATCGTCTTTTGACTCGATTCAAGACTTGCAATTGTTCAAGATGACTAGAAATGCAATAACAAACATAAGTAGGTGTAAAAGGGATGAATTTGACTTACCAAAACTTCTCCTTGAGCTAGAACCCGAAATTAGGTCAAATGGATAAAAATGCAAGACTTCCACCTTTTGATTCTTCGATATGACGATAATGTGGTATAGATGGCGATGAATCTAGTGTTATAATCTTTCTAAACACTAAGTAGATGATAGAGAGGAGGGAGGAAATGGTCCTGCTTGTTCTTGAGAGAAAGAGAGAAAGAGATAGATAGATAGAATGAAAATGAGAGGGGGGAAAGGATAAGGGGGGAGAAAAATGGGTCATGGGTGGCTGGTGGGTCTTGGACTACCCACGGGCCGACCCGTTTCTCCCACAAGCCCTAAAACAATCGGTTGCACAACTAAATGCCAACAAACTAAATAACGACTCGACTAACACACATTGTCATTTAATTCACCAAACGACCCACTTATTTCATTAAACAAGATTGTTAGTCAAATTACACATAAAGTCAACGGGTCAAAATTCACGGATGTTACAACATATGTAGTTGGAGAAGATTTTTACATCAAATAGCCGAAGAAGCATATGATTTTTGAGATGATTTAATGATATTTATAATTTGATTTATATGTAAGTAATTATGGAATTTATTGTTTTGTGTTAAATTTTGTGTTGCTTATCACGGAGCATTCAAAGCACCAGAGAAGATTTTGATGAATATATATATAAATCAAATATATATACGTATAATATATGTCCATCAGTTTCTTATGGTATAGTACTAGATCTAGAAAAAAGCCTAAATGGGAGGAATGGGTTAAATTCGAGTTACTGCAAGTGTTGTCTCTCTATATGTTCTTGTAATAGTGGGATCTGAGTTGGCATTTTTAATGACATGTAATATAGCTTAAAGCAAAAAGTAAATGGAAAATGAAATTCAAAAATAAAAATTACCGGCTACCTGAACGCGGGTTAATCTC
>CM067167.1:193640938-193694030 GCA_034093135.1 Erigeron breviscapus | reverse complement strand
TAATATGTCTCAACTAATAATGACAATGACGAACCTATGATTATTGTACCACAACTTGCAAAATATAACACGTAGAACCGTATAGCTTCAAAATTATAAGCTTTTATGACTTAAATGTATGAAGATCTAATATTGATAATATCGTAAACTCGTGTCCAGTGTTGGACACGGGTCTAAAATCTAGTATTCTAATTAAAAAAATATGGAAAAATAGATGATTAATTAGGAGGAAGAATTGTAACATCCCGAAACTTTTTGACGTTGACCGTTAACTTACCGTTAGCGACCGTTAGTTACTATGTGTATTATATGTGCTTACGTGAATTAAATGATTTACGTGATATATGTGTTAAAATGATTTAAAGTATAATGAAATTAAAGTTGATAATCAGTAATAAAGTCAATTAATGTTCCCGATAAGATATAAGAGTTGTTAAGTGTTCCCGGTTGCGTTAAATGAGTCGTTAAGGGCCGAAACGAGTTGTAACGAAGTACGAGGGCCTAGATGTAAAGTTTTTAAAGTTGTCCTAGTATATATATGTCCTCTTGGTCGACCTAAAGGCTGGAAAAAACAGATCAAAACCCTAGAAAAGTATTTCACACAAAACCTAGGTTAAATCTTCAAGATCTAGTTGATTTCGGAAGGGTTTTTTGCTAGCTTTTCGATCCGTTAATCTTCCCTACAGGTATAGCATCATATATTGATTGTTAATTAAGTTTTCAATTAGGTTTTGTCCCTGTAGATTCGGCCATGAGGGTTGGGGTTGCTTGATCTTGATGTTTTCGGGTAAAAACGACATTTTCGTGAATTGAATCGTTAATTGAATTGGTTAACAACATCAAGTTGCAAACTTTAATGATTAGTTATGTTATTTATATGTATATGAGTGAATCCCAGGTGGTTAATTAGATCCACAAGTGTTTAATTAGGTTTTTGTATTAAACGTTGCGGTTTCGAGTCGTTTTGATGATCAAAAAGAGGGATTCATGTTAACAAAAGATTAAACGATCAATTGATGGATTAAAGTCATCAAAAGTGTCATTAAAAAGTTTAATTTTAAATCTCCAGGTCGGATTAAGGGTTTGGGTTCGAATGGAAATCGTTTGGAGTCAAAATCGTGAGTTTTAATCGATTCGGTAACCTAAAATGTTTGTTATTGTTATGCAAATCAAGTAAGGGTTAATCAATGATTTCATTGCATCATTATGGTCTTAAAATTATGAATTTTGAGGTACAAAAGTCGTTCATTAGGTTTGGGGTCGTTTGGGATGTGTTTGGTTAGGTTTTGGAGGTTAAATGGTTGTTTTTCACGTCTGGGCGTCGTAACTCCCGTTACGGTTGTGTAATTCCCGTTAGCTGGGTAACTTGTGATAACACCTACACTGTAACTCCCGTTACAAATTTTTGTAACTCCCGTTAGGCCTGTAACGCCCGTTACTGTCTGTAACTCCCGTTAGGGACTGATTTTGTTAACATTTTTTAAACGACCATAACTTTTGAACCGTAACTCCGTTTTTGACAAATAATCTATCCACGGAATAGTGAGAGAGTCTACTTTCTAATGGTAATGCTTTTAAAAGATTATTCTAATGTCAAAGTACCTGAAAGGTTGAATTAGTGAGTAAAGGTCGAGTTTCATCGAGTTCTATGAGCTCTAAAGTATTAATCGAATGTCTGATGCTTCAAGCATTGTCATGGGTCATGTTTAAAGATATTTAGGCTTGATTCATGATGTAAGTCCCCTCACTTGATGGTTTAACCCACTAGTGTAAAATACAACAAGTCAAGAATGCACTAGATTGGACTAGTATTACTTAAATATATATATGCAAGTATATAAACAAAGTAATACAAAACTTAAAGCAATAAATAAAGTAAAGGTGGAACACAATGTAATTTTTCAAGTGTATTTTATTTATGATGTTAAATAAAATACAAGGTTGTGCGGAATCAAGATAATACAAATATGTAAGAATCCTAACAACCTATGAATTACAAATGATCTATATTTGCAAATAAACTCTTTAGATCGAGATACTTAAAGTTGTGAAGTATCCCTGTTATGATCGAGAGTATTTAGACAAATTCACCTTATAGCTAAAAAGAATTTTGCTTAAGTAAATTTAACGAAGGAAATGACTTTGTATTTATAGGCAAATAAATTCGTAGTGAATTTATTATGCCGTACAAATATGGTTGCATGCATTTAATGAATCGACATGTATTCATTAAATGCATTGGTTAAAGTGTAACACCGAACTTTATAAAAAATTGGATTTCAAAATTTTTCTTAAAAACACAGAGTATTGTGGAAGTTTCCATCAATTATTACATTTCCAAGATAAAAATGTTCAACTTCAATGACGGTGTTACTTGTCGGATCCAACCAAAATCAAATGAAACCCATATACGTCAAATAACGATAACAGTCAACGAAATATAATAAATAAGTCTGAATAAATGAGGCAATCTAGGTAAAAATCTTCAGCTGTATCTTCTACCCATCCTCACTCTACTTTGCATCTCGACTAAGCATCAACCTGAGGTGGCACAACATTTTCAACAAAAGAACAAGTGTCAGCTTTAAAGCCGAGTAAGATATACCACAGGTTAATATAAATGATTGCCAATTTAAAACAACTTAATAAAGAATCATACGCAGTCGGGCATATAACAACAACAACAACACTATATAGCAATCGAATACACATAAGAATGATTAACAATCCTACGTGTGCCTATCGACTTAATCAACAATATTCAACTTTATCTACGTATTCAACTTAGCAACTTAATCAACTCCAACAACTTTATTCAACAATAGGTTATGCCGTTTTTATTACAACTAGAGGTGGATGACTCGCGTCACCACAATGAATACAACTACAAATGTGTGCAAAGGCGGCCTTAAGGCCTTTAAGGGACCTTGCACCCGACTTGATGGGTAGTCCTTTCGGGGTCCATCAGTGTCGTTAAGGATAGGCATAACCAAATCCAGGAGAAAGCTGTTACACAACTTGTAGTGACTGGACCTAGTCACCCAGCTAATCTCAAACTTCGAGGCCGTGTCATTGGAAGCAACTAGTCTACTCCCGCTGACCAACTAAATCACACTGGTTCCTACGCGATTCCAGTATGGGATAAGCTTACCACTTTCAACTTAGATTTATACTCGAGTTTTAACAACGATATCAACTTTAGCAACTTTTATTTCAACTTAAAGTTTAGGGCCCCTAATCGTGCACAGTGACAACATGGCAACCTACACAAGTCTAGTGAACTAGTGTACAAGCCAAATCAACTCAACAACTTAGCATTTCAACGAAAACAACTTTACAACTAATAACAACATTAATATCAACTATTATTCAGCATGTACAAGCATAATATCAACAATATAAATCAGCCTAACCATGCAGTTCTACCCATTTCGCGATAAACCCTCCAATAATCCCAATACCCAAACTAGCGTATGAGAAAGAAAGGTTTTAAACCACTTTTACGAAATCACCATTTTCGTTGTGCACCCCAGCGTGTCAAAAATGATATATCTTACCTCAATATCGCTTATCAACAAGCTACAAGTACAATATAATGATGGCTAGGTGCTTCCAAGAACCTAGAACAAGTATAAGATCGAAATATAAGCTAAACGAAGTGTTTTGAGCAATCTGGGCACTTGGTGCGTCGCACCACCCTCTTGGTGCGTCGCATAACGGGGTTTCAATTTTCCCAAACTGAGCTGTGGTACGCCGCACCACCCATTTGGTGCGTCGCACCTGGGGTGTCGACCAGCAAACCTAATTTCAAACTTGATCCAAACGATTCCCATTCGATCTCATACCTTTAGCCCGACCTGGAGACATAAAATTGACCTCTTTGACAACACTTTTGATGACTCTAATCCATCAATCAATCCTTTAATCCTTTACAACATAAATCAATCATTGAATCACCCGAAAGCATGAAATCAATGATCAACCAATTAATTAACCCAACCCAAACCCTTATGGCCTGGATTAAGACTAATATAAGACTCCAACATTCATATCTCAAATGGTAAATACTCATATTACCTGTAGATCGCTATAGGGAAGCAAAATACTAGACCAAATTCTCTCGAATCACACGTTGGAAGACTTTTCGGCTTGCAATAGATGAAGGGATGTTATGGGGATGCTAGGGTTTGTTTAGGGAATGAAAAATCTGTAATTGACAACCTCAAGACACCCCCCTAACTCCTTAAACCCGTTTTTAAGTTTGAGCACTCGGCAATTCTGACCCCTAAAGTAACTAATGACTTCATTATACCTCTAAATGACCCGATATCATATACCTAACATGTAAGGACCTTTTTCTACTACAAATAAGGCACAATAATCATTTTATAACACAATTTCCAGTCAACGATAAATTAGCAACTTTCAACTTAGCATATATGTCGTTTTACCGAATAAATCAATAAATGACCCGACAACCACGAAGTGAGCAACGATTTAACTATTTCAACTTTTGGGCAATTAATGTTTATAAAACATCTAATTTATAATAAAATTCAACTAAATCAACTAATGGGTCGTCTAAGCACTAACGGAGTTAACGGTCAACTAATAGGTCAACTAACGGAGTTAACGGTCAACTAATAGTCAAAGATCGAAAAATGATTAGGATGTTACAATTACTCCCCCTTAAGAAGATTCTGTCCTCAGAATCGGATCAGCAACGAATAGATGGGGGTAACGATCCTTCATCACAGACTCCGTCTCCCAGGTCATACTCTCACCTCGACTGTGTCTCCACTTCACCAATACCAGATCAATCTGCTTTCTTCTAAGCTTAGTCTTCTTACGATCAAGGATAGCAATTGGTTCATCAATCATCTTCTTCTCTGGATCAATACTGACATCTTCTAAAGGATTACACTAGTCTCGTTAGCTAGACATTTCCTCAAGTAACACACATGAAATGTGTTATGAATGCCAGCCAACTGCGGAGGTAAATCCAACTGATATGCTTGACTTTTGATGTGCTTCAACACTTTGAACGGACCAATGAAACGTGGGCTCAACTTACCACGCTTACCAAAACGAAGAACTCCTTTCCACGGCGAGACTTTCAACATAACCATGTCACCAACCTCAAAAGTAATCGGACGAGTCCTCTTATCAGCATAAGCTTTCTGACGATCCCTAGCTGCTCTCAAAGCATCCTTAGCAATGTTAACCTTATCAGCTGTTATTTGCACAACCTCAGGTCCAGAAAACTGTCTCTCACCGGGTTCCAACCAACAACTAGGCGTACGACACTTACGACCATATAACATCTCAAACGGAGGCATACCTATACTGGAATGATAACTATTATTATAAGCGAACTCAACTAACGGCAAATGATCATCCCACTATCCTCCATATTCCAAAACACACGCTTGAAGCATATCCTCCAAAGTCTGAATAGTCCTCTCACTCTGTCCATCTGTCTGTGGATGAAAAGCAGTACTCATATTAATTCTGCTCCCCAATTCCCGCTGAAGACCTCTCCAAAAACCCGAATTAAATCTACCATCACGATCAGAAACTATAGTCAACGGCACACCGTGCTTAGAAACAATCTCATCAATATACAACTCAGCCAGCTTCTCCAATGGTGCGTTCTCGCGTGTAGCCATGAAATGAGCACTCTTAGTCAATCTATCAACCACAACCCAAATCATGTCATTCCCAGCTTTAGTTCTTGGTAGCTTAGTCACGAAATTGGGTAATAAGGATACACTTGCACTTGATGTGACTTTATCCTTATTCTTATCTAATACATTTAATGTTCTTGTCGGATCATTAAATGTATACAACCATATTTGTACGACACAAATTCACTGGTGAATTTGTTGCCTATAAATACTAAGTCATTCCTTGAACTAAAATACTTTTAAGCATTACGTTTGCATATAAGTGAATTTGTCTAAAATACTCTCGATCTTAAACAGGGATACTTCACAACTTTAAGTATCTCGATCCTAAAGAGCTATTTGACAAATATAGATCATTTGTAATCATAGGTTGTTAGGATACTCACTTAATCGTGTTATCTTGATTCCGCAACAACCTTGTATTTTATTTAAACATCAATAAATGAAATACCCATGAAACATACATAATGGTCCACTTTATTTGTTTATTGCTTTAAGTCTTGTATTACTTTGTTTATATATCTTGCATCTTTATTTACAAGTAATACTAGTCCATATCTAGTGATTATTAGACTTGTTGTATTTTACACTTTCTATTGGTTAACCATCTCGTAATTTAAGGGACTCACATTTGGTATCAGAGCAGAAGGCTAATCATTGCCTAGATCTGTTCTTGATGGCTAACCAAGAAAATACACAAGGTTTTAGTCTTGGTCCCGATCCTAATGTAAATATTCATGATCAAAATGAACCACAAAACGTTAATAACACTAATCCTCCACCTCCTCCTCCTAATCCTGCTTCTCCACACGTGCATGTGCACTACTCGAATAATCCTGTTCCTAAATTCAGTGGGAACAGTGATGAATTTGGTACGTGGAAAGCTAGGATGATTTTGCATGTCACTGGTATTGAGAGGAACATGATGAAGATCTTAAACGAAGGTCCATATGTACCTACATCACCTCTCAATCCACTTCTTGATCCTTCTGGATCTAGAAGGGGAAGGGAAAAGAGGGAGGAACATTGGTCTGAAGAGGAGAGGAGATTGGTGAATCTTGACACCCTCCTTAAAAACATGATCCTCGGGGCTGTTCCAGAAACCCTCATTCCCACACTAGTTCTTTTTCCTAGTGCCAAAACCATGTGGGATGAGCTACTTAACCAACATGAAGGAGGAGATGACACCATTGTCACCAGAAAGGTCTCCTTAAACAAGAGGTATGAGTCATTTTTTGCTCAACCTAACGAGTCTCTCACTGGTACTTACACCAGATTTATGAGTATCATAAACCAATTGAGAGGTCTTGGGGTTGAGAAGGACAAGGATATACTTCTGGAGAAATTTTGTGACATTCTGCCCACCAAATGGTCTCACATGATACTTGTTTTACGACAAGGTAAAACTCTGCACACACACACTCTCTCAACTCTATATGGAGCCTTCAGGTACACTGAAGAAAATCAAGCCCAGAGAGTGGTTGCAGAACAAGATGCTTTTAACCATGCCTCCAGTACTCCTAAAGTGGTTAGTTATTCTGAACCACCAAGTACAGCACTGATATCTTCTGAGAATGTATTTTCTATGAAGAAGATGGTGTCTGAACTTATGGATTCTGGAGAGGCCAGTCAAATCTCTCCAGACTGTGATGAAACTGAAGATGATGACCTTATTGCAATGATTGCTAAAACGTTTAACCGTTTCAAAGCAAGAGCAAATAAGCCATCTGGACAATTTGCATCCAGTTCTTCCACTGACAAGACCAATTTGACATGCTTTAAGTGTGGCAAAAAGGGTCATTTCATGAAAGAGTGCAGGTCCAACCAGTTTGCATCCAAGCCTGGTCCATTCTCTTCTAATAATAAGCCTGATGATAGCTATAAAATGAAATATAAAAAGCTTAAGGCCCAAATTGCTCTCATGGCACAACAAATTGAAGACAATAATAAGTGCATGATTGCTACAACTGAAGAGAAGTGGGTTCCTTCTGATGACTCATCTGTTGATGAAGAAGAAGAAAGAGATTGCTGTTACATGGCTCTGGAAGTTGATGAGCACCTGGTGAAGGAAGATGTCACATCTGGACGATGGGTGGACATTGTTATTAAAAAGGTTAGTGATTATGATAATGAAACTGACCAAGAACTAAAACTGGACATAGCTGAAGCTTTAAATTCTGATTTAATTTTTGTAGAAACTGTTAGATCTGATTGTGTAAATGGTCTAGAAACAGATTCTTCTGAAATAAATGCTTTAAAATCAAAATTAAAAGAGCTTCAAGACATTGAACTGGCATTTCAAGCCCAGGTTCTGGTAACTGAACAATTGATTCAAGAAAAGCAAGATCTTGAGATCATTTTAGAGAAAGAAAAACTGGTAATAAAGTCATGGCTAGAAACTAAAAAGCCATATGATGCTTCAGTTAAACAATTTCCTGCTCAAAAACGTGCATATTTAGATGGAAATACAAATGTTGCATCATTAATACCAGTAATCGATCGATTACCAGAGGTGTTAAGGCCCACAACTGTTTATGATATGCCTGAAACACCCAAGACCAATTTAGACCCAGTTCAATCCCCAGAGGTTAAGACTGGAGCTGTCCAGATGACTGTTCCAGTTAAAAAGGTGAAGCAGAATAGACCTTTACCTCAGACCAATCCCTTACCAAAGTCTTTGACTGGAAAGGCTAAGGTATCATCTGAAGAAAATATTTTGTCCAGGATAGAGAGCCAGATTCAAATTCTGACTCGTCAATCACAAAGTTTTAATGCAAGATTAAACTTTCTTGAGGGTACTTCATCTGGCCCTAGACAAAATACAAAACCTTTTTCAAAGAAAGACAAATTTATTTCTCCAGTTGAGAAAAATGAAAAGGTTTTAAAACCATCAACCCCAGTGGTCTTCTCTTCTAAGACCACTGTTGAACATAGTGAACTAGACCAGATTGCCCCAGGGACCTATAAGGGAGGGTCCAGTGAACCCATCAGTCGATGGGTTCCCAAATCTAACTGATAAAATTCTGGTTTATGTGTAGGGCGATCGAAAGAAGCTTATCTGGTATCTTGACAGTGCTGCTGGCAGGACGATGACCGGATGTAAGACCCTACTGGAGGAGTTCACCATTTCTGATGGACCCTCCATCACGTTTGGAAATGATGGTTGTGGAAAGACTGAGGGATATGGTGTTCTGAACAATGGACAAGTCAAGTTCAGACGAGTTGCATTTGTGAATGGTTTGAAATATAACTTGATCAGTGTAAGTCAACTGTGTGACGATGGCTATCAAGTCTTATTCAATGTTGCTCAGGGCATCGTATTCAACAAGGACTGGAAGGTAGTGTTGATTGCTCCCAGAAAAGGGAATGTGTACGTGATGGATATGGAAAGCTCTCCTTCAGAGCAGTGTTTCTATACTCAAGCTGATGAAGACACAAACTGGTTATGGCATAAAAGGTTATCCCATTTAAACTTCAAAAACATTAACAAGTTGTCCAGAAAACAACTTGCAGATGGGATACCTTCAGTCTCCTTCAAAAAGGAAAGACCATGTCCAGGATGTGAGATGGGTAAGCAAAAGCGTACCAGTTTCAAGACCAGACAGAATTTCAGCATTACTGAACCTCTTCACATGCTTCATATGGATCTTTTTGGTCCAGTGAACGTTCAGACTCGTGCTGGTAAAAGATACACCCTGGTGATCATAGATGAGTTCTCCAGATATTGTTGGGTGATCTTTCTGAGGTCCAAAAGTGAAGCTGCTGCTGAAATCATCAGTCTTATCAAGCAAATTGAGCTCAAGTACAGTCGAAAAGTGTGTCAGTTAAGAAGTGACAATGGAACAGAATTCCAGAATGCAACTCTGGAGTCATTCTGTACTGACACTGGCATCTCCCAGAACTTCTCTTCAGCCCGCTCTCCAGAGCAAAATGGAGTTGTGGAAAGGAAAAATCGAACGCTGATAGAAGCTGCCAGAAGTATGCTTGCTGAATCTGGACTGTCTACCAGTTTCTGGGCGGAAGCAATTGCAACTGCTTGCCACACCCAGAATCGATCAGTGTACATCAAAAGACACAAAAAGACAGCCTATGAAGTCTTAAGAAATAGAAAACCAAACATTGGTTATTTTCACGTTTTTGGATGTCCAGTTTACATCCTGAACGACTCCAGTCAGCTAGGCAAATTTGATGCCAAAGCTGATGAAGGGTATTTCTTAGGCTATTCAGCCATTCGCAAGGCCTTCAGAGTCTACAACAAGAGACTGGAGAAGGTCCATGAGTCAATTCATGTAACATTTGATGAATCAAATGCATCAATCAACAAGAAGCTAGTCCCTGTTACTCCCCCAGTAACACCAATTGTCTTTTGTGAATCTGATCCTATAAACGACAAATTTGAAGATTCACCAGACACAGTTTCCAGTCATCCTGATCTGGAACCTGTTCAGAAAAAGAAACTCTCCAGTAGTATTCCATTCTATCCCTCTATTATTTTCAAACTACCCTCTGAAATTAATATTGGTTCAGATGTGCGTACTACTCCAGTATCAGTGTCAGTTGAGAATTTACCAGAAATGTCTTCTGGTGAAGAATTTCATACTGAACCAGTACTCCAGGAAATGCCTTCAAATGAAGAATTTCATATGAACAGTGACTCCAGAAATGCCTTCAAATGAAGAATTTCATACTGAACCAGTACTCCAGGAAATCCCTTCAAATGAAGAATTTCATACTGAACAGTACTCCAGAAATGCCTTCAAATGAAGAATTTCATACTGAACCAGTACTCCAGAAATGCCTTCAAATGAAGAATTTCATACTGAACCAGTACTCCAGGAAATGCCTTCAAATGAAGAATTTCATACTGAACCAGACTCAGGAAATGCCTTCAAATGAAGAATTCATGACTAACTATCGAAATGCCTTCAGAGTCTACAACAAGAGACTGGAGAAGGTCCATGAGTCAATTCATGTAACATTTGATGAATCAAATGCATCAATCAACAAGAAGCTAGTCCCTGTTACTCCCCCAGTAACACCAATTGTCTTTTGTGAATCTGATCCTATAAACGACAAATTTGAAGATTCACCAGACACAGTTTCCAGTCATCCTGATCTGGAACCTGTTCAGAAAAAGAAAACCAAACATTGGTTATTTTCACGTTTTTGGATGTCCAGTTTACATCCTGAACGACTCCAGTCAGCTAGGCAAATTTGATGCCAAAGCTGATGAAGGGTATTTCTTAGGCTATTCAGCCATTCGCAAGGCCTTCAGAGTCTACAACAAGAGACTGGAGAAGGTCCATGAGTCAATTCATGTAACATTTGATGAATCAAATGCATCAATCAACAAGAAGCTAGTCCCTGTTACTCCCCCAGTAACACCAATTGTCTTTTGTGAATCTGATCCTATAAACGACAAATTTGAAGATTCACCAGACACAGTTTCCAGTCATCCTGATCTGGAACCTGTTCAGAAAAAGAAACTCTCCAGTAGTATTCCATTCTATCCCTCTATTATTTTCAAACTACCCTCTGAAATTAATATTGGTTCAGATGTGCGTACTACTCCAGTATCAGTGTCAGTTGAGAATTTACCAGAAATGTCTTCTGGTGAAGAATTTCATACTGAACCAGTACTCCAGGAAATGCCTTCAAATGAAGAATTTCATGATGCAGAAATGTCCTTCAATGAAGAATTTCATACTGAACCAGTACTCCAGGAAATGCCTTCAAATGAAGAATTTCATACTGAACAGTACTCCAGAAATGCCTTCAATGAAGAATTTCATACTGAACCAGTACTCCAGGAAATGCCTTCAAATGAAGAATTTCATACTGAACCAGTACTCCAGGAAATGCCTTCAAATGAAGAATTTCATGATGCAAATCGTGATCTAAATGACTCAGATGAAGATACTGAAGTAATTTGGCAAGACCCTCCTCCAGAGTCAACTCCAGAGGAGACTCAACTGAATTCTTGCACTGATATTGTTGTCAGTAACAATCCTGGTCAGTACTCCAGATGGACTAAAGCTCACCCTATTGATCAAATCTTAGGTGACTCCAGTCGTGGTGTTCAGACCAGAAGAGCCTCCAGTAATCAATGCTTATACGTCAGTTTTCTATCTTTGATAGAACCTAAGAAGATTGACGAGGCTCTGGAAGATCCAAACTGGGTGACTGCTATGCAAGAAGAGCTTCACCAGTTTGAAAGGAACAAGGTCTGGTATCTGGTTCCTTTCCCAGTTGGAAAGAAAGAACCAATTGGAACAAGATGGGTCTTCAGAAACAAAGTAGATGAAGATGGCCACGTAATAAGAAACAAGGCCAGACTGGTAGCACAAGGCTACTGCCAGTCAGATGTCGACTTTGATGAATCTTTTGCTCCAGTGGCTAGACTTGAAGCGATCAGAATTTTCTTAGCATTCGCTGCTAATCACCAGTTCAAGGTCTACCAGATGGACGTAAAGAGTGCTTTCTTGAATGGGAAGCTTGAAGAAGAAGTTTACGTCAGACAACCTCCAGGTTTCGTTGATGACAAGCATCCACATTGGGTATATCGTCTGGACAAAGCGCTATATGGCCTCAGACAAGCCCCACGTGCCTGGTATGATACTCTGACTAAACATTTGTTGAAAAATGGTTTTAAACGAGGTGCAATTGACAATACCTTATTCATTCTCCATGAGAAAGGTAATCTGTTAATGGTACAAATTTATGTTGATGATATAATTTTTGGGTCTACTGATGAAAACATGTGCCAGAAATTTTCTAAAATCATGTCCACTGAATATGAAATGAGTTTGATGGGTGAATTAACATATTTTCTTGGACTCCAGATTAAGCAAAACAAAGATGGAATTTTTATTAATCAGGAAAAATATGTTAGAGATCTTTTAAAGAAATTCGATATGAATTCTTCACCATCTAAACCAACTCCAATTTCTGCACCACTGACACTGGACTCGGATCCAGATGGCAAACCAGTGAACACCACTGTCTTTAGAGGCATGGTTGGTTCACTGATGTATTTAACGGCCAGTAGACCAGATATTATGTTTTCAACATGTTTATGTGCCAGATATCAGTCTAATCCAAAGGAATCTCATATGCTCGCTGTAAAGCGCATACTGAAGTACCTAAAAGGTGCTCCCAGTCTAGGTCTTTGGTACCCCAAAGGCTCTGGAATGGATCTAATGGGTTATTCAGATTCAGATCATGCAGGTTGCAAGATAGATAGGAAATCCACAACTGGTGGATGTCATTTCCTAGGTGGCAAACTGGTCAGCTGGACCAGTAAGAAGCAAACTTCAGTTTCATTATCCACTGCCGAAGCTGAATACGTGTCTGCAGCCAGTTGTTGTGCTCAGATACTCTGGATGAAGAACCAGTTGCTTGATTATGGTATTAAGTATTCAAAGACTCCAATCTTTTGTGATAATACCAGTGCCATCGCTATCTCCAACAATCCAGTCATGCACTCCAGAACCAAACACATCGATCTAAGGTACCATTTCATTCGCGATCATATTATGAAAAACAACATTGAACTCCATTTTATTCCCACTGACAAACAACTCGCTGACATTTTTACTAAACCACTGGATGTAAAAACTTTTGAATATCTTGTTGGTGAGTTGGGAATGTTAAACCCTTAAATCTGGAACCTTGGTATTGAACGCCATTGTGTACTACTAAGGATCTTTGATTTAAAGATTCAAAAATTTATTTCTGGATCAACATTCCAGGGAAGACTTGAAAAATATTTTCTCTTAAAAATGTTTAAGTTCAGGGGGAATTAATTTTCTCACTGGACAAATTCTTCAGAACAAAGTAGATGAAGATGGCCACGTAATAAGAAACAAGGCCAGACTGGTAGCACAAGGCTACTGCCAGTCAGATGTCGACTTTGATGAATCTTTTGCTCCAGTGGCTAGACTTGAAGCGATCAGAATTTTCTTAGCATTCGCTGCTAATCACCAGTTCAAGGTCTACCAGATGGACGTAAAGAGTGCTTTCTTGAATGGGAAGCTTGAAGAAGAAGTTTACGTCAGACAACCTCCAGGTTTCGTTGATGACAAGCATCCACATTGGGTATATCGTCTGGACAAAGCGCTATATGGCCTCAGACAAGCCCCACGTGCCTGGTATGATACTCTGACTAAACATTTGTTGAAAAATGGTTTTAAACGAGGTGCAATTGACAATACCTTATTCATTCTCCATGAGAAAGGTAATCTGTTAATGGTACAAATTTATGTTGATGATATAATTTTTGGGTCTACTGATGAAAACATGTGCCAGAAATTTTCTAAAATCATGTCCACTGAATATGAAATGAGTTTGATGGGTGAATTAACATATTTTCTTGGACTCCAGATTAAGCAAAACAAAGATGGAATTTTTATTAATCAGGAAAAATATGTTAGAGATCTTTTAAAGAAATTCGATATGAATTCTTCACCATCTAAACCAACTCCAATTTCTGCACCACTGACACTGGACTCGGATCCAGATGGCAAACCAGTGAACACCACTGTCTTTAGAGGCATGGTTGGTTCACTGATGTATTTAACGGCCAGTAGACCAGATATTATGTTTTCAACATGTTTATGTGCCAGATATCAGTCTAATCCAAAGGAATCTCATATGCTCGCTGTAAAGCGCATACTGAAGTACCTAAAAGGTGCTCCCAGTCTAGGTCTTTGGTACCCCAAAGGCTCTGGAATGGATCTAATGGGTTATTCAGATTCAGATCATGCAGGTTGCAAGATAGATAGGAAATCCACAACTGGTGGATGTCATTTCCTAGGTGGCAAACTGGTCAGCTGGACCAGTAAGAAGCAAACTTCAGTTTCATTATCCACTGCCGAAGCTGAATACGTGTCTGCAGCCAGTTGTTGTGCTCAGATACTCTGGATGAAGAACCAGTTGCTTGATTATGGTATTAAGTATTCAAAGACTCCAATCTTTTGTGATAATACCAGTGCCATCGCTATCTCCAACAATCCAGTCATGCACTCCAGAACCAAACACATCGATCTAAGGTACCATTTCATTCGCGATCATATTATGAAAAACAACATTGAACTCCATTTTATTCCCACTGACAAACAACTCGCTGACATTTTTACTAAACCACTGGATGTAAAAACTTTTGAATATCTTGTTGGTGAGTTGGGAATGTTAAACCCTTAAATCTGGAACCTTGGTATTGAACGCCATTGTGTACTACTAAGGATCTTTGATTTAAAGATTCAAAAATTTATTTCTGGATCAACATTCCAGGGAAGACTTGAAAAATATTTTCTCTTAAAAATGTTTAAGTTCAGGGGGAATTAATTTTCTCACTGGACAAATTCTTCAGAAAATATTACTGGTGCTTTGTAAATATGTCCCTCTCACTGGTATGGACAGGTTGAAGTGCGTGTTTGAGTTGACTTATGTCTTCTTGTAAATGTGTCCCTCTCATTTGTCTGTATTAGTTGACGTGCAAGTTTAAGGTTTCCAGTCTTTCAAAATTGGTTGTTCACTGGTACTTTACTGGAGTGTCCCTCCAGTGTACCATCAGTACATGTTCACTGGACTAATCCACCAGTGATACTGGACGGTCCTGTCAACCTCCAGATGCACTGAATAAAGTCATAATATTTTCAAATTACTTGATCTTTGTATGTGCCACGTAAGCAAACCTTTTCAAAGATATTTATCTTATAAATCCTACGTGGCATGTAAGTTGTTCAAAACAATGATGGTCTTTTTACTTTGGGAAAACAAAAAGTACAAGTTGTTACTGTTTTTGTGGGCTGTAAACCGTCATGCATTTATGTGTGATGTGATGTAATTAATGCGGATCTCAGAACACAATCAAAAATTGTATTTGATAATTTCAAATTAATCGTTTGAGTTCCACATTCTCAATTCTATATATACCCACTTTCACTTTCAACTTACATTTACTTCGAACATTTACTCCCAAATTCTCAAATTCCTTCATTAAATTCTTCATTCAATTTCATCTTCTTCTAAATATTAAATGGCTCCTAGACAATCAAATTCACCACGAAATCTACTTTCTGCCGCATATGTTCCAGCAGCAGATGTGGTTAGAGCACCTCATATCTCTCTTGATGCTAATATCATCAGGATGAATATGAACAACTGGATGGCAAAGTTAACGCTATCCAGTATCCATGATTCTCAATCCATAATTGGGAGATTAAACGGCTTTTTTCTCTCATGTCCTCTTTATGGTGCTCTGACCTTAAATCCAGAAAAGATGTACCATGAATATGAAATGAGTTTGATGGGTGAATTAACATATTTTCTTGGACTCCAGATTAAGCAAAACAAAGATGGAATTTTTATTAATCAGGAAAAATATGTTAGAGATCTTTTAAAGAAATTCGATATGAATTCTTCACCATCTAAACCAACTCCAATTTCTGCACCACTGACACTGGACTCGGATCCAGATGGCAAACCAGTGAACACCACTGTCTTTAGAGGCATGGTTGGTTCACTGATGTATTTAACGGCCAGTAGACCAGATATTATGTTTTCAACATGTTTATGTGCCAGATATCAGTCTAATCCAAAGGAATCTCATATGCTCGCTGTAAAGCGCATACTGAAGTACCTAAAAGGTGCTCCCAGTCTAGGTCTTTGGTACCCCAAAGGCTCTGGAATGGATCTAATGGGTTATTCAGATTCAGATCATGCAGGTTGCAAGATAGATAGGAAATCCACAACTGGTGGATGTCATTTCCTAGGTGGCAAACTGGTCAGCTGGACCAGTAAGAAGCAAACTTCAGTTTCATTATCCACTGCCGAAGCTGAATACGTGTCTGCAGCCAGTTGTTGTGCTCAGATACTCTGGATGAAGAACCAGTTGCTTGATTATGGTATTAAGTATTCAAAGACTCCAATCTTTTGTGATAATACCAGTGCCATCGCTATCTCCAACAATCCAGTCATGCACTCCAGAACCAAACACATCGATCTAAGGTACCATTTCATTCGCGATCATATTATGAAAAACAACATTGAACTCCATTTTATTCCCACTGACAAACAACTCGCTGACATTTTTACTAAACCACTGGATGTAAAAACTTTTGAATATCTTGTTGGTGAGTTGGGAATGTTAAACCCTTAAATCTGGAACCTTGGTATTGAACGCCATTGTGTACTACTAAGGATCTTTGATTTAAAGATTCAAAAATTTATTTCTGGATCAACATTCCAGGGAAGACTTGAAAAATATTTTCTCTTAAAAATGTTTAAGTTCAGGGGGAATTAATTTTCTCACTGGACAAATTCTTCAGAAAATATTACTGGTGCTTTGTAAATATGTCCCTCTCACTGGTATGGACAGGTTGAAGTGCGTGTTTGAGTTGACTTATGTCTTCTTGTAAATGTGTCCCTCTCATTTGTCTGTATTAGTTGACGTGCAAGTTTAAGGTTTCCAGTCTTTCAAAATTGGTTGTTCACTGGTACTTTACTGGAGTGTCCCTCCAGTGTACCATCAGTACATGCTTCACTGGACTAATCCACCAGTGATACTGGACGGTCCTGTCAACCTCCAGATGCACTGAATAAAGTCATAATATTTTCAAATTACTTGATCTTTGTATGTGCCACGTAAGCAAACCTTTTCAAAGATATTTATCTTATAAATCCTACGTGGCATGTAAGTTGTTCAAAACAATGATGGTCTTTTTACTTTGGGAAAACAAAAAGTACAAGTTGTTACTGTTTTTGTGGGCTGTAAACCGTCATGCATTTATGTGTGATGTGATGTAATTAATGCGGATCTCAGAACACAATCAAAAATTGTATTTGATAATTTCAAATTAATCGTTTGAGTTCCACATTCTCAATTCTATATATACCCACTTTCACTTTCAACTTACATTTACTTCGAACATTTACTCCCAAATTCTCAAATTCCTTCATTAAAATTCTTCATTCAATTTCATTCATTAAATTTCTTCATTCAATTTCATTCATAAATACTCGCATATTAACTTCAAATTCATTAAATTCTTCATAAACCTTATATATTCATTCAATTTCATCTTCTTCTAAATATTAAATGGCTCCTAGACAATCAAATTCACCACGAAATCTACTTTCTGCCGCATATGTTCCAGCAGCAGATGTGGTTAGAGCACCTCATATCTCTCTTGATGCTAATATCATCAGGATGAATATGAACAACTGGATGGCAAAGTTAACGCTATCCAGTATCCATGATTCTCAATCCATAATTGGGAGATTAAACGGCTTTTTTCTCTCATGTCCTCTTTATGGTGCTCTGACCTTAAATCCAGAAAAGATGTACCATGATTACCTATGTGAATTCTGGTATACTGCCACATATGATGAGGCAAACTCCTGTATTGTTTATTCTCTTGAGCAAGGGACCAGACCCTTGACTCTTTCAGTACATTCTCTAAGAATGGCTCTCCAGTTGAACTATCTGGATGAGAATGAGCTGGCATTACCACTCCCTTCTGGTATTAATTTCAGGGAGGTATGCAGATTGATGGGGCATACGGAGATTGTAGATGAAAATGGTCAGTTATTGAGGAAAGGGACCATTTATATGAGCAGACTGACGGATTCGTGGAGATACTTTTTCACCCACATCGTCGAATGTCTTGGAGGTAGTTCTGGAGGACTGGATCAAATAAATCAAACACACCTCCAGATTGCCTATTGTCTTTGGTTTGGGCTAAGGGTCGATTTCGCCCAGATTTTCTTTGATGATCTGGTGGAACGCATAAAGGCAAAGGGGAGAAAGCCATTCATACCATATATTCGCTTTCTCTCTCTTATATTCAGAAATGCCCTTGGAGCCGAGTATGATTTTGAGACTACTCATTTTTCAATGAGTGAGTACATGAGGGACCTGGCAAACCTAAGGTCCAGAGATGGAGAGGTAGATATTCCTCCAGCAATGCTGACACTTCAACGAATTGAAGAGAATGTGGCACCAGTCAGGGTACCAGTTGTTGAAGTACCTGATGCCAGTGAAGATGTTCAGATTGTTGAAATGGTTCAACCAATAAGTCAAGTGGCTCCAGTGGAAAGCGTGCAATCAGAAATTGAGCTTTCCAGACGACCAAGATCTCATAGGCGTCTAGTAAGAATTGGAGCCCAGGTAAATCCATTAACCCATCCTGGTGATATTATGAATATTGATGGGTCTCCCATCTTTGAAGAGGAAAATATTGATCCTTCTGTACAAACTGAACAGAGAGTGGACACTGAAGTCCAGGCTGTTGTACGAGAAGAGGAGGTTGAAGCTGTTCAGACTGAAGAACAAGCTTCTGGTATGCAAGAGGCTGAACTAGATTTAAATGTTGATGCTGGTATAGAGACTGGTGCACAATCTGGTGCACAGTCTGGTGAGCAGGTTGATGTAGTTGGTGCTTCATTTTGGGAAGAGGCTGACTCTCCAATGTCTGGAGGTCAGAACATAGATATCAATATGGATTTCTTGGGTGAAGATGTACAGATTGAAAATTCACCAGAAATGCCACCTCCTCCACCACCACCATCAATTCCTCAATCAACCTCATACTTCATTCCACCAACACAACCTCAATCACCACCACCACCACCACCATCAATTCCTCAATCAACCTCATACTTCATTCCACCAACACAAACTCAATCAACACCACCACCACCACCATCAATTCCTCAATCAACCTCATACTTCATTCCACCAACACAAACTCAATCACCACCAGTACACCAAACTGAACCAAGTGTGCCAGTCTCTAATGTTGAATCTGAAGAGGACTGGACACAAGTGCCAATGATGACCAGAGTGTCATCTCATCTGGAACAACCCAGTGGTCTCTCCACTTCTTCTTCCACCGAGGTCCAAGGCCTTCTGAGTAGGGTGGCGGACCTGGAGAGATCACTCCAGTCATCATCCCAGGTCATCTCTGACTTCAAATCTATGTTGTCAAATAATCTTGCGTCAGAGATGAACCTCTTTGCTGGGAATGAGAAGATGGTGTTTGATAAACTGGACGAGCTGGTACAAGCCACTAATCAAAACTCTAGAAACATTAGAGTGGCAGTCCAGGCTTTGGAGTCCAGAATGGTAAATACTGTTGAGACTGCAGTGGAGAACAAGGTTATGCAACCACTGGCAGGTCTTAAAGATGAGGTTGAGAAGATTGTGACAAGGGTTAGTGCTCTGGAAAGCAGGCCTTCATTTGACCAGACTGAACTGGTCAACACCCTCAGTGACGAAGTTGTTAGAAAGGTCAGGGGTGCGATGCTGAAAGAAATAACTGATGAAGTATCTGAATCTATACTTCGATCAGTTCAGGAGGTTATGTTACCAGAAGTTGCTAACATGTTTGAAATGGAGCTGCCCAAGGACTTACCAGAACAAATTGAATCTATTAAAAGGGAAGTCCAGGCACTTCAAACTGGTATAACTGCTTCTTTGCCAGAACAAGGAAGAACCTTTGGTCCGTTAGATAGACACATGATGGAAGAATTATGGAATGATCTGAAGTCAAGGACTAGAGATCATTCCAAGGGGGAAAAATTGTCAATTCCATCTACTGGTGACCAAGAGTTGATCAGACAACGAAAGGAGGAGCTGGTAAGCCTCCAGAAAAAGATCAGAAAGAATGCTGGTGCTCTGGAAAGCAGGCCTTCATTTGACCAGACTGAACTGGTCAACACCCTCAGTGACGAAGTTGTTAGAAAGGTCAGGGGTGCGATGCTGAAAGAAATAACTGATGAAGTATCTGAATCTATACTTCGATCAGTTCAGGAGGTTATGTTACCAGAAGTTGCTAACATGTTTGAAATGGAGCTGCCCAAGGACTTACCAGAACAAATTGAATCTATTAAAAGGGAAGTCCAGGCACTTCAAACTGGTATAACTGCTTCTTTGCCAGAACAAGGAAGAACCTTTGGTCCGTTAGATAGACACATGATGGAAGAATTATGGAATGATCTGAAGTCAAGGACTAGAGATCATTCCAAGGGGGAAAAATTGTCAATTCCATCTACTGGTGACCAAGAGTTGATCAGACAACGAAAGGAGGAGCTGGTAAGCCTCCAGAAAAAGATCAGAAAGAATGCTGGTGCTCTGGAACTGGAATACAGAAAGAGAATGACTGGTCTGCCCAAGCTAACTGCAAAGCAACTGAAGGCAATCAAAGATGGTGATCTAAGCAACTTCATTCCACTGGATACTACTCTCAGAATTAATCAACACCAGTCCACTGAAGGACAGCAGAGTGGTGTTTCCAGGGAAACTGAAGAAATGATTCAGTTGGCTAAGCAAAGGGCTAAGTATAATGAAATGATGATGTTCAGGGCCAATGCAAGGAAAATTGTTAATGCTGAAATAACATTGGCTGAAAATCACCAAGGGATGACCAGGTTCAATGTGAAGTTGACCAGGGAGGGTAACTTCACTGATGAAAGGAAGGATACTGCAGTCCAAGCTTTTGGATGGACTGAACTTAAGGAGATTGGATTAACTTTCAAAGGCAAGACTGATCTCTCTCCAGATGTAAAGGCTTTTATGAAAAGAATTGAGAAGATCTGGAAAAGAATCCAAGAAATGGAAGCTGTGTTGGGTCTGAGACCACCAGTGTCTGTTCCATTACCATCTCCAAAGAGGAAGGCTTCTGAAGATGCACCAGGGCATTCATCAAGAAGAAGAGCCTGAACTCTTACTACATTGTACTTGTTGTAATTATTTTTTTTATGAAAGTTGTAATTATTTTCCTTTTTGATGAAAGTAATAATAGTTACAAGTTTTTACTTTTACAAGTAGAATGACCAGATTTAGTCTAAGTTAGAACTTAAAAGATGAAACTGAAAAACACTCATGATCTATAAAGTGTTTTCCAGTAACTTAGATTAGACTTAAATCGACCAAGTGTTTTCCAGTAACTTAGATTAGACTTAAATCGACCAAGTGTTTTCCAGACATACAAATTTGTATATCTATAAGTCTGAAAAATACTTGCATTATTTCTAAACAAATAGGGGGAATTTGTTAGGTCCAGATTTAGTCCAGACTTACTGGACTGGCTCCAGACTGGACTACTGGAACCTTACTTAGGTTTGTTAAGAAACTTGTTTTGCTGGTCTCGCTCCAGACCCGACTACTGGAGCCTCACTGAAGATCTGACCAGAAAACATATTCTACTGGACCTACTCCAGACTTGGAATCTGGAGTCCCTCTGAAGATTTGTCCAGAAATAACTGAAGACTAGTGAGCATTTACTTGTACAGGTAATCTGGAGCATTCTCCAGATTAGCTCACTGAAGACTTCACCCCAGTCCAGATCTACTCTACTGAAGACATTCTGACTGAAGTCAAAGACTGAAGTCTGAAGGAAGAAGACTTAACAAATGGCGGAGTCCACTGGAAAGTCTTACCAGATCTGCACACTGGAGGATTGTTAGTGTTCTAGATCCTACAAGTCTGAACACTAATATCGAGGATTGACTTTAGCCTTTAACACACTTTCCAAAGAACAATCCACTTGTTCTTTAACAAAAGTATACGTGTGTTAAGGTGGTTGGGTAATAAGGATACACTTGCACTTGATGTGACTTTATCCTTATTCTTATCTAATACATTTAATGTTCTTGTCGGATCATTAAATGTATACAACCATATTTGTACGACACAAATTCACTGGTGAATTTGTTGCCTATAAATACTAAGTCATTCCTTGAACTAAAATACTTTTAAGCATTACGTTTGCATATAAGTGAATTTGTCTAAAATACTCTCGATCTTAAACAGGGATTCTTCACAACTTTAAGTATCTCGATCCTAAAGAGCTATTTGACAAATATAGATCATTTGTAATCATAGGTTGTTAGGATACTCACTTAATCGTGTTATCTTGATTCCGCAACAACCTTGTATTTTATTTAAACATCAATAAATGAAATACCCATGAAACATACATAATGGTCCACTTTATTTGTTTATTGCTTTAAGTCTTGTATTACTTTGTTTATATATCTTGCATCTTTATTTACAAGTAATACTAGTCCATATCTAGTGATTATTAGACTTGTTGTATTTTACACTTTCTATTGGTTAACCATCTCGTAATTTAAGGGACTCACATTTGGTATCATAGGTTGTTAGGATACTCACTTAATCGTGTTATCTTGATTCCGCAACAACCTTGTATTTTATTTAAACATCAATAAATGAAATACCCATGAAACATACATAATGGTCCACTTTATTTGTTTATTGCTTTAAGTCTTGTATTACTTTGTTTATATATCTTGCATCTTTATTTACAAGTAATACTAGTCCATATCTAGTGATTATTAGACTTGTTGTATTTTACACTTTCTATTGGTTAACCATCTCGTAATTTAAGGGACTCACATTTGGTATCATAGGTTGTTAGGATACTCACTTAATCGTGTTATCTTGATTCCGCAACAACCTTGTATTTTATTTAAACATCAATAAATGAAATACCCATGAAACATACATAATGGTCCACTTTATTTGTTTATTGCTTTAAGTCTTGTATTACTTTGTTTATATATCTTGCATCTTTATTTACAAGTAATACTAGTCCATATCTAGTGATTATTAGACTTGTTGTATTTTACACTTTCTATTGGTTAACCATCTCGTAATTTAAGGGACTCACATTTGGTATCATAGGTTGTTAGGATACTCACTTAATCGTGTTATCTTGATTCCGCAACAACCTTGTATTTTATTTAAACATCAATAAATGAAATACCCATGAAACATACATAATGGTCCACTTTATTTGTTTATTGCTTTAAGTCTTGTATTACTTTGTTTATATATCTTGCATCTTTATTTACAAGTAATACTAGTCCATATCTAGTGATTATTAGACTTGTTGTATTTTACACTTTCTATTGGTTAACCATCTCGTAATTTAAGGGACTCACATTTGGTATCATAGGTTGTTAGGATACTCACTTAATCGTGTTATCTTGATTCCGCAACAACCTTGTATTTTATTTAAACATCAATAAATGAAATACCCATGAAACATACATAATGGTCCACTTTATTTGTTTATTGCTTTAAGTCTTGTATTACTTTGTTTATATATCTTGCATCTTTATTTACAAGTAATACTAGTCCATATCTAGTGATTATTAGACTTGTTGTATTTTACACTTTCTATTGGTTAACCATCTCGTAATTTAAGGGACTCACATTTGGTATCATAGGTTGTTAGGATACTCACTTAATCGTGTTATCTTGATTCCGCAACAACCTTGTATTTTATTTAAACATCAATAAATGAAATACCCATGAAACATACATAATGGTCCACTTTATTTGTTTATTGCTTTAAGTCTTGTATTACTTTGTTTATATATCTTGCATCTTTATTTACAAGTAATACTAGTCCATATCTAGTGATTATTAGACTTGTTGTATTTTACACTTTCTATTGGTTAACCATCTCGTAATTTAAGGGACTCACATTTGGTATCAAAGCAGAAGGCTAATCATTGCCTAGATCTGTTCTTGATGGAAATTTTGTGACATTCTGCCCACCAAATGGTCTCACATGATACTTGTTTTACGACAAGGTAAAACTCTGCCCACACACACTCTCTCAACTCTATATGGAGCCTTCAGGTACACTGAAGAAAATCAAGCTCAGAGAGTGGTTGCAGAACAAGATGCTTTTAACCATGCCTCCAGTACTCCTAAAGTGGTTAGTTATTCTGAACCACAATACAGCACTGATATCTTCTGAGAATGTATTTTCTATGAAGAAGATGGTGTCTGAACTTATGGATTCTGGAGAGGCCAGTCAAATCTCTCCAGACTGTTGTGATGAAACTGAAGATGAAGACCTTATTGCAATGATTGCTAAAACGTTTAACCGTTTCAAAGCAAGAGCAAATAAGCCATCTGGACAATTTGCATCCAGTTCTTCCACTGACAAGACCAATTTGACATGCTTTAAGTGTGGCAAAAATGGTCATTTCATGAAAGAGTGCAGGTCCAACCAGTTTGCATCCAAGCCTGGTCCATTCTCTTCTCATAATAAGCCTGATGATAGCTATAAAATGAAATATAAAAAGCTTAAGGCCCAAATTGCTCTCATGGCACAACAAATTGAAGAAATAATAAGTGCATGATTGCTACAACTGAAGAGAAGTGGGTTCCTTCTGATGATTCATCTGTTGATGAAGAAGAAGAAAGAGATTGCTGTTACATGGCTCTGGAAGTTGATGAGCACCTGGTGAAGGAAGATGTCACATCTGGACGATGGGTGGACATTGTTATTAAAAAGGTTAGTGATTATGATAATGCAACTGACCAAGAACTAAAACTGAACATTGCTGAAGCTTTAAATTCTGATTTGATTTTTGTAGAAACTGTTAGATCTGATTGTGTAAATGGTCTAGAAACAGATTCTTCTGAAATAAATGCTTTAAAATCAAAATTAAAAGAGCTTCAAGGCATTGAACTGGCATTTCAAGCCCAGGTTCTGGTAACTGAACAATTGATTCAAGAAAAGCAAGATCTTGATCATTTTAGAGAAAGAAAAACTGGTAATAAAGTCATGGCTAGAAACTAAAAAGCCATATGATGCTTCAGTTAAACAATTTCCTGCTCAAAAACGTGCATACTTAGATGGAAATACAAATGTTGCATCATTAATACCAGTAATCGATCGATTCACCAGAGGTGTTAAGGCCCACAACTGTTTATGATATGCCTGAAACACCCAAGACCAATTTAGACCCAGTTCAATCCCCAGAGGTTAAGACTGGAGCTGTCCAGATGACTGCTCCAGTTAAAAAGGTGAAGCAGAATCGACCTTTACCTCAGACCAATCCCTTACCAAAGCCTTTGACTGGAAAGGCTAAGGTATCATCTGAAGAAAATATTTTGTCCAGGATAGAGAGCCAGATTCAAATTCTGACTCGTCAATCACAAAGTTTTAATGCAAGATTAAACTTTCTTGAGGGTACTTCATCTGGCCCTAGACAAAATACAAAACCTTTTTCAAAGAAAGACAAATTTATTTCTCCAGTTGAGAAAATGAAAAGGTTTTAAAACCATCAACCCCAGTGGTCTTCTCTTCTAAGACCACTGTTGAACATAGTGAACTAGACCAGATTGCCCCAGGGACCTATAAGGGAGGGTCCAGTGAACCCATCAGTCGATGGGTTCCCAAATCTAACTGATCAAATCTGGTGTATGTGTAGGGCGATCGAAAGAAGCTTATCTGGTATCTTGACAGTGCAGCTGGCAGGACAATGACCTGGATGTAAGACCCTACTGGAGGAGTTCACCATTTCTGATGGACCCTCCATCACGTTTTGGAAATGATGGTTGTGGAAAGACTGAGGGATATGGTGTTCTGAACAATGGACAAGTCAGTTCAGACGAGTTGCATTTGTGAATGGTTTGAAATATAACCTTTTGTTTATTGCTTTAATTCTTGTATTACTTTGTTTATATATCTTGCATCTTTATTTACAAGTAATACTAGTCCAATATCTAGTGATTATTAGACTTGTTGTATTTTACACTTTCTATTGGTTAACCATCTCGTTATTAAAGGGACTCACAGAATATCTCGATCTATGAGCTTCCTCGAGTATTAACTCGCGGTTGCCACCGAATAAAGGTACCCACTTCCTACCTTTGTAAGTCTGAAAACCACGACTGTTCTCCTTAAATCTATCTCGCTTCTTCCTGATTCTTTCAGCTTTGAAATTTCCAGGTAGAACAGCATCAACTTGAGCCGTCCTAGCGCTCCAATAAACCGGATTCAACCTGTACAACCATAGATAAAAGTTTGCAAGAAGTACCTTGCACCTTACGACTCAGAGCATCAGCAACGACATTAGCTTTACCCGGATGATACTTGATCTCACAGTCGTAATCCTTGAGTAGTTCCATCCATCTTCTCTGACGAGCATTCAGTTCCTTCTGATTAAACACATGCTGTAGACTCTTGTGATCAGTAAAAAGAGTACACTTAGTGCCATACAGATAATGTCTCCACAACTTAAGGGCAAAAACAACCGCTGCTAATTCCAGATCATGCGTAGGATAGTTCTTCTCATGCGGTTTCAACTGTCGAGAGGCATAAGCAATCACTCTATCGCGCTGCATCAAAACACAACCCAATCCAGAAACCGAAGCATCACTATAAACAACCATGTCGTTTGTACCTTCAGGTAAAGATAGAATCGGAGCCTCACACAACTTCTGTTTCAATGTCTGAAATGCCTTCTCTTGAGAATCGGTCCACAAATACTTCACACCCTTCTTAGTCAACTCAGTCATCGGTTTAGCAATGCGGGAGAAGTCTTAAATGAATCTCCTATAGTACCCTGCCAAACCTAAGAAGCTTTTAATTTCAGTAGGAGTCCTAGGGGATTCCCACTTCATCACAGCTTCAATCTTCGAGGGGTCAACTTTAATCCCATCACCAGAAATGACGTGTCCAAGAAAATTAACCTCACGCAACCAGAATTCACACTTGGAAAATTTAGCATAAAGATTTTTCCTCCGTAAAACCTCTAAAACAGCTCGTAGATGCCCACGATGTTCCTCAGCAGTCTTCGAATAAACAAGAATATCGTCGATAAATACAATAACAAAATGATCGAGGAAAGGTCTACAGACTCGATTCATCAAGTCCATGAAAGCGGCCGGAGCATTAGTAAGACCAAAGGGCATCACCAGGAACTCGTAGTGTCCATAGCGAGTTCGGAAAGCAGTCTTGGCAACACTTTCCTCTTCTACTTTCAACTGATGGTAGCTAGAACGAAGATCGATTTTTGAGAAGAAAGAAGCACCCTGCAATTGATCGAATAAATCATCTATACGAGGAAGAGGATATTTATTCTTTACCGTTCGTTTGTTAAGCTCCCGGTAATCGATACACATCCTCATAGAACCATCTTTCTTCTTTACAAACAGAATAGGAGCACCCCAAGGCGAGGAACTCGGTCGAATGAAACCCTTATCTAACAACTCTTGCAACTGCGACATCAACTCTTTCATCTCAGTAGGGGCTAGACGATAAGGAGCCTTAGCAACAGGAGTCGCGCCAGGCATAAGATCAATACGAAATTCAACTTCACGATCAGGAGGTAAGCCAGGAAGATCATCAGGAAAAACATCAGCAAACTCAGAAACAACTTCAATGTCAGCGATAACAGGTCTAGCCATACGCGTGTCAATCACATATGCTAGAAAATGAGTTTTATTTTGCCGAATATGTTGAAGAGCCTTCATCAACTTAATGAATGTAGGATAACCAAACTTCCTTTCACCGTAGACTGTGACCACTTTCCCATCATGGGTAGTGATACGAAAAAAAAAAAAAAAAAAAAAAAAAAAAAAAAAAAAAAAAAAAAAAAAAAAAAAAAAAAAAAAAAAAAAAAAAAAAAAAAAAAAAAAAAAAAAAAAAAAAAAAAAAAAAAAAAAAAAAAAAAAAAAAAAAAAAAAAAAAAAAAAAAAAAAAAAAAAAAAAAAAAAAAAAAAAAAAAAAAAAAAAAAAAAAAAAAAAAAAAAAAAAAAAAAAAAAAAAAAAAAAAAAAAAAAAAAAAAAAAAAAAAAAAAAAAAAAAAAAAAAAAAAAAAAAAAAAAAAAAAAAAAAAAAAAAAAAAAAAAAAAAAAAAAAAAAAAAAAAAAAAAAAAAAAAAAAAAAAAAAAAAAAAAAAAAAAAAAAAAAAAAAAAAAAAAAAAAAAAAAAAAAAAAAAAAAAAAAAAAAAAAAAAAAAAAAAAAAAAAAAAAAAAAAAAAAAAAAAAAAAAAAAAAAAAAAAAAAAAAAAAAAAAAAAAAAAAAAAAAAAAAAAAAAAAAAAAAAAAAAAAAAAAAAAAAAAAAAAAAAAAAAAAAAAAAAAAAAAAAAAAAAAAAAAAAAAAAAAAAAAAAAAAAAAAAAAAAAAAAAAAAAAAAAAAAAAAAAAAAAAAAAAAAAAAAAAAAAAAAAAAAAAAAAAATTCACGTCTTTCCCTTTAGAAGAACCCCCCTTGAACTTCTTGCTAGAACCAGAAAACCCATCATTCCTCCTCTTAAAACCCGAACCAGAATCCTTCTTCACAATAGGCTTCAAATCATCCTCCATAGATAGTGCAGTGTCATAAGCATCCTTAAGGGTCTTCTGCATCCTCACAAGTGTACGGTACTCATTAGGTAAGCTTTCAACGAATCGACCAATCTTAGATAAATCATCAGGACAAAGTCGGGTACAAAATCTCAGCTTCTCCGCAAACAACCTGATATGCTCTTTCATTGACTTATCTCCTTTCTGAATAGCCAAGAATTCCCTCTCGATCATCTGTCTCTCTCGAATAGTAAAGTACTCCTTATTAAAGAGCTCAGTAAACTGCTCCCAAGTGATCTGCATCTCACCATCAACACCCAAAGTTTCTACCTGAATTTCCCACCAATCGATAGCTCCCTTACGAAACAACTGAGTAGCCAACTCCACCTTCTTGTTTTCAGGACAGTTAGCAACCCGAAAACTCTTCTCTACTTCTTTCAACCAGCGATAACCATCAATAGAATTTCCTTCCCCCGAGAACTTAGAAGGATTACAACCCCAGAAGTTACGAAGAGAAAACTCTTTAACCCTCACCCTACCACCATTCCTACAGTTTGGATTTTCACCACTAGTACCACTACCACCAGTCCGATCAGAATTATCCTTAGTATCACCTGTACGATCATCAGTAGTGGGTAATGTGTCTCGAGTGCGAGAATTAGCGTCTTCATCTTCAATGTTTCTGTTTCGGCGATTCCTAAGTAGTTCATCTCTCTCAGTTTCCACCTGTGCCAAACGCCGTTCTGACTGAGCTAAACGAGCTTGCATCTCAGCCATCTGTGCAAAAATCCTCTGTAGCTCACGGTTAGGAGGAGGAGCAGCGAATGCATCATCACCAGTACCATTAGGATTACCTCGAGTATAAACCATTTTTTTTTCTAAAAATAAACAATGAACGTTTAAGACGGATATAGAGAGAAAGATTATGGTCCTATCTATCGACAATATCAACTATAAGCAACCATTTAAATAGGCCAAAACCTACACTCTCACTCAACCCAACCCGTCCTAAAAGCAGTCTACTAAAAGGTTTAAGTCCAATCCTATGCCTCAAAGAATATGGTTCACTTAAACTCGGTCTCTGATACCAACTTGTAACACCGAACTTTATAAAAATATGGATTTCAAAATTTTTCTTAAAACACAGAGTATTGCGGAAGTTTCCATCAATTATTACATTTCCAAAATAAAAATGTTCAACTTAAATGACGGTGTTACTTGTCGGATCCAACCAAAATCAAATGAAACCCATATACGTCAAATAACGATAACAGTCAACGATATAATAAATGAGTCTGAATAAATGAGGCAATCTAGGTGAAAGTCTTCAGCTGTATCTTCTACCCATCCTCACTCTACTCTGCATCTTAACTAAGCATCAACCTGAGGTGGCACAACGTTTTCAACAAAAGGACAAGTGTCAGCTTTAAAGCCGAGTAAGATATACCACAGGTTAATATAAATGATTGCCAATTTAAAACAACTTAATAAAGAATCATACGCAGTCGAGCATGTAACAACAACAACAATATATAGCAATCGAATACACATAAGAATGATTAACAATCCTACGTGTGCCTATCGACTTAATCAACAATATTCAACTTTATCTACGTATTCAACTTAGCAACTTAATCAACTTCAACAACTTTATTCAACAATAGGTTATGCCGTTTTTATTACAACTAGAGGTGGATGACTCGCGTCACCACAATGAATACAACTACAAATGTGTGCAAAGGCGGCCGTAAGACCTTTAAGGGACCTTGCACCCGACTTGATGGGTTTTCCTTTCGGGGTCCATCAGTGTCGTTAAGGATAGGCATAACCAAATCCAGGAGAAAGCTGTTACGCAACTTGTAGTGACTGGACCTAGTCACCCAGCTAATCTCAAACTTCGAGGCCGTGCCATTGGAAGCAACTAGTCTACTCCCGCTGACAACTAAATCACACTGGTTCCTACGCGGTTCCAGTATGGGATAAGCTTACCACTTTCAACTTAGATTTATACTCGAGTTTTAACAACGATATCAACTTTAGCAACTTCTATTTCAACTTTAAGTTTAGGGCCCCTAATCGTGCACAGTGTCAACATGGCAACCTACACAAGTCTAGTGAACTAGTGTAAAAGCCAAATCAACTCAACAACTTAGCATTTCAACGAAAACAACTTTACAACTAATAACAACATTAATATCAACTATAATTCAGCATGTACAAGCGTAATAACAACAATATAAATCAACCTAATCATGCAAATCTACCCATTTCGCGAAACCCTCCAAAAGTCCCATTACCCAAACTAGCGTATGAGAAAGAAAGGTTTTAAACCACTTTTACGAAATCACCATTTTCGTTGTGCACCCCAGCGTGTCAAAAATGATATATCTTACCTCAATATCGCTTATCAACAAGCTACAAGTACAATATAATGATGGCTAGGTGCTTCCAAGAACCTAGAACAAGTATAAGATCGAAATATAAGCTAAACGAAGTGTTTTGAGCAATCTGGGCACTTGGTGCGTCGGACCACCCTCTTGGTGCATCGCATAACGGGGTTTCAATTTTCCCAAACTGAGCTGTGGTGCGCTGCACCACCCATTTGGTGCGTCGCACCTGGGGTGTCGACCAGCAAACCTAATTTCAAACTGGATCCAAACGATTCCCATTCGATCTCAAACCTTTAGCCCGACCTGGAGACATAAAATTGACCTCTTTGACAACACTTTTGATGACTCTAATCCATCAATCAATCCTTTAATCCTTTACAACATAAATCAATCATTGAATCACCCGAAAGCATGAAATCAATGATCAACCAATTAATTAACCCAACCCAAACCCTTATGGCCTGGATTAAGACTAATATAAGACTCCAACATTCAGATCTCAAATGGTAAATACTCATATTACCTGTAGATCGCTATAGGGAAGCAAAATACTAGACCAAATTCTCTCGAATCACACGTTGGAAGACTTTTCGGCTTGCAATAGATGAAGGGATGATATGGGGCTGCTAGGGTTTGTTTAGGGAATGAATAATCTGTAATCGACAACCTCAAGACACCCCCTAACTCCTTAAACCCGTTTTTAAGTTTGAGCACTTGGCAATTTTGACCCCTAAAGTAACTAATGACTTCATTATACCTCTAAATGACCCGATATCAAATACCTAACATGTAAGGACCTTTTTCTACTACAAATAGGGCACATAAATCATTTTATAGCACAATTTTCAGTCAACGATAAATTAGCAACTTTCAACTTAGCATATATGTCGTTTTACCGAATAAATCAATAAATGACCCGACAACCACGAAGTGAGCAACGATTTAACTATTTCAACTTTTGGGCAATTAATGTTTATAAAACATCTAATTTATAATAAAATTCAACTAAATTAACTAATGGGTCGTCTAAGCACTAACGGAGTTAACGGTCAACTAATAGTCAAAGATCGAAAAATGATTAGGATGTTACATAAAGTACAAGGATAAATCTTTTTAACCAACCACCTTAACACACGTATGAACTTTTGCAAAGACAAGTGGAATGTTCTTCGAAAAGTGTGTAAAGGCAAAAAGTCAATTCCTCGTAATCAGTGTTCAGACTTGTAAGGTCTAGAACACTGACAAAGCTCCAGTCGTCGATCTGGTAAGACTTCCAGTGGACTCCGCCATTTGTCAGTCTTCTTTCTTCCAACTTCAGTCTTTGACTTCAGTGAGAATGTCTTCAGTAGAATAGATCTGGACTGGAGTGAAGTCCAGTGAGCTGAAATCTGGTGACTCCAGATTTCCTATACAAGTAAGGCGCTCACTGGCCTTCCATTATTTCTGAACAAATCTTCAGTAGGACTCCAGACTTCTCGTCTGGAGTGGGTCCAGTAAAACTGACCCTAACAAATTCCCCCTATTTGTTTAGAAATAATGCAAGGTTTTTCAAGCTTCTATCTATACATTTTGTATGCTTGAAAAACACTTGTTTTGACTTAGTCTAAAAAATTTAAGTTACTGGAAAACACTTTATAGATCATCAGTGTTTCAGTTTCATCTTTTAGTTCTAACTTAGACTAAATCTGATCACTTACTTTGTGAATCAAAATTTGCAACATTATTTACAGTCATCAACAAAAATAAGTTACAATTTTGTTATATAAATACAAGTACAAGTAAATGATAAAGAGTCAGGCCCTTCTCTTTGAAGCTTGTTCTGATGTTTCTTCAGTGGCCTTCCTCTTTCCTGAAGGTGATGATGGTAAAGATTCTGCCATTCGAATACCCAGAGCAACCTCCATCTGTTGCTTCCTTTTCCATACCTTCTCTATTCTTTTCAAAAATGCTTTGACATCTGGAGACACATCAGATTTCCCCCTGAATGTCAAGCCAATCTCCTTTAGTTCAGTCCATCCAAAAGCTTGGACTGATGTATTCTTCCTTTCATCAACGAAGTTACCTTCTCTGGCCAACTTCACTTGAAACCTGGACATACCCTCATGATTTTCAGCAAGCGTGATCTCAGCATCAATGATTTTTCTGACATCAGCCCTGAACTGCATCAATTCTTCATACTTGGCTTTTTGCCTTGCCATCTGGATCATCTCTTCAGTTTCCTTGGATGCCTTTCTTTGTTCAACAACAGACTGGATTACTTCATGATTTATTCTTTGTGAAGTATCCAAGGGAATGAATGTGCTGAGGTCTGCATCTCTGAGTGCCTTGAGTTGTTTGGCTATAAGTTTGGGCAAGCCTTTCATTTTCTTTCTATACTCTATCTCCAGAGCTACAGTATTCTTCCTGATCTTTTTCTGGAGGTTCACCAGTTCCTCCGTCCTTTGTCTGATTAGTTCATCTATACTGACACCATAGGTTATTGAATCATAAGTCTGTTCTTCTAATGAGTACCTGGAGCGAACATAGACGTCATCCAATGCATCCAGACATTGATGAACTCTGGGGTCTTTCTTCATCTTTTACATCGATATGTATGCCTAACCTTCCAGCATTGTAAGAATCAAGAGTCCCCATTTTTGCCATCTCCAAATTGTGAGCCAGGAGTTCATCTTTTTGATTTTTCTTGTAAATTTCTATCATAATGCACTCCTGCTCCATTCTCTTAGAAGTGTCTTCATCAGCAGTGGGAAATTCTGATGAACCTTCAGCCATTTCAATCTCTCCTCCAGATACCACATGTTTCTTTCTTTTTACTGTCTTCAGAGTGGTTGTGATATCTGGGAATGCTTCAAACTGAGGTTCACTGGCATCAGTACCAGCAGCCTCTTCAACCTGTATACTGGCTTCAGTACCAAGTGTTTGTTGTGCACTGGCATCAGTACCAGTCACTTGTTTTTCTGGCACAATGGCTTCAGTACCAAGTGTCTTTTTCAGATCTTTGACCTTAACAATTTCAGTGGCACAACTTCTTTCTTTTTCTCAATCACCTTCTCAGACTTTTCCCCTTTGGAATGATCATCAGTCCTTGACTTAAGATCATTCCACAGCTGTTCAAGCATATGGCGTTCAGTAGATCCAAAAGTACGACCAGACACTGGGGTGGTAATGTTAACTGTTTGCCTCAGTTGTTGTACTTCCTTCTTAATGATTCCAACTTCTGAAGGAAAGTTCTTTGGCAATTCAGTGTCTAGCATTTTCACCACCTGTGGCAATAACCCATCTTGAATAGTTCTAAGTATAGACCCAGAAACTTCTTCAGTAATCTCTTTCAACATGCTATGTCTGAACTTTCGGGTGCATTCATCACTGATGGTACTGACAATAGCATCCTGATCAAGAGTGGGTCTGCTTTCCAGATTGCTCATCCTGGTTGTCAACCTACCAACTTCTTCTGTCAGACCTGCCAGTGGTTGAGCAATTTCAGCTTTCACTGCAGTCTGAACAGAGTTTACCAGTTTCTCCTCCAAACCCTGGACTGCCATTTGATAGTTTCTATGTTTTTATTGGTGGCCAGTACCAGTTCATCAAGCTTCTCAAAAACCAGTTTTTCATTCCCAACAAATATTTTCATTTCAGATGCAAGGTTATTTGACAATAAAGATTTAAAGTCAGAAACAACCTGGGAAGATGACTGGAGTGATCTCTCCAGGTCCGCCACCTTACTTAAAAGGCCTTGGACCTCGGCTGAAGCAGAAGTGGAGAGACCACTGGGAGGAGCAAGGTCAGAAGTCATTCTGGTGGCCAATGGAATTTGTGTCTGGACTGCGTTAGTGGATGTTTCAGATGTTACAGCAGTCGAGTCCAACACACGAGGAAATTCCAGTGGTGCTTCAAGTGGTGGAGGTTGAATTTGTGAAATTTGAAGTGAAGGAGGGTTGAAATAAGGAGTATTTGGTGGAATTGAAAATGGTGGTGGTGGTGGCATATTCGATTCTGGTGGTGGTGGTGGAGTATTTAGTGATTCTGGAGGAGGTGGCATTTCTGACAACTGCTCCACTTCCATTGAGACATCATCACCCAGAAAATTCATATTGGTGTCAAAATTATTTCCCTCAGACATTGGGGAATCTACCTCATCCCAATCTGGCAATTCACTGGCAACCTGTTCACCAACTTCTACATTCAAATCAAGTGGACCAAACTGCTTAATATTCTCCTGTTCAACTATTCCCGACCCATCAGCGTTCATAATATCACCTGCTGAAGAAGTCGAGACTGGAATCACTAGAGGTGTGGCTCCAGTAACCCCAGTCTGTGCAAGAGATGCATCAGACTCTAGATTTTCTTCCCTGATGGTCTCTCCAGATTCCTGTAGGGAAGAATCTGGATGACTGGTCTCGGTTCTACTGGAAGCAACCGGTATACCTCCCAGTCTAAGACGTCTACTTGTTCTTGGTCGTCTGGAGGGGTTTTCTTGCAAAACATTTTCTTGTTGCTGTAGGTCAGAAGCCACTTGGGTCACTGGTGGCTCTACTTCAGCATCAAGAACTCCAGCGGGTTCGTCATCAACTTGAAGCCCGCCTGGAGCCTCTTCCAAGTCATCCCGTTGAAAATTTGTGAGCATATTTGGAGGAATATTTACCTCATTTGCTAATGACTTTAACTGGGTTAAATCACGCAAATACTCACAAACAGAAAAGTGAGTAGTCTCAAAATCATATTCATCACCCAGAGCCCTTTTAAAAACTAGGGAAAGAAAACGAATAAATGGTACAAAGGCTTTTCTACCTTTTACCCTCAGACGATCCACCAGGTCGTCGAAAATAATCTGAGCAAAATCCACTTTGTACCCAAACCATAGACAATATGCGATCTGGAGTTGTGTTTGGTTAATCTGATCAAGCCCTCCAGATCCGCCTCCTAAGCACTCAACTAAATGAGTGAAGAAAAATCTCCATGAGTCCGTCAGTTTACTCATGTAGATTGTACCTTTCCTTAGTAACTGGCCATGCTCATCCAAAATATCTGAGTGCCCCATCAATCTACATACATCCCTCAAATTAAGACCAGAGGGAAATACAACGGGCAACTCATTTACTGCAAAATAATTCAAATCGAGAGTGTCTCGAAGAGAATCAACAGTTAGACGCAATGGTCTGGTACCTTGTCTCAGTGTGTATGTGATTGATTTATCTGAATCAACATACTCAGCCGTGTACCAAAATTCACACAAATATTCGTGGTACATTTTTCCCGGATTTAGGGTTAAGGCACCATATAAATGACAAGATAGGAAGAAAGAGTTCATTCTTCCAATGAGGGATTGTGCTTGATGGGTAGTACTGGAAAGCTTTGCCATCCAATTATTCATATTGATACGAATGACTTTTGCCTCTAATGTAATATGCTCTACTTTTTTCACATTTGCGACAGGAGCATATTCGGCAGCAAGAAGGTTTTTATTTGAGTTTGATTGTCTGGGAGCCATTGTATTGATGGGAAGATGAAGATGAAAGATGAAAAAAGATATGAAATTAGGGTTTTATGAAGATTTTATGCAGTAAATATGAGAGAGATTTATGATTGGAATTGAATGAAGAAGAAAGTAAATGAAGGAATTTGGGAGTAAATATGTTTGAAGTAAATGCAAATGAAAGTGAAAGTGGGTATTTATATAGGTGAGAGAGTGTGGAATTCAAACGGTTAATTTGAATTTATAAATTGTAATTTTGATCGGCTTTTGAAGTCCGCATTTAATGTTTCACATCACAAAATATAAATGTGTGACGGTTGACAGCCCACAAAAACTAACCCACTTGTACTTTTTCTGTTCCCAAGGTAAAAATACCATCATTTCTTTGAAAAATATCTTTGCCACGTGGATAATTACAGTAAATATCCACTCAAAAAGTTTGTTTACGTGGCATGCACAATGACCAAGTATTTAAATTTTATGACAGACAAACCAAGACTCATTTCAGTGCATCTGGAGGTTGACTAGACACTCCAGTATCACTGGTGGATTAGGCCAGTGAAGCATGCACTGCTGGCATACTGGAGGGACTCTCCAGTAAGGTACCAACAAAAGACCATTTAAGTGAGACTGGCAACCTCAAACGTGCACATCAACTAATACAGACAAATGAGAGGGACACATTTACAAGACGACTGAAGTCATCTCAAACATGCACTTCAACCTATCTAAGTACCAGTGAGAGGGACACATTTACAAGGTACCAGTAATATTTTCCAGAAATTTTCTTCCAGTGAGAAAATAAATTCCCCCTGAAATTAAAACATTTTAAGGACAAAAATATTTCACAAAGAGTCTTCCCCCTGGAATGTTGATCCATAAATCTAATAATGTAAAGATAGTACACAAAGGCGTTTAATATCTTTATGCTATTATAGATTTATAAATCTTTAAATCAAAGATCTCTGATAGTACACAAAGGCGTTCAATACCAAGGTTCCAGATTTAAGAGTTTAACATTCCCAACTCACCAACAAGATATTCAAAGGTTTTAACATCCAGTGGTTTAGTAAAAATGTCAGTGAGTTGTTTGTCAGTGGGGATAAAATGGAGTTCGATGTTATTTTTCATAATATGATCACGAATAAAATGATACCTGAGATCAATGTGCTTTGTCTTTCAGTGCATGACTGGATTGTTTGAGATATCAATGACACTGGTATTATCACAAAAGATTGGGGTCTTTGAATACTTAATACCATAATCAAGCAACTGGTTCTTCATCCAGAGTATCTGAGCGCAACAACTGGCTGCAGACACGTATTCTGCTTCAGCAGTGGATAAGGAAACTGAAGTTTGCTTCTTACTAGTCCAGCTAACCAGTTTGCCACCAAGGAAATGACATCCACCAGTAGTGGATTTCCTGTCTATCTTACAACCTGCATGATCTGAATCTGAATAACCCATTAGATCCATGCCTGAGCCTTTGGGATACCAAAGACCCAAACTGGGACACCTTTAAGGTACTTCAGTATGCGCTTTACAGCAAGCATATGAGATTCTTTTGGATTAGACTGATATCTGGCACATAAACATGTTGAAAACATAATATCTGGTCTACTGGCAGTTAAATACATCAGTGAACCAACCATGCCTCTATAGACAGTGATGTTCACTGGTTTCCCATCTGGATCAGAGTCCAGTGTCAATGGTGCAGAAATTGGAGTGAGTTTAGATGGTGAAGAATTCATATCGAATTTCTTTAAAAGATCTCTAACATATTTCTCTTTATTAATAAAAATTGTAACACCCGACGTTTAAAAATATGGGTTTTCAAAAATCTTTCACCTAACGGTGTTAAATTGCGGAAGTAAAGACTGTAAAAGTCAAAACCGATAAAAACATTTCGGTTTCTGCATTTAGTTGGTGTTACATGCCATATTAAACAATAGTTCAAATGAAAACCCAACGGTTGCCCAACATTAAACAACCGTTCACACATTACTACATAAATTCGACATCAAATGGAAATGTAAACAAAAGTCTCCATAATAAGCAACTATGGGTAGCTAAGGAATCTGCATGCTTTCTACCCACGCTCACACGTCCTGCATCTACTAGCCCTTCAAGCTAAACCTGAGGGAACAACCACATTAAAGAAACAAGTGTTAGCTATAAGAATAGCTAAGTAAGATCACACTTAAGTTAAAAGCATTTGTCCAATTAAAACATTTCTTCATTATTAGACAAACTCGTTAGGCACAACACACAACACACGTAACTGCATATCAACTTCATATCAATTAGGATAACCATCCTAAATGTGCCTATCCTGCATTAGTTCACACATTATCACACATATCTTCGTTATCTGCATATAGGTGTGCCCTGCATCACACCCGACTAGATAGTAACCCAAAGGGCTAATCATCGTACGTCGTTAAGGAATGGCAAGCCAATCCCAGAGTAATCCGTATGTGGTGGTTGGTCAAACCCCTCGTATTACTCGCCCTGCATTATAAAGACCATGTTGCAAGGAGCCACCCAAGCAACAACGACGTCAACGCACTTAGCCGGGCTAGGGCAAGTACGGGTTAAGCTTAACACTTTCCCTGCATCAAAGTTTAACGAGCTCGATCCTCCATTATTTAGTTTAGGTGACGGCATTACCTAAACATTTACTACGTTTACTGCTTTTACGTTTTGGGCCCTTAAACGTGCACGTGTCATGGCAACTTAACAGGTCTAGTGAACTAGATGAACAAGCCATACAATCATGCACATATCAACAATCAACAACATATACTACATCTCAAAGCACCACAAGCTACTTCGTAATACTACTTAAACTGCATAACAATATACTACATTAAGCAATACTTCATTGCACTACGTTAGGGTCTGCATTTCAGGTCTCATGGTCAACTACATATCCCATAATACCTCCCGTGTAACCCCATATGCCCACATGCAATATAAAGATACCAAATGGAAGTATTTATGTTTTGAAACCAGCTTTTAGTTGAATCCCCCAGCGTGTCAAAGTAGTGTATCTTACCTCGGCGTAGTCCACAACAACCAACAACTAGTTACAATGCAAGTAACTATGCTCGTTTACCTATAATTAGTGAACAAGTATTAGACAACTACATTCTCACGTTACTAAGGTCATAAACTAGACCCACACACACTTTAAAGACTCACTTTAGTTTCAGGTCTAATCTACGTGTCAAACGACGTTATAGTTCAAAATATAACATTTCCTGAAAACTGATGAGTTGCGCCGCAACTTAGAGTTGCGCCGCAGCTCAGGCCTTTTGTTGCGCCGCAATGCTTCATATTGCGCCGCAACTAATCTCACTGGAAACCAGTTGCGCCGCAACTCGTTGCGATCCTGCACCACTTAGATCGATTTCATCCCAAACCAGATCCAAACCATTCCAAATCAATTTTCAGACCTTTGTACATCAAAATCCTTCATATTGAAATCATTACAAAGCATTACAACCAACAATTACATCCTACATAACTTTAATCCATCAAAACCACCATTAATCTTCATTAAACGATTTCACCACAACCCTATAATTAATCCTAATGACTCAAATAATCAAAAGGACCAGAAATCAATAACATAATACCTTCTTTACCTGTAGATCACTAGAGGGATGCAAATCACTTGACAAAACACACCCGAATCACACGTAGGAAAGCTTTTCGGCTTACAATTTGATGGAAGAACTATGGGAAGGCTTAGGGTTTGTTTTGAGAGTGTAATGGCTGCAAATTATGACCTAATGACACCCTCTCATTCCCTAATCCCGTTTTTGACTTTTCCCCTATGTCAAAACTAACCCCTAGGCTTCCTAATGCTTCATTATTGGTCACAAACTACATTATTGACCATATACAACATTAATCCTTGATTAAATGTCACTACATAGACATTAATCTTCATATTACACACATTTTTACTACATTAACATTTAGGCTTTCAAGCCTCACACATAACACACAATAACTACGTTTAAGCATTAAATCTAAAATAGACTTAACGATACACACGATATTGACTTAACGGCATTAGTCAACTAGTAAAGAAAAGTTGAGGATGTTACAATTACCTCCCCCTTAAGAGGATTCCGTCCCCGGAATCTCTTCATTAAGGAACAACTCGGGATACTTTTCCTTCATTACTGCTTCAGTTTCCCACGTTAAGCTTTCTCCATGATTATGCTTCCACTTAATCAACACAAGGTCAATCACGTTTCGGCGTAACTTCTTTTGCTTCCTTCCAAGTATCGCCACTGGTTCATCTACGATTCTCTTCATTGGGTCAATACTCACATCTTTGATAGGAATCACACTTGACTCCTCCGCTAAGCATTTCCTCAAGTAAGATACATGGAAGGTGTTGTGAATTCCATCCAATTCTGGAGGTAATTCCAACTGATATGCTACATCTTTAATGCGTTTCAAGACTTTAAAAGGTCCAATAAAACGTGGACTCAACTTTCCCTTCTTTCCAAATCGAATGACCCCTTTCCATGGTGAGACTTTTAGCATCACTAAATCCCCTACATTGAACTCAATCGGTCTCCTCTTCTTATCTGCATATGTTTTCTGTCTTTCTCTAGCCACACGTAAAGCTTCTTTAGCTACATTAACCTTTTCAGAGGTAACTTCAATAATTTCGGGACCGGTCAATTGCTTTTCACCGGGCTCCATCCAACAACTTGGAGTCCTACACCTTCTTCCATATAACATCTCAAATGGTGGCATTCCAATGCTTGCATGGTGACTATTGTTGTAAGCAAACTCAATCATCCTCAAGTGATCATCCCATGCTCCACCATATTCAAGTACACACGTTCTCAACATATCCTCCAAGGTTTGAATGGTTCTCTCACTTTGCCCATCAGTTTGAGGATGATAGGCGGTACTCAAATTTATTCTACTACCCAACTCCCGTTGAAGACCCTTCCAAAAGTTTGACACAAACCTCGAGTCTCGATCCGAAACAATAGATAAGGGAACTCCATGTTTCGCAACTACTTCATCAATGTATAACTTTGCCATCTTCGTTAAAGGCACATCTTGTCGGGTAGCTAGAAAATGAGCACTCTTCGTCAATCTATCTACAATCACCCATATCATATCATTTCCTTTCGGCGTTTTAGGTAGCTTCGTTACAAAGTCCATGGTAATATGATCCCATTTCCACTCGGGAATGTCCAATTGATGTAACAAACCATACGGCTTTTGATGGTCCGTTTTCACACGTGCACACGTCAAACACTTTGCTACAAAATGAGCTACCTCTCCTTTAATATCCGGCCACCAATAAATCGGCTTCAAATCTGCATACATTTTGGTGACACCGGGATGAACCGAATATCTACTTCTATGGGATTCCTCAAGGATCAATTCTCGGTTACCACCAAGCAATGGCACCCAAATCCGACCCTTGTATGTTTTGAACCCACGGCTATTAGTCTCCATCACAAGTCGTTTCTTCTTTCCAATGCCTTCATTATCAATGTTATCCTTCATTAATGCCTTCACTTGTGCTTCTTTAATACGTTCTAATAGTCCCGACTTTGCTTGAACTTGCATGCTCATCAACTTACATGAAGAACTTTGCACTTTCCTACTTAGTGCATCCGCCACTACATTGGCTTTACCCGGATGATATTTGATTTCACAATCGTAATCCTTAAGTAATTCCATCCACCTCCTTTGTCTCACGTTCATCTCCTTTTGATTAAAGACATACTGCAAACTTTTATGATCGGTAAACAAAGTGCATTTTGTACCATAAAGGTAATGTCTCCACAATTTCAAAGCAAATACAACCACTGCCAACTCAAGATCATGGGTAGGGTAATTCTTCTCATGTGGCTTTAACTGGCGTGAGGCATAAGCAATCACCTTGTCCCTCTGCATAAGGACACAACCCAAACCCGTAATAGATGCATCACTATACACAACCAAACCATCAGTTCCTTCAGGCAAGGCAAGTATAGGAGCTTCACACAACTTCTTCTTTAATGTTTGAAATGCCTTCTCCTGTTTATCGGTCCACTCATACTTTACTACTTTCTTCGTTAGTTCAGTCATAGGCTTGGCTATTCGGGAGAAATCCTGAATGAATCTTCTATAATATCCAGCCAAACCAAGAAAACTTTTAATCTCCGTAGGAGTCTTTGGCTGTTCCCACTTTGAAACAGCTTCAATCTTTGAAGGATCTACTTTAATACCTTCGGATGAAATAACATGACCAAGAAACTGCACTTCTCGAAGCCAAAACTCGCATTTAGAAAACTTGGCATACAACTTCTTCTCCCTCAACACCTCCAAATCTGCTTTCAAGTGCTCACGGTGTTCATCTTCTGACTTAGAATAGATCAAGATATCGTCAATAAACACAATAACAAAATGATCTAGAAAGGGACGGCATACCCGATTCATTAAATCCATAAACGCGGCTGGAGCATTAGTCAACCCAAACGGCATGACCAAAAACTCATAATGCGCATATCTAGTCCGGAAAGCTGTCTTTGCTACATCCTCCTTCTTAACCTTCAATTGATGATAACCGGACCGCAAATCTATCTTTGAAAAATACGAAGCACCATGTAATTGATCAAAGAGATCATCAATTCGTGGTAGAGGATATTTATTCTTAACCGTTCGCTTATTCAACTCACGGTAGTCTATGCACATGCGCATAGATCCATCCTTCTTTTTTAACAAAGAGAACCGGAGCTCCCCAAGGCGAGGAACTAGGTTGAATGAACCCTTTGTCAAGTAATTCCTGAAGTTGGGACATTAACTCTTTCATTTCTGTAGGAGCTAATCGGTATGGTGCTTTTGCAACAGGTGTAACACCGGGAATAAGATCTATCTGAAAAGTAACTTCACGATCGGGAGGAATACCGGGAAGATCATCGGGAAACACATCGGGAAAATCGGATACTACATCAACACTAGCAATAGAAGGCTTCTCCTTTCTTACATCAATAACATAGGCCAAGAAATGACTCTTATTCTTCCTTATACATTTAATAGCCCTCATCATACTAATGATCTTTATTCCCCCTCTCTTCTTATCTCCATAAACCGTTACCACATTACCATCGGGTGTAGAAAAGCGAATAATCTTTTGTGAACACAAAATACTAGCTTCATTTCTAGACAACCAATCCACACCAATCACCACATCAAAACCGGCTAGGGTAGTAGGTAATAACTGGACCGGAAACAAACGACCTTCAATCTCAATGTCACAATCATCAGATCCCACACGTATATCACTAACCGTACCATTAGCAATCTCTACCTCTATCGAGCAATCTAAAGGGGTAGTGACTCTTCCTAGCTTAGGAGCAAATAAAGTAGACACAAACGACCTATTTGCACCAGAATCAAATAAAACAGAGGCAGGTTTTGAATTAACAAGGAAAGTACCACTTACCACCTCGTCGTTGTTCTTAGCATCATCCACAGTCATCTGCAAAGCTCTCACTTTTGTTGTTGAAGTGGCTGCTTTCTTCCCGTCATTCTTCATTTGTGGGCAATTGGCAATAAAATGACCCGTTTCTTGACATTTGTAGCAACGAGTTTTGTCCCTACATTCTGTTGCAAGATGTCCCGACTTCCCACACTTATGACACCTTCTTGTCTTGTAGGAACATTGACCCTCATGAACATTCTTGCAAAAAGCACACCAAGACCCCTTCTTCTTAGTATCTTTGTCACCACTTAAGCTAGAATTCCCACGAAACTTCTTATTATTATTATTGTTGTTAGATGACCAATTTGACCTTCTTTTGAACCCTGCTTTCTTGTCATCAACTTTCTCCACAACTTTCACACTTTTGTAGTCATCATCCAACTTCTTTGACTCCTTAACAGCCGCCGACAAAGTCACATGCTGCCTACATAATCCACGATAACTAACGGGAAGACCATCACAATAAGCCTCAATTTGGTCCTCCTGCCTTCGAACCAAGTGTCCAACAAACTTCAACTTCTCCATAAATGAGTGTGCATATTCAGAAATTGCACCAGGTTTAGCAACCAACGATCTAAACTCCTATTCAATCAATCTTAACTCACGCGTTCCCACATACTCCTCTAGAAACTTCTCCTTAAATGTTCCCCAAGGCATAACTGCAAGTACCTCAGGAGCCATAGAAACTGTAGTAGCCCTCCACCAATTGCGGGCATTCTTCTTTAACATCCTACTAGCACACAAAACCTTCATATCATCGGGACAATAGCATGAAGCAAACACTACCTCAATGTCCTCAATCCACTCCATAGCACTAACTGCATTTTGGGTACCATCAAACTCCTTGGCACCACATTTCTGAAAGCTTTCATATTTGAAGTTATTAACACGAGGTGCATTAACAACTCCAAGTCCTCCACCATTAACTCCATTAACACCCACGGCTGCCATGGATGGTTCAGCACTTTGGGAGGGATTGGAGTAATTCCCTTCCGAACGCTCACCTCTTTGTTCACTCCCAATCCTTTCTGCATTTCTTTCAGCCCTCAATTGAGCTAACTCCTCTTCATTTCTCATTAAAAGAGCTCGAATAGTTCTCAACTCTTCATGTAATTGGGCTTGATTGGGAACCTGTTCAATTACCGGGTTTGCCCTATCTACTTCAGAGGCGGTTGGTGGATCACCAAGCCGAATTCCTGGATTAAACCCACGGGGTGGCCTTTGCTCTACTTCATTTCCAGCCCCGTTTCCATTAGGAGGAACACCACCACCATTTCCTCCTGCTCTCTGGTTACTAGCTCTAGTATTTGCCATTAACTCTACAAGGCAACGACGATGGTTAGCAAGAGTTAAAGAGTGACTACATATGTTAAGGCCATACTACATATAACTACCTTATCACACACAATAAACAAGCCTTAAATCACACTCTCACTCACTCCCCAACCCGTCTTAAAGCATTCCACTTCATTAGCTAGGCATCCTACTTAAGCCTAACCTACTTCTCATCGGTCTAAGTCCAAAATCCTACGGCATAGGTCGAATTTTGATTCACTTAAACCATTGCTTTGATACCAACTTGTAACACCCGACGTTTAAAAATATGGGTTTTCAAAAATCTTTCACCTAACGGTGTTAAATTGCGGAAGTAAAGACTGTAAAAGTCAAAACCGATAAAAACATTTTGGTTTCTGCATTTAGTTGGTGTTACATGCCATATTAAACAATAGTTCAAATGAAAACCCAACGGTTGCCCAACATTAAACAACCGTTCACACATTACTACATAAATTCGACATCAAATGGAAATGTAAACAAAAGTCTCCATAATAAGCAACTATGGGTAGCTAAGGAATCTGCATGCTTTCTACCCACGCTCACACGTCCTGCATCTACTAGCCCTTCAAGCTAAACCTGAGGGAACAACCACATTAAAGAAACAAGTGTTAGCTATAAGAATAGCTAAGTAAGATCACACTTAAGTTAAAAGCATTTGTCCAATTAAAACATTTCTTCATTATTAGACAAACTCGTTAGGCACAACACACGTAACTACATATCAACTTCATATCAATTAGGATAACCATCCTAAATGTGCCTATCCTGCATTAGTTCACACATTATCACACATATCTTCGTTATCTGCATATAGGTGTGCCCTGCATCACACCCGACTAGATAGTAACCCAAAGGGCTAATCATCGTACGTCGTTAAGGAATGGCAAGCCAATCCCAGAGTAATCCGTATGTGGTGGTTGGTCAAACCCCTCGTATTACTCGCCCTGCATTATAAAGACCATGTTGCAAGGAGCCACCCAAGCAACCACTACGTCAACGCACTTAGCCGGGCTAGGGCAAGTACGGGTTAAGCTTAACACTTTCCCTGCATCAAAGTTTAACGAGCTCGATCCTGCATTATTTAGTTTAGGTGACTACATTACCTAAACATTTACTACGTTTACTGCTTTTACGTTTTGGGCCCTTAAACGTGCACGTGTCATGGCAACTTAACAAGTCTAGTGAACTAGATGAACAAGCCATACATTCATGCACATATCAACAATCAACAACATATACTACATCTCAAAGCACCACAAGCTACTTCGTAATACTACTTAAACTGCATAACAATATACTACATTAAGCAATACTTCATTGCACTACGTTAGGGTCTGCATTTCAGGTCTCATGGTCAACTACATATCCCATAATACCTCTCGTGTAACCCCATATGCCCACATGCAATATAAAGATACCAAATGGAAGTATTTATGTTTTGAAACCAGCTTTTAGTTGAATCCCCCAGCGTGTCAAAGTAGTGTATCTTACCTCGGCGTAGTCCACAACAACCAACAACTAGTTACAATGCAAGTAACTATGCTCGTTTACCTATAATTAGTGAACAAGCATTAGACAACTACATTCTCACGTTACTAAGGTCATAAACTAGACCCTACACACACTTTAAAGACTCACTTTAGTTTCAGGTCTAATCTACGTGTCAAACGACGTTATAGTTCAAAATATAACATTTCCTGAAAACTGATGAGTTGCGCCGCAGCTCAGGCCTTTTGTTGCGCCGCAATGCTTCATATTGCGCCGCAACTAATCTCACTGGAAACCAGTTGCGCCGCAACTCGTTGCGATCCTGCACCACTTAGATCGATTTCATCCCAAACCAGATCCAAACCATTCCAAATCAATTTTCAGACCTTTGTACATCAAAATCCTTCATATTGAAATCATTACAAAGCATTACAACCAACAATTACATCCTACATAACTTTAATCCATCAAAACCACCATTAATCTTCATCAAACGATTTCACCACAACCCTATAATTAATCCTAATGACTCAAATAATCAAAAGGACCAGAAATCAATAACATAATACCTTCTTTACCTGTAGATCACTAGAGGGATGCAAATCACTTGACAAAACACACCCGAATCACACGTAGGAAAGCTTTTCGGCTTACAATTTGATGGAAGAACTATGGGAAGGCTTAGGGTTTGTTTTGAGAGTGTAATGGCTGCAAATTATGACCTAATGACACCCTCTCATTCCCTAATCCCGTTTTTGACTTTTCCCCTATGTCAAAACTAACCCCTAGGCTTCCTAATGCTTCATTATTGGTCACAAACTACATTATTGACCATATACAACATTAATCCTTCATTAAATATCATTACATAGACATTAATCTTCATATTACACACATTTTTACTACATTAACATTTAGGCTTTCAAGCCTCACACATAACACACAATAACTACGTTTAAGCATTAAATCTAAAATAGACTTAACGATACACACGATATTGACTTAACGGCATTAGTCAACTAGTAAAGAAAAGTTGAGGATGTTACAAAAATACCATCTCTGGTCTGTTTAATCTGGAGTCCTAGAAAATATGTTAATTCACCCATTAAACTCATCTCATATTCTGATGCTATTATTTTTGAAAATTTCTTGCACATATTTTCATCAGTAGAGCCAAAAATAATATCATCAACATAAATTTGTACCAACAGAAGATTACCTTTTTCACGAAGAATAAATAAGGTATTGTCAATTGAACCTCTTTTAAAGCCATTTTTCAATAAGTGTTTAGTCAGAGTATCATACCAGGCTCGTGGGGCTTGTCTCAGACCATAAAGTGCTTTGTCCAGACGATATACCCAGTGTGGATGCTTTTTATCAACGAAACCTGGTGGTTGCTTGACATAAACCTCTTCTTCCAATTTTCCATTTAAAAATGCACTCTTTACATCCATTTGGTAGACCTTGAACTGATGATGAGCAGCAAATGCTAAGAATATTCTGATTGCTTCAAGTCTAGCCACTGGAGCAAATGATTCATCAAAATCAACATCTGACTGGCAGTACCCTTGTGCTACCAGTCTGGCCTTGTTTCTGATAACATGACCATCTTCATCTACCTTGTTTCTGAAGACCCATCTGGTGCCAATTGGTTCTTTCTTTACAACTGGGAAAGGGGCCATGTACCAAACCTTGTTCCTTTCAAACTGGTGAAGCTCTTCTTGCATAGCTGTCACCCAGCTTGGATCTTCCATAGCCTCGTCAATTTCCTTTGGTTCTATCAGTGATAAGAAACTGACATATAAACATTGTTCACTGGAGGCTCTTCTGGTCTGAACCCCTCTACCGGAGTCTCCTATGATCTGATCGATAGGATGAGATTTTGTCCACCTAGAGTATTGACCAGGATTGTTACTAACGACAATATCAGTGCAAGAGTGCAGTTGAGTCTCCTATGGTGTTGTTTTAGGAGGAGGATCTTGCCAGACTATTTCAACATCTTCATTTGAATCAGTAAGATCACGATTTGCATCATGAAATTCTTCATTTGAAGGTATTTCTTGAAATACTGGTTCAGATTGAAATTCTTCATTTGAAGACATTTCTGGTATAATTTCAACTGATACTGATACTGGAGAAGTAGTACGAACATCTGATCCAATAATAAGTTCAGAGGGTAGTTTGAAACTTACTGAAGGATAGAAAGGAGTACTACTGTGGGTTTTCTTCTTTTGAACTGGTTCCAAGTCAGGATGACTGGAAGCTTCTTTAGGTGAATCTTTATTGTAGTTGATAGGATCAGATTCATAGAAGACAATTGGATTTACTGGGGGAGAATCAAGGGCTGGCTTTTTATTAATTGCATTATTTGATTCATCAAATGTGACGTGTATTGACTCATGAACCTTCTCCAGTCTCTTGTTGAAGACTCTGAAGCCTTTGCGAATGGCTGAATATCCTAAGAAATATCCTTCATCAGCTTTGGCATCAAATTTGCCTAGCTGACTGGAATCGTTCAGAATGTAAACTGGACATCCAAAAACGTGAAAATAACCAATATTTGGTTTTCGATTTCCTAATATTTCATAGGATGTCTTCTTGTGTCGCTTCACATACACTGATCGATTCGGGGTGTGGCAAGCAGTTGCAATTGCCTCAGCCCAGAAACTGGTAGGAAGACCAGATTCAGCAAGCATACTTCTGGCAGCTTCTATCAGCGTTCGATTTTTCCTTTCTACCACTCCATTTTGCTCTGGAGTGCGTGCTGAAGAGAAGTTCTGAGAGATGCCAGTGTCAGTACATAATTTCTCCAGAGTTGCATTCTGGAATTCTGTTCCATTATCACTTCTTAACTGACACACTTTTCGCTTATATTTGAGTTTAATTTGCTTGATAAGAGCAATGATTTCAGCAGCAGCTTCATTTTCAGACCTGAGAAAGATAACCCATCAATATCTGGAGAATTCATCAACTATCACTAGAGTGTATCTTTTACCAGCACGAGTCTGAACATTCACTGGACCAAAAAGATCCATATGAAGCATATGAAGTGGTTCAGATATGCTAAAATTCTGCTTGGTCTTGAAACTGGTACGTTTCTGCTTTCCCATCTCACATCCTGGACATGGCCTTTCCTTTTTGAAGGAAACTGAAGGTATCCCATCTGCCAGTTGTTTTCTAGACAACTTATTAATATTTTTGAAATTTAAATGGGATAACCTTTTATGCCATAACCAGTTTGTGTCTTCATCAGCTTGAGTATAGAAACACTGCTCTGAAGGAGAGCTTTCCATATCCATAACATACACATTTCCTCTTCTGGGAGCAATCAATACTACCTTCCAGTCCTTGTTGAATACAATACCCTGAGCAATATTGAACAAAACTTGATAGCCATCATCACACAGTTGACTTACACTGATCAGGTTATATTTCAAACCATTAACAAATGCAACTCGTCTGAATTTGACTTGTCCATTGTTCAGAACACCATACCCATCAGTTTTTCCACAACCATCATTTCCAAAAGTAATGGAGGGTCCATCAGAAATTATGAACTCCTCCAGCAGGGTCTTACATCCGGTCATCGTCCTGCCAACTGCACTGTCAAGATACTAGATAAATTTCTTTCGATCGCCCTGCACATCCACTAGATTGATTAGTTAGATTTGGGAACCCATCGACTGATGGGTTCACTGGACCCTCCCTTATAGGTCCCTGGAAGTATCTGGTTGAGTTCACTTTCTTCCAAAACGGATTTATCTGCAAATGTAATGTTAGAACTATTTTAATTCGTGTTCTAATGCGGAAGTAAGGTGATCAACAATGGTGGAAAGTGTGTGTGTTAGTGTGTGTTCTTGAGAGAGAAAGGTGTGAAATGTGGGAAGCAGGATTGATTGATTATCAAATGTGTGTAAAAGGCTTTTCCAGGCTTACAAAATATGAAGGCTTGAGGGGTATTTATACTCTAAGTATATTACAAAAGCTCCCCCTCAACCTTACATTATATACATAAAATACAATGTTTGGAAATACAACTAAGCACTATTTTATATTTCTAACATTCTCCCCCTTAGTGCTTGGTTGTCCATCATCACTTTCTATGTTGTCTCCTTCTCTTGTTTGCACGTCTTTGCTTGTTCTTTCTTTTCTTATATCGTCGTGCAGCATTTGAGGTTGATGGCTTGTCAATCTTTGAACTCCAGAATGCTCTCTTCTTGTAACTGTTCCATGAGTCATACCAAAACTTCTTAGGGATGAAGTGCCAGTTATCACCAACAGGACGTTCATCTGGCAATTTGATATTATCTTGGAAGTTTATAGGAGGAATGTTGTGAGGACCACGTTCATGACTAGGATTCCAATGAACCCATGAACCTGTCTTGGTATGAATAATTCCTTCTTGGGATTTGGGAGTTCTTGTGACAATGAGATCTCTAATCTTCTGACGCATATCAAGAGTATCTTTGATACGTCTTATATGATCTTCTCTCTGAGACTTGATTTGTTCATCTTCTTCATTGTCAGAATCTTCATCTATTGCATTCAGAATTGATTGACAATATTTCAAGGTACCATCTGAATATTTGGAAAACTCAGAGGCACGAATGAAGATCTTTTTCTTCAGTCGATTAATGAAGACAAATCCATCCAAATTTTCAATTGGATCTCCAATCTGATATGAATCTAGCTCATAACCTCTGGCTCTTTGGTTTGGTTTTGTAAGGTTAATCCTGCTAGTTCTTCTTTCTAATCCAATCTGAAAGTCATTGAACTCATAGAATCTGATCAATGCTTGAATATGACTTTTCAATGCTTCGTAGGCTAGAAGTTGATCTGGAGTCTTGATGATCAGATAGGCATATTGGTTGTAGAGAAATAAGATGTCTGAGATCGTCATATGTTGAAAAGATTCTTCTTGAACAACATAGATATTGCCATCTGCTCGACGAACTCTGAATCGAATAAGTCTAAGATTGTGGTTTTTGAGAGGAGTAAATAATTGAAGGATTTTAGTGATTGGGATTTGAAATTGCTGATACCACCATTCAGCTCTTACAGAACTTTCAGCATTCATTAGCTCCATATATGCATCTCTTTGACCTTGATGCCTGAACAGAAAGAATGCTCTTAATCGGTTCAAGGTCATGTTGAGTCTTTCACTTGGTGAGCAATAGATTTGAAAGGCTCTTTCTTCAAGATATCTTGCTCTGCACACAATTTCTTCAGGTCTTGTGCTTAAATCCAAGATTTGTTCATAATTCTCAGCAAAATAACCCTCATTGATCCGCCATATCTTATTTCTTGAGATCCTTGGATGTCTAACTCCTTGTCCAAGTTCATTGGGAGTCTCAAGATTTTCTGTGTTTCTGAGATGATAAACTATCTCTTCAAAGATATCTTCTCCATATTCTTCTTGAACTACACTTGCTGGAGCATCATCAGGTTTATCAGAATCAGCCTCATCATTATTACCATTTTCTGGTTGAAATGGATCAGGATCACTTGACTCATCAGAACTTGATGTGGAAGAATAATAATGAGAAATATTTCTGATGAGTGGAGGTAAATCATCCGAATCTTCTTGAATTTGAGTTCCTCCTCCTTGAGTCTCTGTTACAACTTCTTGAACAGTTTCTTGATCATCTTGAGCTTGTGTTTCATGACCCTCTCTAATATCTCTCATATTCTCCCCCTCGGGTTGATCATCAGGATCTTGATCATCCCGACGCCTTGAGATATTAGCCAGTCGACATTGTTGATTAAGCTCGGTGACTCGCTTTTGAAGAGCTTCAATTTGAGCCTGTTGTTCCTGTTGTGTATTTTGGAAAGACAAGTATGCAAGAAGTGATTGAAAAATAGATCGTTTATGTGAAGAAAGATGGGGTTCTTCTGATCTCAACCGATTCATGAGAGCAACAATTAGAGTATCGGTAGATAACCCACTGGTGGCAATTCTGTTTGGTGAGCAATCGCTTAAGTATTCGGATGAATCAGATGAATCAGAAGAAGAGCTGGAAGAATGATGTGGTGAATTTGGATCAGGAAATGATTGTGGTGGTGGTGGTGGTGGTATGG
>CM067167.1:193588438-193638438 GCA_034093135.1 Erigeron breviscapus | reverse complement strand
TTGTTGTTGTTGTTGTTGTTGTTGTTGTTGTTGTTGTTGTTGTTGTTGTTGTTGTTGTTGTTGTTGTTGTTGTTGTTGTTGTTGTTGTTGTTGTTGTTGTTGTTGTTGTTGTTGTTGTTGTTGTTGTTGTTGTTGTTGTTGTTGTTGTTGTTGTTGTTGTTGTTGTTGTTGTTGTTGTTGTTGTTGTTGTTGTTGTTGTTGTTGTTGTTGTTGTTGTTGTTGTTGTTGTTGTTGTTGTTGTTGTTGTTGTTGTTGTTGTTGTTGTTGTTGTTGTTGTTGTTGTTGTTGTTGTTGTTGTTGTTGTTGTTGTTGTTGTTGTTGTTGTTGTTGTTGTTGTTGTTGTTGTTGTTGTTGTTGTTGTTGTTGTTGTTGTTGTTGTTGTTGTTGTTGTTGTTGTTGTTGTTGTTGTTGTTGTTGTTGTTGTTGTTGTTGTTGTTGTTGTTGTTGTTGTTGTTGTTGTTGTTGTTGTTGTTGTTGTTGTTGTTGTTGTTGTTGTTGTTGTTGTTGTTGTTGTTGTTGTTGTTGTTGTTGTTGTTGTTGTTGTTGTTGTTGTTGTTGTTGTTGTTGTTGTTGTTGTTGTTGTTGTTGTTGTTGTTGTTGTTGTTGTTGTTGTTGTTGTTGTTGTTGTTGTTGTTGTTGTTGTTGTTGTTGTTGTTGTTGTTGTTGTTGTTGTTGTTGTTGTTGTTGTTGTTGTTGTTGTTGTTGTTGTTGTTGTTGTTGTTGTTGTTGTTGTTGTTGTTGTTGTTGTTGTTGTTGTTGTTGTTGTTGTTGTTGTTGTTGTTGTTGTTGTTGTTGTTGTTGTTGTTGTTGTTGTTGTTGTTGTTGTTGTTGTTGTTGTTGTTGTTGTTGTTGTTGTTGTTGTTGTTGTTGTTGTTGTTGTTGTTGTTGTTGTTGTTGTTGTTGTTGTTGTTGTTGTTGTTGTTGTTGTTGTTGTTGTTGTTGTTGTTGTTGTTGTTGTTGTTGTTGTTGTTGTTGTTGTTGTTGTTGTTGTTGTTGTTGTTGTTGTTGTTGTTGTTGTTGTTGTTGTTGTTGTTGTTGTTTTTCGAATATTTACCGGAATTGATTTCTTTCTGCCTTGAGTATATGTCGGTGGAGGAGATCGAACAAAGGATGATGAAGGTATGGTTGAGGTAGATTGAGGTATGATTGGTTGTTCAGGTGTTGAAATTTCCGGAAGTGGTGAAGATTGATGAATTGGTGATTGAGGTAATTTGGGTGAAGATGGAGATGATGGTTTTTGAGGTGATGGTGTTCTGGGTGATGGTGATCGGATTAAATTGATTGTTTTGGGGAGTGGTGATCGGATTGGTCTTTGAGACCCAGTAATAGATATTGTTTCCTCAGAAGATCTTGGAGAAGAAGTTGCAGCTGTAGCTTTACTTTTGAGTTTCTTTGATGAACTCTTCTTCTTCTTCTTTTGATGCACTTGTTTACTCAATCGTAACACATACATTTCACCTTTATGTTTCTTTCTTTTTGGCTTACTGGAACTGGATTCACCCTCACGCTCTTTTCTTTTACTACTTGACCCCTTACCAGGTGTCCTATGTACAGCTTGGGTAGAAACCGGGAGGCTTTCCGGTCTCATTGCTGTTCTAATCCAGTCCAGATAAGCAATTTTATCATCATCAGAATCTGAAACCATATCTAATAGAAATGATGGGATCAGGAAAGTATAGTTAGCAGCTCCTGAATCTCTAACATACTTATAAAAGTGTATTGTCACTTGGCTGCTGTCTGGAAGCCTTGGAATGCTTCTTTCCTGTCTAACTGCACTGTAGACAATTGCTGTTAGAAATCTTATGAATGGAATATACTTCTTGGGAGCAGAGACTTTGCCATTTACTAGTACTATCAATTGATCCCACAGAAGTTGAGCAATGTCATAGTGTCTATTGAAAACAACACCATAGAAAATGTGCAGCATTGGCTGTGTCAGATTGTCCATCCCTCTTGTGTATGGAGTTAAGCAGTTGCTTAGGATGGAATACACATAATACCAAATCTTTGGTAGATTTTTCAACTTGAAATCTCTTGTCCTGGATAAAGGACCTTCATAACCAACAGAAATTAAAGCAGCAAACATTTCTTCATTGGACTCAAATTCATCATAATCAGCATGTCCATTGAAGTTTGCTTCAGGTAGTCTTAAAATCCTTCTGAAGTCATCAAGATTGAACTCAAACTCGTATTTTCTATCTCCTGAAGTCAACTGATATTGAAAGTAGCCCTGACGACGAAGTTCAGGAGATTTTGATTTAGCTTTGGCTCTTGGATTTGTTGGATCATAAGGTTGAACAAAGATAATTGATCTCCACATATCAAAAAGGTAGACTTCAGCTAAGTCTTGTTCAACAGTAAGTACATATGTGAGAGGATGATTGTGAAGAATTCTTGGAACTATTTGAAAACCAGGAGCTATGAAAGGATCAAACAACGCTCTGTTATTTCTCATGCTACTTGTGTTTCCGGCAATGAGAATTTCTTCAATTGATTCATTTAGAGCAACCTCTTCATCATATTCAATAACTTCTTGATGATCCATTTTTAATTTTCTGATTTAAGACATAAAACAATTTAACGCACACATAAAATAAAGTTTGAATAGCAAATAACAATTTTCACTCAAATGATTTATATAAAATACAAAGAGGTTCACAAAGGCGATCAACTCAGTGTATTCTTTATAAATAATTTGAAATGAGAAGATAAACTCACAAAATTAAGTATAATCATATAAGTACGATATATTTAAAAATAGCAAGGAAGTACACAAAGGCGTTCGATTCCCCGTATTTCAAATATATTGTGATTATATGATAATACAAAGCATTTTGTCACACCACACAAAATTTTAAAAAAAATAAAAAATTTGAAAATTTTTTCTAAGTATGGAAACTAGGACGATCTTGACAAGATCGTCCTGAGGTTGAACTCAGGTTTTGAAAAAAATCAAAACAATCTTAAGGAAGATCGTCTCAACATTTGTTATTGAAAAAAAAATTTAAGGATAGAAAATGAAACGATCTTGGTCAAGATCGTCTTAGCATTAGTTATTTGAAAAAAAATGTTAAGTATAGAAAGAATGAACATGGGACGATCTTGTTCAAGATCGTCTCAACATTCAATATGTTGACAAAAAGGTTTTAAGTAAAGGAAAATGAGACGATCTTGTACAAGATCGTCTTAAGGTTTTATTTCTTAAAAAATTTTTTGAAGTGAATGAAGAAGGGACGATCTTGTAGAAGATCGTTTTAAAAACAAGTGTTAAAAACACTTCACTTCAATTTTCATTTAAAGAAAAATTCTAACACTTTAAAATATAAAGTGAAATCATCTCAATGATTTCCCTTTAAATTTAAAAGTATTAGTTTTGAGCAAACTGATCTCTTACGAGTTCAGTTACCCATTCATTTGTTTTTCAACACAAATCATCAACCACACAGCGTTCAGACCCTAGAACGATCTTGACAAGATCGTCCTGGTCTTGGTCTAAAGGGTTACAAAGCAAATAAATATACAAGAAAGTGGAACTAAGACGGTCTTGGCAAGATCGTCTTATTTCCAAGTCGTTCTGGAACCAAGACGGTCTTGGGCAAGATCGTCTTAAGAACAAAATGACTTGAAAATAATACGACTTTGCCAAAATCGTTTTATTTCCAACCAGGTTTTGCTTAACACAAATATGATTCATTTTAACAACTAAGCATAACAAAACATTTATATGAATCACAGAAAGTAAACAATCACAACTCAATCACTAAAATCAAGACAAATAACCTAAAACAAATCGAAGATCGTCTTAGGTCATCTTCTTCACAAAACACAATAAGTTGCAGGTTTTTGAATTTTCGAAATCACAATACTAATCATTTAAACATGTAATAAACATACACATGTAACCTAAACATGCATCTAAATCAATCAAACTTCACATAATCATTAACAGAAGCAGAAAATTTCAAGTAAAAATGAAAGAAAAAATCTTACATTCTAAGTCGAAATATTACTTGAAGATGTGATTAGATGATAATGATGTAATGGAATGAAATGATCAGTATGAGATTACCAACAAAACCCTTATCTTGTTTCAATGATCAGCCAAAAGTTGTTTTCGAAGTGATTGAGAGTGTTTATGAGAGTGTATGGGGAACTGGGAAAGAAAAAATTGGAAAAAAAATGATCAGTTTCCCTCCTCCTTAAGGAAGAGAAAACCGATTTGGTTGCACCCGACCCGATTTGAAAGTCATGGATTTTTGAAATTGGGCTTTTAAACAAAATGGGCTTAGGTTTTGTTAAAAAAAATGGGCATTATGTTTTGTTTTATCATACCAAAAAAAATTTATTTAAACTAAACAAAACAAAACAATTGATAAAAACAATTTTTATTTTTATGATTTTTCCAATTTTATATTTGGTTTTCCTATTATAAACAATTTTCTAATTTAAACAATGAGTTTCTCTTCAAATAGTGCAAATACACAAACTCCCCCTAGATTCATGAATTATCCTTTTTCTCCCCCTCAAACATTGCATGATATTTAAGCACATTGCACATAAGCATAGCATCAATGTTTGACAGATAATGAATGAAAGAGAAAGAGATGAAGGATTTGTACAGAACATGTAGAGGCAAGTAAGTGCATTGGTAATGTGCACTTATTTGAGATTGTTTCTTGAAAAGAAACTCATTCCAGGATCATGTGTTGAACAGTATCCGAAAATGAAATACTAAACACAGACCTTTATTACCTGCAAAACATAATTAAGGTTTTCTAGGTACCCACCTTTGAATGGGTCCTTTTGGGTTAGTGGAATCATTCAAAGTATACAGATGAGGTTTTCGAACAAGAGGTTTATTCGTAAGATTCATCACAATCCCATTAGAAGCAACAATCAAAGGTTTAGAAATCACAGCAGAAGATTTAGAATTTCTTACAGACCATGGTTTAACTAAATTACTCAATTTTGAATCAAATGTCCTATCAGGAACTTTCTTCTTGTAATCATTAGCTATCCAACTTCTTCTAACTGTTGATTTATCAGACACTTGTGTTTTAGCATAGCTAGTAGATTTTATCAATGATGATTTAGAAATCCACTTATGGTTACTAGCTAAGCTCTTCTCTCCTTTATCAGATAATTTCTTAGATTCAGTTCGAGGAGTTAAAAACACATTCTGATTTTTGCTTTGCTTGGTGGAGGTTTTGATATTCTGTTTCTTTTGAATTGCAACAGTGAACCAACCATACTGATCTCTATAACTGGTTATACCATTAGATGAATCTTTTATTAGCAAATCTTGGCTAGGTTTAGACATCTTAGGTAAATAACTAGATTGAGAGATAGTTTTAGAAGCAGAGGTTCTAGAAACAGATGAAATATCAACTTTAAGCTTTGAGTAAGCAGAAATGGTTTTCTTACCTTTGACAGCTGGAGCATGCTGACCTTTGGGTGTATAAAATGAAGTTGGAGCAAACTTAGATTTAGATTCCTTGTTTGGTTTAGGCTTTTTGGGTGAGAGTTTTTCAAGCTCTTTTTCAACTTCTGGTGCAAAAACATGATCAGTTTCCATAAACTTATCAAATTCTTCAACAGAAAGATCTGGAAAAGTAAACTGTAATTCTTTTGATTGAACTTCTGATTTTAAAACAGTTTTGTTAGTCAACTTTTCAATCAATGCTTTTGCTTTAGCCTTAAGATCAGTAGGGATCTCAATCTTTTGCTCTAAGTTCAATTTATTTTGGTCAACAGGGGTAATCACAGGGGTTTCAAAAGAAAGTATTTTCTTGACAGAAGCAAGATGTTTAGCTTTCAAAGTTTGAACTTTCTCTTCAACATGGAAAAATGATGATAGCAATGAGGTTGACATATCATGAATTTCTTGAGGAGAGATACTATGACCCTGCATATCTTTGTTAAAATTCTCACTCCCATTGGATGGAGTGGAGCAATCAACAGAAGTTAGATCATGTACCATTTGAGTCGGTTTGGTCTCACTTACCTTTGGAGAATGATTTTGAGTTTTCAGATGTTCAATGACTTGTTGTTGAGACTCAATCTTTTGTTTAAACCTTCAATTTCTTTTTCCAATATGGTAGTTGGAATGTAAAATCTTTCTGAATTTGGTTTTGAACAATCTTTTTGAGACTCATTTTCAGGAATTGAAATGCTGTCTATTTCTTCTAACTCATAGATGGATCTTTTATGAGTTTTCTTGTATGTATCATTAATAGCAACATAATCAATCTGAAAACTATTTGGTTTTTGTCTTTCAACATCATCTGACTCAAAGTCATCGTCAGATGGTCTGATGAACTCTTGAATCATGCCAAGTCTAAGACATTTTCCATCATAAAGTGGACCAAGGTCTTCTTTTTGGATTTTTTCTAAATGTGCTGGATTCTCATAACCCAAACCAAGAAGAAGTTCTGATCTATCAATCTTTGACTTATTGTAATAAGCAGTGAAATTCAGAAAAGGATTTTGTTCAATTTTATAGATTTTTTCTTGATAAAACAAAATGTTTGTTTTCAAATCCTCAACTTGTTTTTGAAGAGTCTCAATTTCAACTCCTTTGAGAAAACAAGTACTGTTTAGATCAGAAATCTGTCTTTCATGTTTTTCACAGTTGGGTCTAAAATCTTTCATTTTATTTGTGAGAAACTCAACATCAGCTTGTCTTGCATTTGCTCTTATCCATTCATTGGTTTTCTCAAGCTTTAAGGTCTCAATGGTTTGCTTGAGTGAATGGACAGTCTTTTCAAGGTCTTGACATTTGTTGGTCAAATGAGCATTGGGTGAAACAACTTGAGAACTGTTACTTGACAAATGCATTTCTTTTAAAGAATCATAGTTCACTTTGAGAGCTTCATGAGCTATTGAGAGTTCTGAGAAATCTTTATTAAGTTTATCAAACTCTTGTTTAGCCATTTTCAAATTGTTTTTCAAAGTAAGATTTTGCTTTGTCAAGGAATCAGCAGTTGTTTGAACAGACAAGTAATCATCTTTGGAGATGAATTCTACCTCACTTGTTGTTGTTTGTGAAGTATTTTGTGAAAGATTGGTTGTTGAAGTGACAGATGTCATTAAGCATGTGAGATCTTCAGAATCAGCATCAATATCTCTGAATAGCCATGGTTTCATCTTTTGTTGTTTGGCTAAGAAATTCTTTCTGATTTCAAGCTCTGAATTCTTCATTGTTGTCATTGAAATGAATGAACAAAGATTTGTAATTGTTTTTGTTGTTTTTGATTAAAAAAAATGAAACGATCTCGAGGAGATCGTCTTGAAAATTTGGAACTTAGAACGATCTTGAAGGAGATCGTCTTAGAAACTTGATGAAGAAGGTAAGACGGTCTTGATAAGATCGTCTTAAGAAAATTTGATGAAGAAGGTAAGACGGTCTTGGATGAGATCGTCTTAAAACGTCTTAAGAAAATTTGATGAAGAAGGTAAGACGGTCTTGGATGAGATCGTCTTAAAACTTAAGAAAATTTGATGAAGAAGGTAAGACGGTCTTGATTTAAGATCGTCTTAAGAAAATTGTTTAAGAAAAAGTAAGACGGTCTTGATTTAAGATCGTCTTAATAAGATGAGTGAAAAATTTTCTAAGTATAGAAAATGTTGGAAATTTATTTTTGAGCAAAACCAATCTCAAAGAGATTAGTTACCCAAGGAAGTGTGTGATTCCCAATCACAACAACTTCAAGTTTTCAATCCACAACACACAGTTCACACAGAACCAAAAATGTTAGGACGATCTTGAGAAGATCGTCTTAACACCAAAATATTAGGACGATCTTGGGAAGATCGTCTTAATACCAAAACAAGGTAGACACTAGGACGATTCTGTTGGAGATCGTCTTAGCAAGATCGTCTTGAGGAAATCTGCAAGAACACCAGAAAAAGACAAAATAGTCGAGAATTTCACTAATTTGCTTGTATTTCACTCAATTTGGAGAGTTAAAACTCGATTCAAACCCAGAAATGCTCAGAATATGATTGCGCACAACCCTAGAAACAATTCCATAGATCAAATCAACTCAAACTGAAAATTCAAAATCTCATCAACTTTCCAGAAAATTTGGATTTTGATCAATACTGTGAATTGGATTCTGAAACTCAACAGGATGATTTTAGAGGTGATTTGGAATGTATCTGTGAACAAAAATAGGAAAATTGAGTGAAAATTGATGTTGAATTGGTGAAGAACAGTGACGGTTAAAACGGTTATGGATATGAACACGAATTCTCAATTTTGAACAAAATTAGTATCAATTTGCTTGAAATTTGTTCTGGATCGTCAACAGATTGTTGTTTTTCTCTGATACCACTTGTTAGAACTATTTTAATTCGTGTTCTAATGCGGAAGTAAGGTGATCAACAATGGTGGAAAGTGTGTGTGTTAGTGTGTGTTCTTGAGAGAGAAAGGTGTGAAATGTGGGAAGCAGGATTGATTGATTATCAAATGTGTGTAAAAGGCTTTTCCAGGCTTATAAAATATGAAGGCTTGAGGGGTATTTATACTCTAAGTATATTACAAAAGCTCCCCCTCAACCTTACATTATATACATAAAATACAATGTTTGGAAATACAACTAAGCACTATTTTATATTTCTAACATGTAATTGGTGCAGATAGTTTTGAAACCTTTTTCTTGTTCTTCTCAACTGGAGAAACATTTTTGTCTTTCTTCGAAAAAGATTTTGTATTTTGTTTAGGGCCAGAAGAAGTACCCTCAAAATTGTTTAATCTTGCATTACAACTTTGAATTTGACTAGCCAGTAGATGAAACTGGCTTTCCAACCTTAACAAAACACTTTCATCAGATGACACCTGAGCCTTTCCAGTTGACTGGACTTTAGGCTTAGGTAGGGAGACATTCTTTTTCTTTGGAACTGGAGGTTCCTTAGAAGTAGATAGAGGCAAAGGTTTCTTCAGATTGACCTTTTTAACCAGAGCAGTCACCTGAGGTGCTCCAGTTTTAACCTCTGGGGATTGAACTGGAAAAGTATTGGCCTTGGGAGTAACAGGCTCATCATATATGGTGATGGGCCTGACTTCCTCTGGTAAACGGTCAATGACTGGTATCAAGGATGCAACATGAGTATTTCCATATAAATATGCTCGTTTTTGAGAGGGAAATTGATTTACTCCAGCATCATATGGCTTTCTTGTTTCTAGCCATGATTTAATAACCTGTTTCTCTTTTTGTAAAATAGTTTCCAGGTCTTGTTTTTCTTGAACCTGTTGTTCAGTTACCAGAACTTGGGCTTGAAATGCCAGTTCAATATCTTGAAGTTCCTTTAATTTTGATTTTAAGATTGATAATTCAGAAAAATCTGTTTCTAGACCATATACACTTTCAAATCTAACAGTTTCAACAAAAATTAAATCAGAATTAAGAGCTTCAGCAATGTCCAATTTTAATTCATGGTCAGTCTCAATATCAAATTCACTAACCTTTTTAATCACAATGTCCACCCATCTTCTAGATGTGACGTCTTCCTTCACCAGATGCTCTTGATCTGCCAGAGCCATAAAACAACAATCTCTTTCCTCTTCTTCATCAACTGATGAATCATCAGAGGGAACCCACTTTTCTTCAGTTGTTGCAATCATGCATTTATTATTATCTATTTTTTGAGACATGAGAGCAATTTGAGCCTTAAGCTTTTTGTATTTGGATTTATAGCTATCATCAGGCTTGTTATAAGAAGCAGATGGACGAGACTGGAAAACAAACTGACTGGACCTGCACTCTTTCATGAAATGACCTTTTCTGCCACACTTAAAGCATGTCAGATTGGTTTTATCAGTAGAAGAACTGGGTGCACGTTGTCCAGTGGGCCTATTTGCTCTTGCTTTAAAACGGTTAAACGTTTTAGCAATCATTGCAACAAGGTCATCACTGTCAGCTTCATCACAATCTGGTGAGATATTGTTGGTGACTCCAGATTCCATTAGTTCAGACATCATCTTCTTCATAGAAAATACATTTTCGGAAGACATTAATGCTGCACATGGTGGTTCAGCATGACTGCTTCCAGTAGAACTACTGGAGGCATGATTTAAAGCATCTTTTTCAGCTTCAATCCTCTGGGTTTGATTTTCTTCAGTGTACCTGAAAGCTCCATACAAAGTTGACAGAGTATGGGAGTGCAAGGTTTTTCCTTGTCTTAAGTCCAGAATCATGTGAGACCATTTAGTAAGAAGAATATCACAAAATTTCTCTAAAAGTATATCCTTGTCTTTATTTACCCCCAATCCTCTTAACTGGTTTATGATGCTCATAAATCTGGTGTAAGTACCAGTTAAAGACTCATTTGGGAGAGCAAAAAATGACTCATACTTTTTGTTTAGTGAGACCTTTCTGGTAACAATAGTGTCATCACCTCCTTCGTACTGGTTCACTAGTTCATCCCACATGGTTTTAGCAATGGGAAAGAGAACTAGTGTGGGAATTAGGGTTACCCCGAGGATCATATTTTTAAGAATGGTGTCAAGATTTACCAAATTTCTATCCTCTTCAGACCAATGTTCCTCCCTCTTTTCCCTTCCACTTCTAGATCCAGTTGGATCAAGAAGTGGGTTGAGAGGAGATCTAGGTATATAAGGACCTTCATTTAAAAATTTTATTAAATTCCTCTCAATACCAGTAATATGAAGAATCATCCTGGCTTTCCACGTTCCAAACTCATCACTATTCCCACTGAATTTGGGAACAGGTGTATTTGAATAATGCACATGCACATGTGGAGAGACAGGAGTAGGAGGAGGAGGTGGTGGATTATTGTTAAAAATGGGTGGTTCATTATTGTTATTAGAACCGTGTGGTGGGTCAGGCATTTGAGTATTAACAACATTAGGGTTAGGACCAAAATCAAATTCTTGTGTATTTTCTGGGTTGGCCATCAAGAATACAGATCTAGGCAAGTTTGTTAGCCTTCTGCTCTGATACCAATTGTAAGTCCCCTCACTTGATGGTTTAACCCACTAGTGTAAAATACAACAAGTCAAGAATGCACTAGATTGGACTAGTATTACTTAAATATATATGCAAGTATATAAACAAAGTAATACAAAACTTAAAGCAATAAATAAAGTAAGGAACACAATGTAATTTTTCAAGTGTATTTTATTTATGATGTTAAATAAAATACAAGGTTGTGCGGAATCAAGATAATACAAATATGTAAGTATCCTAACAACCTATGAATTACAAATGATCTATATTTGCTAAATAAACTCTTTAGATCGAGATACTTAAAGTTGTGAAGTATCCCTGTTATGATCGAGAGTATTTAGACAAATTCACCTTATAGCTAAAAAGAATTTTGCTTAAGTAAATTTAATGAAGGAAATGACTTTGTATTTATAGGCAAATAAATTCGTAGTGAATTTATTATGCCGTACAAATATGGTTGCATGCATTTAATGAATCGACATGTATTCATTAAATGCATTGGTTAAAGTACAAGGATAAATCCTTTTAACCAACCACCTTTACACACGTATGAACTTTTGCAAAGACAAGTGGAATGTTCTTCGAAAAGTGTGTAAAGGCAAAAAGTCAATTCCTCGTAATCAGTGTTCAGACTTGTAAGGTCTAGAACACTGACAAAGCTCCAGTCGTTGATCTGGTAAGACTTCCAGTGGACTCCGCCATTTGCCAGTCTTCTTTCTTCTAACTTCAGTCTTTGACTTCAGTGAGAATGTCTTCAGTAGAATAGATCTGGACTAGAGTGAAGTCCAGTGAGCTGAAATCTGGTGACTCCAGATTTCCTATACAAGTAAGGCGCTCACTGGCCTTCCATTATTTCTGAACAAATCTTCAGTAGGACTGCAGACTTCTCTTCTGGAGTGGGTCCAGTAAAACTGACCCTAACACATGAACATAAGTAAGTAGGTACTTGTTTAGCTCATTATGGTCGTTCAATGATTATAGGTAGTCGGAAATACTTGCAAAGCTCGGTAACTTACGTTATCATTTGTTGTACGCTTCTACGAGGTAAGATACACTACTTTGACACGCCGAGGGTTCAACAAAAACATGGTTTCATATAATAACTTCCTAAATGATATCTTGATTGCTTATGGGAATTCGGGGTTACACGGGAGGTGATATGGGCTATGTAAATGACCATTGAGACCTGAAATGCAGTCCCAATAATATGAGATGCAAAGATATGTTATAAAATGTTATGTAATGTAACACCCGGCATTTAAAAATATGGATTTTCAAAAACTTTTAAATAAATAACTCAATAAATGCAGAAAGGTCCCTTTTAAAACATCATCATTTTCTAACGGAAATGTAAGTCACAGTTTTGGTGTTACTTATTGTATCATAACGGTAATCTAAGAAATCCATAAATAAATCAACTACCAAACCACAATACAATCTCAAGGGCATAAGCTATAAATGTCTAAATATATAAATGAGGCAAAACTATGGCAACATAAAGTCTTCATCAAAGCTACCATCTACCCATGTCTCACTCTATGCAATCTTTAATGACCAACCTGAGGAAACACAACATTTTCAACAAAACAAGTGTCAGCTTAAAAAGCCGAGTAAGATAACCATAGGTTGTAAAAGAAGTTGCCAATTAAATCATCTTAATTAGTTCATACGCGCATGCCAAGCATATTACAAACAATCATCACATAGCAATCGATTAACACAATAGAAAGATTACACTTTTACATGTGCCTAGCAACCTCAAATCATCTCAACATTCATCATTATCAATCTTAATTTCAACCTCATTTCAATCTCAATCATCAATCATAGGTTATGCCATTTTCAATCGTTAAGTAGTGACTTATGTCACAAGTAAATCAATCGCGGTTGTGCATAGGCGGTCATTCGACCTTTCAAGGAACCTTGCACCCGACATGATGGGTAGTCCTTTCGGGGTCCATCGGCGTCGTTAAGGATAGGCATAACCAAATCTAGGAGCAAACCGTTTAGCAAAGCATGGTGATCGGTCCTAACCACCCAGCAAACTCAAGCAATCGTGACCATGTCGTAAGGGGCATCATGACTACCCTGTCCGACCAACCGTAGCACACCAGCCCCTCCTGGGAATAGCATGGGTTAAGCTTAACACTTTCCAACTGTAAGTTTATACTCGAGTTTATCAACCGTTTCAATAATATGTTTTATCAATCATTTCAATCTCATCATTTTAGGGCCCCTATCGTGCAATCGTGAATCATGGCAATCCTACATAAGTCTAGTGTAATACATGTATAGGCCAATCAAACATCAAACATGTAATCACAATCTCAATCAACCATGCAAATCATAACAATACATCAACCGTAAGCAATCGCGTCAAACATGTCAATCATCACAAGCTAAAGCATGCATTACATTAATAATTAAAATTAACTAAGGCATAGCATGCATAAAACCAACCATAAGCCCTCCCGAAGTTCCCATAACTTAACAAGCGTATGAAAGGGGCTTTAACCATCGTTAATTATGAAAACTAAGTTCTCGTTGTGTTTCTCGTGTCAAAACGTAGTTATCTTACCTCAAGTCGAGTAATATCGCAATTAACCCGTCACGTACGTCTGAATCCCTAAATAATTATATGGATAAAAATAATAATATTAATATTAATATCAACCATCAATCATTTTAAAGGAGTAGCCATATAATAATCTCAATATAATAAGACAACAATTATAATTGATACATTTAACTCATAAAAGTTACTAGTCAACTTGATTAAAAATCCTTCGTACAAAATTGTGTTAATATTTAGAGTAGTTATTACTTAGACTCTTTTTTAATAAATTACACTCCTTCCTCACAATATAATACCAAATTATTTATAACGAGGCGCGTAACACGACCAGGGCAAAAGGGGTAACCCGACTAGGTAGCATTAGCGGCGACGTCGCCGCTAATGCTAAAACCTATTTTATTTTTAACCCAGCCGCAGAAGACGATTCACACATTTTCTTTTCAAATAATTAATCCGGCCATCAACCCTGTCTAACAAAAAAACCCCACATCCGGCCATCAACCATTTTGTCTCCATATTCCGGCCATCAATCCCCTCACCCTCTCTATCAAGAATCCGGCCACTCCACCCCAGTTTTCAGGCGAAGTTTTAGCGACGACTCTTTTCCTGGCGACCTGGTTCCAAATCCGGCCACCCCACTTTTCCGGCGACCACTTTTCCGACGTTTTCTTTGTATGTTTACTAACACTCATTTACATTTTTATTGTTGTTATTATTTTTAATATACGTTATTAGTTATAGAAATGTTATATTATTATAGTTAGAAATTATACGATTGTTAATTTGATTGTAAGAAATTTGTAGGATATGATTGTTAGAAATTATTGGTAGTTTATGATTATTGTTAATATGATTCTTAGTATTATGTTAGAAAACACATTTTATTATGATTGTTAGAAATTAGTGTTAGAAAGGTTATGTTATTATAGTTAGAAATGATATGATTGTTAGAAATTATATGATTTTTCGAAATTATTGGTAGTTTATGATTATTGTTAATATGATTGTTAGAAATTATGTAGTTAGATTATTGTTATATGATTGTTAGAAATTAGTGTTAGAAAGTTATGTTATTATAGTTAGAAATTATATGATTGTTAGAAATTATTGGTAGTTTATGATTATTGTTAATATGATTGTTAGAAATTATTGATGTTAGAAATTATTTAGTTTATGATTATTGTTAATATGATTGTTAGAAATTATAGTTGTTATTAGGTTAATATGATTGCAAGTATTATTGTTAGAAAAGAAGCTTATAAAAATAAGTTGAAAAAATGTGGTCATTTTAGGTATAATAAGTATAAATTGATTATACAAAAAGTTGGCTTTTTTTACAAAGTGGAATATGCCGCCACTCAATTCCAAAAGCACGCGCTGTCATGGTGGAACGAACAGATTAGGACTCGTGGCCGAGAGCCGGCTAATAGAATACCTTGGTTTGACTGTAAAAGGATGTTAATGGAAAAGTACTGTACTCGAGAGGAAGTACAGAAAATGGAAGGCGAATTCTGGAATCATAATATGGTTGGGCTAGACAACGAGAAATACACTACTCGTTTTCATGAATTGGCAAGGCTAGTCCCTCGTATGGTGGATACGGAGGAGAAATTGGTTGAAAGATACTGTTATGGCTTGTCACCTGATATCCGAAGGTTGGTAGCCGCTTTTAATCCTTTGACTCTTCAAGCGGCAGTTAGTGCAACCAACCGGATGGTGATAGACTTGAAAAGAACCATTGGTTCTTCTGTTGGGACTGAGGTGATCAAGAGAAGGAATGATCATGCCTCTGGTAGTGGATTTGGCGACGGTGGAAATGGCAAGAGGTTTAGGATTGCCAGAAACTTTGATGTGGTTGCTCAGGACGTCAAGAGGTACACTGGCTTAGACCCTAAGTGTAATAGGTGTAACCTCCATCACAGGGAAATTGTCCTACTTGCCACCGTTGTAAAAAGACGGGACATTTGGCAAAATACTGTAGGGAGAAGACACCCAGTCAATGCTACGAGTGTGGGAGTGAAACCCATATGCGACCCGCGTGTCCACGACTCAATCAAGCCCCGAACAACAATGCTATAGTTCCAATGAGGAACAATGCGGGGAACAATCAAGCTGGGAATCAAGGAAGAAATCAAGGAGGACAAGGTAGAGGCCGAGTGTTTGCTCTGGATGTTGCCGAGGCACGACGTGATCCAAACGTTGTGATAGGTACATTCATACTCAATAATCATTATGTATTTGTGTTATTCGACTCTGGTGCTGATAAAAGCTTTATATCCTTAGAATTTAAGTCTCGAATTGATATAGTAGCTATCCCCATGAAAGAAACTTATATTGTCGAATATGCAAACGGTCAAAAGTATGTTGCTAGAGATCATTTGGTAGATTGCAGTTTGATATTATCCGGTAAAACTTTTAAAATTGATCTAATTCCCATAGAACTAGGTAGTTTTGATGTGATCGTCGGTATGGACTGGTTGTCTAGAGTTCGCGTTGATATTGGTTGTTACGAGAAATTTGTAAGAATACCCCTTCTGAATGACGAAACATTGATAGTACAAGGAGACAAGTCGGGGAGAGAATTGATTTTGGTGTCGGCGATAAAACCAAATAGATATTTGAAGAAAGAACACCATGCTTTCTTAGCGCTAGTGGTTGAGAGGAAACCAAAGGGTCAAGACATTCAAGATATTCCAGTAGTTAAAGATTTTCCGGAGGTGTTTCCCGAAGATTTGACTGGACTCCCACCTCATAGACCAGTCGAGTTTGGAATAGACTTGGTCCCTGGAGCTGCACCCGTGGCCAAGGCACCCTATCGCCTTGCGCCGTCAGAAATGCAAGAATTGTCCGAACAACTTCAAGAGTTGTTGGCAAAAGGACTAATTCGTCCAAGTTCATCACCGTGGGGAGCTCCGATCTTATTTGCTAAAAAGAAAGACGGCTCTATGCGCATGTGTATTGACTATAGAGAATTGAACAAGTTGACCATCTAGAATAGGTACCCTTTACCTCGTATTGATGACTTGTTCGACCAACTTGAAGGTGCATCACACTTTTCCAAGATCGATCTCAGATATGGGTATCATCAACTCAGAGTCAGAGAGACGGACATTCCTAAAACAGCTTTCAGAACTCGTTATGGACATTATGAGTTTTTGGTTATGCCGTTTGGTTTAACCAATGCACCTGCTGTGTTTATGGACTTAATGAATAGAGTATGTCGACCGTATCTTGACAAGTTTGTCATTGTATTCATTGATGACATACTGATCTTGTCGAGCAATAAAGACGAACATGAAGGTCATCTGAGGACCATTCTACAACTGCTCAAAGATCAAGAACTGTACGCGAAGTTCTCAAAATGTGAATTCTGGATTAGGGAAGTACACTTCTTGGGTCATGTAGTGAATGAGGATGGGATCCACGTAGATCCATCTAAGGTCAAAGCAATAAAGAAGTGGGAAGCCCCTAAGACTCCAACAGAAATCCGTCAATTTCTTGGACTGGATGGTAGTGATAGTGATTAGTTTGTATTTTTTATGAACTTCTTGGTTTAACTAAAGTTTGTTTCTCTCTCATAATCATTATTTTAATTAGTTCTTCCTATCAAATCTTGTACACTATTTATTAGGAGTAATCGTTCTTAACCATAAGTTGGTAGCTTTTCTTTATTTCTTTTTTTATTCTTTAATTTCTATATACCATTCCAAATCTATAATACATAATAAAAAGTAAAATATTATTCAATTCATTAGCTAATATACATAAAAAATGGTTTTGATGTCATCTGGTTCTTCACTTTTTGATGAAAACAAACCATTTTCTTCTTCTTTTGAATATCATCATCAACATCAAAATCAAAGATTATTGCTTGACATGAATTCTTCAGATTATCATAATCTTGTTTTATCAAGAAGTAATGGTATTGTTGGATATCAAAATTATCATAATCTTGCTTTATTGTGAAAGTTTGGAGGTTTTCTTTGTGTAGATTAAAATATGTAGGTTTTCTTTGAAAGTAATCGTTTTTAACCATAAGTTTATGACATAATATAAATAATTTCTGCCCCTAATACTCCGACATGGATAATGTCTGCCATATCATATAATTGGGAGAAAATGATCCCAAGATGCCACGTGGCAGCATTAGCGGCGACGTCGCCGCTAATGCCTGTGACGTGGGGATCGGACGTTGTCAGTCATTATTGCATGCATGTCGGGAAACATTAGCGGCGACGTCGTCGCTAATGCTAAAACTTAATTTTCTTTTTAAACGAGCCGCAGAAGCCAGACGATTCAAACAACAAAAACCCACATCCGGCCATCAACCATTTTCCCTCCATATTCCGGCCATCAACCCATTTTCCGACCATCACCCTCTCTATCAAGAATCCGGCCAGGCGAGGTTTAACAAAGCTTATGGCTTATTCATCGTCATCTAACCCATCATCACCTCCTATGGTAACATTTCATGCATTGAAAGCGCAATGTAAAGAGGATATAAACGACGGGTATGAACTTTACTACAAAATTAATGATTGTAAGCTTCTTATGGAACAAAGGAAGCTGGAACATAAGAAGAAAATAAAAGAAATAAGGAAAAGTGACAGCGGAATCATTATAAGTGAAGAAATGCATAGCGAATATCTTGATACGACATTACCTAGTATCGACGAAATAACTTCTGAACTTGAGAAACTGCTAAAGTTGATTGACAAAAAAATCGACTTTGCGACATATTATAAATCGCTAGCTGAAGACGGTTTCCGTTAGAAAATTTATGTAATATTTTGAATATGTATTTTTTTTATCTAAGTTTTATATCGTTATTTTGAATATGTATTATTTTGAATATGTATTATTTTAATGTAAGTTTATATTTGACTATGATGTTTTTTATAAAATATCGATTAAATAACATAATAAAAAAAGATAATATTTATCTTATTGGAAAACAAATATTTATTAATAAAAACATACAAAAAAAAACATAATACAATCTATCTTTGATTTATTAATAAAAACATACAAAAAAAACATAATACAATCTATCTTTGATTTATTAATAAAAACATACAAAAAAAAAACATAATACAATCTATCTTTGATTTATTAATAAAAACATACAAAAAAAAACATAATACAATCTATCTTTGAACCATTCATAAAATGAATCACCATTCATAATACAACATAAAATGTTTATTATACCCAACATATATACAACATGTAATGAATTTAATCATTTATAACAATATCAGGCCCAGGTGGTATTATTGGGCAGTTTGCATACAGCCATTCTTGAAACGCTTGTTCTCGATGTGCGTACATTGATGCCACTGCACGTGCAGGCGGGGTTGCGTGGTGAGTCCATTCTGGATTCTTGTAAGCCATTGGGTAATCACCTGCTAATTCCACTGCAATAAAATGGCTTTCGTGATTTACAAGAACAATAGTTATCGGTTGTGCCAACTTTAATTGATCCAAGCCATGATGCATCGGGAATACTGTGCGGGCGTCACGTAGGCTTATGCAGTTGATTATTATACCCAGCTTATTGGCCAGGAGGATATGGAAAAACACTTTACTCATCCAATGTTTTTTCTCTCGCCATATTTTATAATAAGAGGTTCGCAGCGACTCTAATATGCGTGGGCCCCATCGGGCCCATACATTCGCATGTACCCCTCGAGGTCAGATTCAAACTCCTCGAGCATCTACGTACGAACCCACTCCGAATCGTGTCCCTCATCAACCCCAAAGCAACAGCGGTAGCTCGAAATCCACAACTACCATCTCCTAAAACATTATGTGCGCCGACAACGTAAGGTCGAATGTACGCTGGTAGCTCTGGTAGTGCCCATACGTAATTTCGGGACAACTTGGCGTTCATCGGTTCCGCAACATACCCAACCTAACTGGCCACTGACTATGGCTCTGACTCTGGCTCTGACACTGGCCCATGCATTGTTTCATATATGGGTGCATACGTAGGTTGTGTCGGTGGTGCCCGGAACAAGTTATCAACAAAGCTGGAATATGGCTGGTCAGACTGGACCCCATAGGATTGGGACGTCTCCCCGAAGCCATATAAATTTTGGACCCCATAGGATTGGGACGGCTCCTCGAATGTATATATATTTTGGACCCCATAGGATTGGGACGGCTCCCCGAATGTACATATATTTTGAACCCCATAGGATTGGGACGGCTCCCCGAAGAAGTTCCGTGTCTCGGGGACACGACAGGATTGGGACGGCTCCCCGAAGAAGTTCTGGGTTGGCTCGTACATACTGTGTCGCGCACCCTGCGGCTCATCAAAAAAGTCAGGTGTGTTCGCGAACCGTGATTTGGTGGGCGCGTACTCACTTTGTCTGGAGGCTCCGGAGTAAGGGTCGGTGAAGGTAGGAGTCATGGGGACCTCTTCAGGCCTCAGTCGTCTGGACTTGGATTTCCGAAGCCCATGTGGGTTTTTGTTCAGATCGGGCACCTACACCATTAATAAAAAACAATTACTTAAAATCAGGTAGTTATATATTTTTTCTTTAATCAGCAATATAGAACTTGATGTATTTGGTCTACCTTTGGTGGCTTTTGTTTCGACCCGACTGGTCTTCCGCGTGTGCTCTTCTGAACGAGAGGATCTTTCACTTGTGTGTTGCCCGGCTTAAACATGTCCTTTATCTTCGACAACCAATGTTTTCGTTGGGGCTTGGGTTGCTCAACCAAGAAACTCGTAAGCTCACCTACGACTTCATGGACAGCTTCTACATCGTCTCCGTCTTTTAAGTGGTCGTTTCCTGGTAGGCATGTCGACGGTGTTAAGTCAAGCTTTCTCCAAAACGGGTCTATCACATTCGGCTGAATACGAGTCTCTGCATTTTTGGATATCAATAAGTATACGACATTATGTCTTTATGATGAAAAAAAAGGTATTAAAACATACTAACCGCGCTGCATGTACTCGGCAATCTTGCAGGCACATGGTAGCCCACAACTAAACTGAACCTTGCACCCGCACTTTTTCACCTGTTTTTTAAGTTGTTGGTCTAAGCGAACGATTTCATCAGCCATGATGTCCAAAGCTTTATGTGAAACCTTTCCCAGCAGGGCCTTCATACAGTTGTAGTTGTGTCTACCCAATAGGGTTCCCTTGCTATACCCCAGCTTTAGGACATTGATTTCATCTCATTTAGGATGTTACATGTAATGTCTTGAGATGAATTGAAATGTGATATATGTTGATGATAAATGAAATGTGCATGTTTGTATGGCTTGTTCATCTAGTTCACTAGACTTATTAATTTGCCATGACACGTGCACGTTTAAGGGCCCAAACGTTAAGATGTATATGTGATAATGTTTAGGTAATATGAACACCTAAACTATATGAGATGTGAAATCGAGCTCGTAATTTAGATGAAAGTGTTAAGCTTAACCCGTACTTGCCCTTGTCCGGCGGGTGCGTAGATGTGGTTGCTCGGGTGGCTCCTTGCAACATGGTCAAAGATGTGAAGAGTAATACGGGAGGTCTGACCCGCCCCATTTGTCTTGAACATACGGATTACTCCGGGATTGGCTTGCCATTCCTTAACGGCATTGATGTACAGCCGTAAGATTTGTCCATCTAGTCGGGTGTGACTTATGTCACAAATACAAAGATGTTTAGATGTTATATGTGAAGATGCAAAAGATGACTAGGCACATTTAGGATGACCCATCCTATATGAAGATGTTTGATGTGATGATATGTTATGTGAGATGTAATGTATGATGTGATTTGTGCCTTAACGATTCAAATGACTTTTCTATAAAGTTTTAAATGGACAAATGTTTTATAAACCACGTGTTATCTTACTTAGCTAGTTCGTTAGCTAACATTTGCTTCTTGAAATGTGTTGCTCCCTCAGGTTTAGCGAGCTTATGATTGATGATGAATAAAGAGCGAGACTTGGGTAGATTGCATTGAGGATGACTATAGTTTACCCATAGTGGCTGCTCATTTTAGACATTTGTTTTATGTTAAGATAATTATGACTTGCATTGATTTTGTGGTCGGTTGTTTAATGTTGGGCAACCGAAGGGTTTTCATTTAAATTTGTTTTGATGATATTGCTAGTAACACCAACTAATAAATGAACCAAACAGATTTTGTTGGTTTGGACTTTTAAAGTTGTTTCCGCTATTTCTTGACGCCGTTAGGCGAAAATTTTTGGAAATCCTTATTTTTAAAATGATGGGTGTTACAAGAATTACGCTCAAGAAGGAGAATTAAGGGTGCCAAGTGTACCACAAACCTTCTCTTTTAGTTATATTATTATTATTATTATAGATACATAACAAATATTTATATTTATGTTATGTACTTATAGTCCAGTAAAGCCATCAATATTTATTGTTTACGTTTCCTTGTTAAACATGAAAATAAGGTTAAATGAACATAATGAATACGGATGAGTAATATTTAGGTTTAACTAGATATAATGGATTTGGAAACTAAATAAATAATAATAATTTATATCATCGTAAAAGAAGGATATATACTACAAATTATTTAATTTAGAGTAATAATATATTTTTAAAAGGACACTTGGCGTTTCAAGATCGAGCCATGTGTCGTTAAAGACCTCTACACTCTTGTTTTAGTTTATTGGTAGATTGCTCAGTTTTAGACATTTGTTTTATGTTAAGATAATTATGACTTGCATTGATTTTGTGGTCGGTTGTTTAATGTTGGGCAACCGAAGGGTTTTCATTTAAATTTGTTTTGATGATATTGCTAGTAACACCAACTAATAAATGAACCAAACAGATTTTGTTGGTTTGGACTTTTAAAGTTGTTTCCGCTATTTCTTGACGCCGTTAGGCGAAAATTTTTGGAAATCCTTATTTTTAAAATGATGGGTGTTACAAGAATTACGCTCAAGAAGGAGAATTAAGGGTGCCAAGTGTACCACAAACCTTCTCTTTTAGTTATATTATTATTATTATTATAGATACATAACAAATATTTATATTTATGTTATGTACTTATAGTCCAGTAAAGCCATCAATATTTATTGTTTACGTTTCCTTGTTAAACATGAAAATAAGGTTAAATGAACATAATGAATACGGATGAGTAATATTTAGGTTTAACTAGATATAATGGATTTGGAAACTAAATAAATAATAATAATTTATATCATCGTAAAAGAAGGATATATACTACAAATTATTTAATTTAGAGTAATAATATATTTTTAAAAGGACACTTGGCGTTTCAAGATCGAGCCATGTGTCGTTAAAGACCTCTACACTCTTGTTTTAGTTTATTGGTAGATTGCTCAGTTTTAGACACACAAACATAGTCAAACATGTAAACATTTAGATATAAAAGTGTACATATGTTATATGTATGTTTATCTATCAATATACTAAAACAGGATTGTGTATTTTGTTTATCGACATTTGACACATTCCTTGCATGACATGTGTCACTTTTAGTGTAATTAAAAAAAGATTTCTAATTCATAATTGTAATCAAATACTAATCTTTAGATTTAATATAACAAATATTTTTAATCGACACTTGACGCTATCCTTACATGACATGTATTACTTTGGTGTAAGTGTGTAACTAAAAAAAGATTTCTAATTCATAATTACCTAATTGTAATCAAATATTAATCTTTAAATTTAATATATATCTAATTATATATTTTATTATTATTATACTAAGTTTCCATATATATGATTTATAAAAAAAATTAATAATGTTAACAACTAATATATCAATACGGAATACAACTATCTTAAAAGATAAGATATATGCTAATAAACAATATATCATACAATTTAAACTAATATATCAATACGGAATACAACTAATATATATATACACTAATATATCAATACGGAATACAACTAATATATCAATACGGAATACAACTAATATATCAATACGGAATACAACTAATATATCAATACGGAATACAACTAATATATCAATACGGAATACAACTAATATATCAATACGGAATACAACTAATATATCAATACGGAATACAACTAATATATCAATACGGAATACAACTAATATATCAATACGGAATACAACTAATATATCAATACGGAATACAACTAATATATCAATACGGAATACAACTAATATATCAATACGGAATACAACTAATATATCAATACGGAATACAACTAATATATCAATACGGAATACAACTAATATATCAATACGGAATACAACTAATATATCAATACGGAATACAACTAATATATCAATACGGAATACAACTAATATATCAATACGGAATACAACTAATATATCAATACGGAATACAACTAATATATCAATACGGAATACAACTAATATATCAATACGGAATACAACTAATATATCAATACGGAATACAACTAATATATCAATACGGAATACAACTAATATATCAATACGGAATACAACTAATATATCAATACGGAATACAACTAATATATCAATACGGAATACAACTAATATATCAATACGGAATACAACTAATATATCAATACGGAATACAACTAATATATCAATACGGAATACAACTAATATATCAATACGGAATACAACTAATATATCAATACGGAATACAACTAATATATCAATACGGAATACAACTAATATATCAATACGGAATACAACTAATATATCAATACGGAATACAACTAATATATCAATACGGAATACAACTAATATATCAATACGGAATACAACTAATATATCAATACGGAATACAACTAATATATCAATACGGAATACAACTAATATATCAATACGGAATACAACTAATATATCAATACGGAATACAACTAATATATCAATACGGAATACAACTAATATATCAATACGGAATACAACTAATATATCAATACGGAATACAACTAATATATCAATACGGAATACAACTAATATATCAATACGGAATACAACTAATATATCAATACGGAATACAACTAATATATCAATACGGAATACAACTAATATATCAATACGGAATACAACTAATATATCAATACGGAATACAACTAATATATCAATACGGAATACAACTAATATATCAATACGGAATACAACTAATATATCAATACGGAATACAACTAATATATCAATACGGAATACAACTAATATTTATAAAAAAAATAATAATCTATAGATCTATGATTATATCATATAGAATACATATAGTTATTTAAGAACTCACAAATAAAAAAGAACACGAGAACAATTCTAGACTATTCATTTTGTCATATTTTCTCTCTCTTCTATAAAATAAGAAAATTTATCCAAATGATTGAAAATACTTTATCTCACAAACCGTAAATCGTTAGATGAAAAAATATATATGGGTGGTCTTAAAATTTTGTCTCTTTCATTAGAGATGCAATTCGATATACTTTTGGCGACTTTTTAATTTTCGTTTTCTATTTAATACTTACACATAACCTACACATGTGTAGGTTGAACGAAGATTGTGATTCGGAACGGGCTTCGCCCTTAAGGATATTCATAAAGGGTAGCTGGTGGTGGTGATAGGTCATTGAGGGTGATAGGTCATAGTGTGATAGGTCATAGATGGTGATAGGTCATAGGGGATGATCGGTGATGGACGATCTACCTAACGGGCTCCGCCCTTGGCCATCATGGCTTCACCATGGATTGAGGGGCTCCGGACTTAACCTTCATTGTTGTGTACATATGGTTATTTACTAATCTACATGTGAAAACAAAGATCCTACACATGTGTAGGTACACAAGTACAAGGGAAAAAATGAAAATTAAAAAGTCGTCAAAAGTATATCGAATTGCATCTCTAATGAAAGAGGACGAAATTTTAAGACTACCCATATATTTTTTTTCATTTAACGATTTACGGTTTGTGAGATAAAGCATTTTGAATGATTTGGATGAATTTTCTTATTTAATTGAGGAGAGAGAAATGTGAGGAAATATATGGTCTAAAATTGTTCTCGCGTTCTTTTTTATTTGTGAATTCTTAAATAACCATTCCTCTGTACACGTATACATAAATATTTAATCGGCCGAACAAATTATAGATGTTTATATATGCATAAAAACTTGTATGAAGTTGTATATAGAGGCATACAAACTCTAAATCAAGCAAAAAGTGAAAAATAAAAATGCGTCCTTGGAAATTCCTTTGAAATTTCCATAGAGTTATTTATTTTCATTGTTTATTATTTAGTTTAAGAAAATATATTAACAACTTTCCAAGCTATGTTAAAAATCAAAAAATCTGTATACCAAAGCAATCTGCACCATCCAAATCTATACACATTATTGTTATTTGTGATGTTTCTTATGAGGTTTGAGCTTGTATGAGTGGTATTTATGTGTGGTTCAAATTGGTATAACTAATATATGTTTTTTTGTGAATGCACAAAAAATGAAAAAGTTACGTTTATAAACAATCGATAATTCAAGATTTACAGAATGTCAATGATCGTCTATTAATATATTTTGTAGATCAATATTCAAGTATCTAACAAAAAAGACAAATCAACAATTTACAAAAGTCATAATAAGAACTAAAATGTGGAAAGACAAACTTTGGATTGTAAATTTTTAGCAAAAGGTTGTTAGCTGAGAGTACATTTAATACATGGAGTATAATCTTTAGGTGGGCCATATCTAATATTAAAGTCCAACTTACTCCAATAAGGCTCCTCCTTATAACCCCTCACTTCTTACTCACTTCTTTTATTATTCATCAACTTTTCTCTCTCCTAGATACCCAAGAACACCCCCTCCTTAGGGGCAAGGGTGTAGTGTCAATTTTTGGCAAATTGGCTAGTTTTTGGCTAGTTATCGACGAATAAGAAGGTGCCACGTGTTTTTGCCAAAAACTAGCCAAAACTTGTCAAATTACATGCGGAAAACATATAAAAGGTAACCGGAAATTAAAAAAATTTGTCAGAAAACATAAAAAGTGACCGTTTTTTTATAAAATATAAACTTGGGCTCGGAATTTGGGGGTCGGGAATTTCGGAAGTCGGAGACGCCATGGCTGCTAACCCGAAGGTTTACCCCGCCAAGATACGCCCCGGATCATCCGAGTCCCATTTTTACGAACATTTTGTATCATCATCGCCCATTTAATGTAACACCGGCAACCTAACTGTTGAACGATATCATCATCGGGTAAAACTACTTTTTCCGGCTACCTATTGCTTTAATGAAACAAAATACGGCAACACTACCAAGGAAAAATCCGGCAACGCTACCGCTAAGTTAGCACTACCAAGCTAATCACAAACATGCAATTAACGGCAATGTAAAAAGATAAATATATATATATATATAAGCAGCAGTAGTTAACTGGAAAACCCAAGATAGGGCTCACCAGAATATATATATAATATATATATATAATATATATATATAATATATATATATAATATATATATATAATATATATATATAATATATATATATATAATATATATATATATAATATATATATATATATAATATATATATATAATATATATATATATAATATATATATATATAATATATATATATAATATATATATATATATAATATATATATATAATATATATATATAATATATATATATAATATATATATATATAATATATATATATATAATATATATATATAATATATATATATATAATATATATATATAATATATATATATAATATATATATATATAATATATATATATATAATATATATATATATATATAATATATATATATAATATATATATATAATATATATATATATATAATATATATATATATATAATATATATATATATATAATATATATATATAATATATATATATAATATATATATATAATATATATATATAATATATATATATATATAATATATATATATAATATATATATATAATATATATATATATATATAATATATATATATAATATATATATATATATAATATATATATATATATATAATATATATATATAATATATATATATAATATATATATATAATATATATATATATAATATATATATATATAATATATATATATATAATATATATATATAATATATATATATATAATATATATAGTATATTTTTGGCAAATTGGCTAGTTTTTGGCTAGTTATCGACGAATAAGAAGGTGCCACGTGTTTTTGCCAAAAACTAGCCAAAACTTGTCAAATTACATGATGTAGTGTACAAAACTAGCCAAAACTTATCAATTTACCAATGCCGGAAAACATATAAAAGGTAACCGGAAATTAAAAAAATTTGTCAGAAAACATAAAAAGTGACCGTTTTTTTATAAAATATAAACTTGGGCTCGGAATTTGGGGGTCGGGAATTTCGGAAGTCGGAGACGCCATGGCTGCTAACCCGAAGGTTTACCCCGCCAAGATACGCCCCGGATCATCCGAGTCCCATTTTTACGAACATTTTGTATCATCATCGCCCATTTAATGTAACACCGGCAACCTAACTGTTGAACGATATCATCATCGGGTAAAACTACTTTTTCCGGCTACCTATTGCTTTAATGAAACAAAATACGGCAACACTACCAAGGAAAAATCCGGCAACGCTACCGCTAAGTTAACACTACCAAGCTAATCACAAACATGCAATTAACGGCAATGTAAAAAGATAAATATACATATAATATATATATATAAGCAGCAACAGTTAACCGAAAAACCCAAAAAGGGCTCGCCGGAAAACCGAAGCAACAGGAAACCCTAAGATTCAACCGGAAACCCAAAAAGGGCTCGCCGGAAAACCGAAGCAACAGGAAACCCTAAATCGATTAAACCGGAAACCCCAAAAAAGGGGTCGCCGGAAAACCGATTAAAGTAGCCAAATAGCCAACTACACCCTTGCCAAAGCCAAACAAAGATTTGGCCGTAAAAAAAGTGAACGTTTCTGGCTGGCAACCATCGGAAACCCCAAAAAGGGGTCTCCGATCTCACCGGAAAGAGTGCTATATAACGTTAAGGAGCATCGGCAAGTTTTATCAACATGTATTCCGGCAATAGAAGCCAAGAAAAACATAGAAATAGCCTCAAATCGAAAAACCCCCAAATTTTCCAGTTAGGTTTCCGGTGAAGATGAAAGTTTTGGCACAAAAGCAAAACTTAAAAATAAAACATAAAACACATTAACCTACAAATTAAACCTAGGAATTAAAACACATTAACCTACAATACGAGGACCTAAATATACTTAAAATACGGCCCGTACTTATCCATCAGGTTTTTACGCGAAGCCTTGATCATCTCCAACTCGTCGTCATCTATACCGGTGGGAATTGGTTGCTGCAGAAGCCTCAATGCCTCCATGGCCTTCTTTCGGAAGCGATGATCCTCTCGTTTCTTCCGCTCCTCCTCTACTTTCATCCAATCCTCATCAATTTTTCTTATCTGCTCTTTTTGCATCAAGAGCATTTGATTAAGCTTGCTCAACGCCTTTCTGACCCACTCGAACCACCACACCTAGAAGTCGCATCTGAACCACTTAACAATTTTCGACTAACATTACGACTCGGCGGTCTTCTAATTGGATCGTCTCCAAACAATTGGTCAATCGCCACATCTAGGTCCACACTCGTATGCACCCCAAAGTGCACCCCATCATCACCCAAATCGACATAATCAGCTACGCCTCGTTTGGCAATACTATGGTCTTGCCAAAAGGCAGGTCAATCTTTCAGTACATCGTTGAACGCCTCATACTGAAATCATGGCGGACCATGAAGCTCTACAAACTGCTCATGAGCGGCATTGTACACTTATCTTTCATCTGCACCGCTCTGTCGTCCTTGCTTAAGCAGTCTCTTCAAGATTGCTTCAAACTACTTACAAGTTTTCTTGATCTTGTTCCATTTCCCTTGTAGTTGACTCTTGTTGCGCTCTCCCGCTGGGCGGTGCTGGTTGAACCATTCGACCACTTCAGCCCAAAACATTGTCTCATCTTGGCTAATCCCCACAACTGAGTCCTGGGAAGCATGTGTCCACGCCTCAGACAACAAATCCGCCTCCGCCATGGACCACTTCACCTTCTCCGCTACAACAACCCCTTTTTTTGTCAACCGTTTGGGCGGTGCATGAACTTCTTCGACTTCTTCCTCTGCAGAGGCGACACTAGTTCATGCCGGTTGAGAAGAAGTCTCACCTGTTGGCCTCTGGAATTGTTGATTCGTCGCTTGAAATTCACGAAATTGTTGCATTAACAGGAACTTCTGAAACTGATCATTATACATGTTCGAATTTAACAAATTCGAAAATGATTGGTTGATCGAACCTAAGCTGCTAGTTGACCCCATCATATTAGAAGACGACATGGACGGGGGAGATCCCACTGGAAGAGATCCCATTTGAAGAAGCGCCTCAAAATCATCATCGATAGTGTTTGTCGTGGGTAGTGATTGTTGATTTTGGAATTGGTTTTGGTTTGAAAGATTTTGTTGATTCTTCTAGGCATTTTGGTGGATGAAATGTTGAGAGAAAGTATAGTTTTTTAGTAAGAAATTTGAAAATGGTAGTGAAATGTGGAGAAATGTGAAGGAAAGATGGTGAAATGTGAAGAAACTGTGGTGATTAAATAGGAAAAGAAAAAAATAAAAATTAATAAATAAGAGGAGGGGGTTGGGGGGTTGGGGGGAACTTCAATCCAACAGACACTTTTTCAAAAAAAAATGATTTTTTTAATTTACCAACGTTCACACGCAAATGGGCCCCACAGCACTACCAAACGTTGCGTCTATAGTTGGGAGAAACCTCTGGACGTCGGTCGTGCGTATAGCGTCTTCCGCCGGTCCGGCGTCGGACGCACACCTCGACACTCTATAAGGAAGGGCCTAACAAACATCTTTATAACTTTTATTTATTTTACAAAATTTCTTATATTCTATACGTATAAATTATGTGCCTTTTTATTTTCTAAATGGCATAGAAATTATCTTATATTAAACTCCAATTCTACACTTTTACAAAACAATATCTTTTAAAATTTCGCATGTTAATTCTTTCTTCTTATAAAAAATATTTAAAACAAATTAATTCATCAGTGTCGCGTTTTACGCGTGATCTAAATCTAGTTATTATTATTATAACCTTTCTCAAATCTCAAATATTGTCTCTTAGGCCTATGCCAACCCAAGACACATCTTTCTTCTTTCACACTACCACATCAGTTTTTCTCTATCCTAAATCACCTCTTCCTCACTCACTACCAACCTTACATCTTCCTCACCTCTTCCTTATTCTTCCACAATTTTTATTTATTTACATTTCATATTTATCTTAAAAAAACATAAACTTAGTCTGATTAAAAAAAACATTACATTAATAAAATTAAACACATTACAACTAAAGTTCAAACAAACTAGATAACTAAAACATTACAATTAAATTCAAACTAGATAAAATTAATACATTACAACTAAAATTAAAACTACATTATTAAAATTACATAAAACTACTCGTCGTCGCCCTCATCCTCCTCGGCATCGGCATAGAACTTGCTCCCAAACCGTTCTTGCAAGTATTTTCGATACGCCATGTGAGCCTTCAAATCTTTCCTCGACAAACCCGTTGGAACCGGTTTTGCCAAAAACTACATGGCATCCCTAACCTCGGCCCGTTCCAAAGCTTCCTTTTGCATTCGAACATACGCAGTACTACTTTGGGTCGCTTCCGAACCCGATGATCGGTTAGATGTTGCATCGGACAAACTAGACAACCTACGGCTTACGTTCCGACGTGATGGTCACCTAATCGGGTCGTCACCAAATAACCCTTCAAAAGAAGGACTCGTTTCATTTGGATTCGGGGTCGCACCACGTGGCATATCATCGGCAGTGAAATCTACCGCCGCAGCCGGTTGTCTACTCATCGAGGCGTTGTCGTTCCAAAAGTTGGCCACGTTTTGAAGATGCTCATAGCACTTCTGGTAATGCCAATGTTTTTCCCCTGTTTGTTTCTTGTACAATTGTACGGCCGCTTCGGCCACCTGTCGGTCATCCGCCCCGCTTTGTCGGTCGTGACCGCTAACCCTCTTCAACGCCGCGCCAAAATCCTTAACACCCTTTTTAATCTTGTTCCATTTTCCATTTATTTGGCTTTTGGTACGGTGGGCGTATTTCGTATCCTTGTTGAACATCTCCACCACTTTATTCCAAAACATGGCATCCATTTGATTCCCCACGATCGGGTTCTACGAATAATGCACCCAACATTGTGCTAACAACACCGTATCGTCATCCTCCCAATTCCTTTTCTCTTGCGGTTTTCTGGCCCGCCTTCTCCGCCCTGCATGACCCACTGTTTCAACTTCTTCTTCATCATCAGCTGATGCGACGCTACCCGCCTCGGGTGCATTTTCCGGGTTCTTTTGTTGTTGTTGTTGTACTTGAAATTCGAACGCCATTTGAGCTTGATCTAACGCCATTCGTTGAGTTTCGTTCAAATTGTGACCCATAATTGGATTGTAGTTCATGGTGTTATAAAATGGTTGTGAAAATGGGTTAACCATATAACTTGCCGGAGGACCCATAGGGGGCGGGTTGGAGGAGCCCGACGGGTGGCTTGTTTGACTTATTTGGTTGATGACATTGCCGGTTGCGGGTAGTCGAGAATTTGTTGCCACATATCGTTGGAGGCTTGATCTTGGTTTAGGTTGTCGTTGTTTCGAGACATGATTTTAGGTGAAGTGTTAGGACCAGTTTTGCTGAAACTGACCAGTCTCCAGTTGCATCTGGAGACCAGAAGATTTGTCCAGAAATATTAGAAGTCCAGTTGCAATGTACAGTTATGCAACTGATGACTTCCACCAGTTGACATCTGACCAAGACACCCGAAGACATTCCAACTGAAGTCGAAGACATCAAGTGGAAGAAAGAGAATGACAATGGCAGCGAAGCCCAGTTGTCGTTCTACTTCAGATGGAAACTGGAGCTGAACAGTTTAAAGTACTTACAACACTTTACACTGTTTACAAGGAAGGCCTTTTTACTTTATGTATCTTTATCCGGGTAATTTCCTTATCCGTGCATAAAGTAAACAAGTACATAAAGCAGGTTGATAAAGTAAGAACTCTGTCTTACTTTATCCAGCATTTAAGGAAAAGTCAAATTGCCTCCTTAAATGCTATCAACCATATTTGTACGACAAAGTTGGAATCCCAATGCCAACTTTGTCTATAAATAGAGGCCTTTGCACAACCAAGAAAACACTTTGCAAACCTGCAATATTCTTGGTGAACTTGTGCAATATTCTCTCAATCTTAAAAGGAACACTTCACAACTCTAAGTGCTTTCGATTGTGTAGAGAATTTCCAAGTATTAGATCGATTGTATTTCATAGGTTGTTAGGATATTTACTCTTTTGTATTATCTTGGTTCCGCAACAACCTTGTAATTTATTTGACATTAATAAATAAATTACACTTGAAAAATACATATCATCTCACCAATTTACTTTACAAGTATTTATGTTATTGCATTGTCTTTACTTATAATTGTTTGTCACCTTTATAAGTTAACTATCCAGACTCTGGTATACTGTTCACTGCAACTGGTCGTCTCCAGATACAGTGAACGTATTGCAAAGTATCTCACCATTGACATAGAGGTGTCTTCAGGTAGTACCATCTATTGAGTTGGGACCTACAAGTGGTATCAGCGCAGAAGGCTAACATACTTGCCTACATCTGCTTAGATGTCTACTACTGAAGGTGAGAATGGTTCTGGTCAAAATGTTGATAATATTAACTTTAATCAACCTGGTAATCCACCACCTGTTCAAAATGTAAATACCAATCCTCCTCCTCCTCCTAATGCCCCTAACCATATCCTTGTACATTATTCTAACACTCATGTTCCAAAGTTTGATGGAAACAGTGAGAGCTTCGGTACATGGAAGGCCAGAATGCTCTTACATTTTGGTGGGATAGAGAGGTATATGTTGAAAATCCTTAAGGATGGACCATATATACCCATGTCTCTTGGGGTAAGTCCTCTTCTTGATCCTACTGGAAGAAGAGGTTCCAGAGAAAAGCTCGAAGACCATTGGTCTGATGAGGATCGCAGATTGGTGGACTTGGACACCAAACTGAAAAACATGATCCTCGGAGCTGTCCCTGAAGATTTAATTCCAACACTTGTGTTGTTCCCCAGTGCCAAGGAAATGTGGGATGAATTAATTGTTCAGTTTGAAGGAGGAGATGACACCATTGTCACTCGTAAGGTTGCCCTGAACAAGAAGTATGAATCCTTCTTTGCTCTACCCAACGAAAGTTTAACTGGTACTTACACCAGATTTACTAGCCTCATCAATCAGTTGAGAGGCTTGGGTGTTGAGAAGGATAAGGATATTCTTCTTGAGAAGTTTTGTGATATTCTTCCTTCCAAATGGGAAAACATGGTTCTTGTCTTAAGACAAGGTAAGACTCTGCACAACCACACTCTTGCATCGCTCTATGGAGCCTTCAGATTCACTGAAGATAATAATGTTGCGAGACTTGTGGCTGAGCAGGATGCCATGAACTATGCCCAGAGTTCCAAGGTTTCCAGTATTACTGAGCGACCTTGTGCTGCCTTAATATCTGCTGAGAGTGTCCAGTCACACTCAATGAAGGAGATGTTAAACAGTTTCTTGAACTCTGGCCTGACCACTGAAATCAGTGATGGTTGTGATGAAACTGACGATGATGATCTGGTATCCATGATTGCTAAAACCTTTAATAGGTTTAAGCATAAATCTAAAAGATTTAATGGCCCAAACAATGCTTCCAGCTCCAGCTCTCTGGATAAAACCAATCTTACCTGCTATAAGTGTGGTAAGAAAGGTCACTTTATGAAGGAATGCAGATCTAGTCAGTTGAACAACCAAACTGGTGCCCCTGTCCCAAATTTCAATCAGCCTGATGATAGCTATAAAGCTAAATACAAAAAGCTTAAGGCCCAGATTGCCCTTATGTCCATGCAGAAAGAGAAAGACCAGTGCATGATTGCACAAACTGAGGGAAAATGGGAATACTCTGATGACTCATCTGATGATGATGAAGAGATAAGGGACATGTGCTTCATGGCCTTGGAAGATCAACAGCAACACGTGGCAAAAGAGGATGTCATCACTGGAAGATGGGTGGATATCATACTGAAAAAGATATGTGATTATGATAATCAAGTTGATCCAGAACTGAAACTGGACCTTGCTGAATCACTAAATGGTGATTTAGTGTTTGTGGAAACGGTTAGAGCAGACAGTGAAAGATACCTTGAAACTATCTTAACTGAACTGACCAATATGAAACCACAATTAAATGATTTGCAAAGTGTCCAGTTGGCTCTCAAGGAGTCAGTATTATATAATGAGGCTTTAATACTTGAAAATCAAGATTTAAAATCTAAACTTGAAAAAGAACAGATGATTATCAAGTCATGGGTGAAGGAATCTGGAAAGAACTATGATGCTTTTTCCAGAACTATTGATGCTCAGAAAAATGCATGGAAATCTGGAGATCTTGAAATGGCAGCTCTCATACCAGATCTTCATGCATTGCCTCCAGCTCTTAGGGTTGAGACCCCATATGACCAACCTAAGACTGTCAAAACTGAACTGAATGAGACCACCCCTCTGAGGATAAATCTGGAGCTAAACAGGCTAAAGCTCCAGTTAAAAAGGCTGCTGGTGACAAGCCTTTACCTCAAAAGTCTAAAGAGCCCAAGACTCAAAAGACCAAAACACCAGCTGAACCTAGGTCCAAGGTTCAGCAGCCTGATGAAAAAAATATTTTGTTAAAACTGGAAAGTCAACTCCAACTTTTGTCTAGGCAGGTTCAGAGTTGCACTGCCAGAATCAAAAATTTGGAAGGATCCTCATCTTCCCCAGTCATTAAACAAAATATAAAACCCCCTTCAAAAGTAAAACAAAATGTTCCATCTGGAACAAAATCTGAAAAGAAAAAGGGGAGCAAATATCAAATACCAATTGTTTTTACTCCTGCACCTGGAGCTGATGAAAAAGCTCCAGATGCAGCCTCCAGTTCCAACCCACCAGAGTCAACTGAGACTTTCAGGGAGAAGTCCAATGAACCCATCAAGAAAAGATGGGTTCACAAAAATAACTAATGATTTATGTGGGTGTGCAGGGCGATCGTAAAAAGAACACATGGTATCTGGACAGCGCTGCTGGCCGGACAATGACCGGATGTAAGCCCCTGCTGGAAGAGTTCACTGTCCAAGATGGACCGACAGTGACATTTGGTAATGATCAAAATGGAAAAACTGAAGGATATGGTGTACTCAATAATGGACAAGTCCAGTTCAAAAGAGTTGCATTTGTGAATGGTTTGAAATACAACCTGATCAGCGTAAGCCAACTTTGTGATGATGGATACAGAGTTTTGTTCGATATTGCTCAAGGCACCATATTTAACAAGGATTGGAAGGTGGTGATGGTTGCTCCAAGAAAAGGAAATGTGTACATCATGGATATGGTACCTGCTCCAAAAGAGCAATGCTTCTATACCAAGGCTGATGAAGACACCAACTGGTTGTGGCATAAAAGATGATCCCATCTTAATTTCAAAAATATTAACAAGTTGTCTCGCAAACAACTGGTAGATGGGATACCTCAGATTTCTTTTAATAAAGAAAAGTCATGTCCAGGGTGTGAGATGGGCAAGCAGAAAAGGGCCAGTTTCAAAACTAGGCAAAACTTTAGCATCACTGAACCTCTTCACATGCTTCATATGGATCTCTTTGGTCCAGTGAATGTTCAAACTAGAGCTGGAAAGAAATACACTCTAGTTGTGGTTGATGAATTCTCCAGATTCTGCTGGGTAATGTTCATCAGATCCAAGAACGATGCACCTGCTGAGATCATCTCTCTCATCAAACGAATTGAGCTCAAATATACTCGAAAAGTGTGTCAGTTGTGAAGTGATAATGGTACTGAATTTCAAAACAAGGTACTTGAAACATTCTGCAACGACACTGGCATCTCTCAAAACTTCTCATCAGCACACTCTCTAGAGCAAAATGGAGTTGTGGAAAGAAAGAATCGCACGCTGATTGAAGCCGCCAGAAGCATGCTATCTGAATCAGGTCTTCCCACTAGTTTCTGGGCTGAAGCAGTTGCAACTGCTTGTCACACCCAAAACCGGTCTGTCTACATCAAGAGACATAAGAAGACTGCCTATGAAGTACTCCGGAATCGAAAACCAAATATTGGATATTTTCATGTATTTGGTTGTCCAGTTTTTATTTTAAATGATTCCAGTCAGCTTGGTAAGTTTGATGCAAAAGCTGATGAATGTGTGTTTCTAGGCTATTCAGATATTCGAAAGGCCTTTAGAGTTTATAATTATAGACTCCAAAAGGTTCATGAGACGATTCATGTCACATTTTACGAATCAAATGATGCAATTAACAAGAGACCAAGCCTTGATATCTCTCCAGTCGTTCCAATAAACTTTGGTGAAACTGACCCAGTTCATCAGTCAGTTGTTTCACCAAAAGATGTTTCCAGTAACACTCAACTGGAACCAGTTAAGAAGAAGAGCACCACCAGTGACACCTCATTTTATCCCTCCATCAGTTTCAACTTACCACAGAAACTGATGATTAGATCAGATGTTCGTGCCACTACAATATCAGCACCAGTTCAAACTCCAACTTCACCAGTTCTTCAGGAAATGCCCTTTCATGAAGAATTTCATGATGCAAATCGTGACCTCATTAACTCTGATGATGACATTGAAGTAGTTTGGGCTGATCCTCCTTCAGAAGCTGCTGCAACTGAAGAAGATCACCAGGTGACTTGCACTGATATTGTAGTTCACCAGCCTAGTCAATACACTAAATGGACTCGAGCACATCCAATCGAACAAATTGTTGGAGATCCAAGTAGTGGGGTTCAGACTAGAAGAGCCACCAGTGAGCAATGCTTAAACGTCACCTTCTTATCACTGATTGAACCGAAGAAGATTGACGAGGCTATGGCAGACCCCAGCTGGGTAGAAGCAATGCAAGAAGAGCTTATCCAGTTCGAAAGGAACAATGTTTGGGAACTTGTTCCTTGTCCACCAGGGTTAAAGAAAGAACCTATTGGTACAAGGTGGGTCTACCGAAACAAGATGGATGAAGATGGCAATGTTGTAAGAAACAAGGCTAGATTAGTTGCCCAGGGTTATTGTCAGGCAGAGGGCATTGACTTTGATGAGACTTTTGCTCCAGTTGCAAGACTTGAAGCCATCAGAATTTTTTTGGCTTATGCAGCTCATCTGCAGTTTAAAGTCTTTCAGATGGATGTCAAAAGTGCATTCCTTAATGGAATATTGGAAGAAGAAGTGTATGTTAAACAGACTCCAGGCTTCATCAATGAGAAACATCCTCACTGGGTATATAGACTGAACAAAGCTTTGTATGGTCTAATGTAACATCCCAAACTTTTCTTTACTAGTTGACTAATGTCGTTAAGTCAACACGATGTGTGTCGTTAAGTCTATTATAGATTTAATACTTATACATAGTTAATGTGTGATATGTGTGAGGCTTGAAAGCCTAAATGTTAATGTAGTATAAACGTGTGTAATATGAAGATTAATGGTGGTTTTGATGGATTAAAGTTATGTAGGATGTAATTGATGGTCGTAATGCTTTGTAATGATTTCAATATGAAGGATTTTGATGTACAAAGGTCTGAAAATTGATTTGGAATGGTTTGGATCTGGTTTGGGATGAAATCGATCAAAGTGGTGCAGGATCGCAACGAGTTGCGGCGCAACTGGTTTCCAGTGAGATAAGTTGCGGCGCAACTGTTCGTGAATAAGTTGCGGCGCAACTGGTTCCATGAGATAAGTTGCGGCGCAACTCTGAATAAGTTGCGGCGCAACTGGTTTCCAGTGAATAAGTTGCGGCGCAACTTTCGTGAATAAGTTGCGGCGCAACGGTTCATGAATAAGTTGCGGCGCAACTGGTTTCCAGTGAGATAAGTTGCGGCGCAACTGGTTCCAGTGAGATAAGTTGCGGCGCAACTGGTTTCGTGAATAAGTTGCGGCGCAACTGTTCAGTGAGATAAGTTGCGGCGCAACTGGTTTCCAGTGAGATAAGTTGCGGCGCAACTTCATGAATAAGTTGCGGCGCAACTGTTCAGTGAGATAAGTTGCGGCGCAACTTCTGAATAAGTTGCGGCGCAACGGTTCTGAATAAGTTGCGGCGCAACTGGTTTCCAGTGAGATAAGTTGCGGCGCAACTGTTCATGAATAAGTTGCGGCGCAACTGGTTTCCGTGAATAAGTTGCGGCGCAACTTCAGTAATAAGTTGCGGCGCAACTGGTTTCCAGTGAGATAAGTTGCGGCGCAACTTCATGAATAAGTTGCGGCGCAACTGGTTTCAGTGGATAAGTTGCGGCGCAACTGGCTGAGTTGCGGCGCAACTGGTTTCCAGTGAGATAAGTTGCGGCGCAATAAAAGGCATTGCGGCGCAACAGGAGGTCTGAGCTGCGGCGCAACTCCTCAGTTTCAGAAAATGTTATATTTTGAACCGTAACGTCGTTTGACACGTAGATTAGACCTGAAACTAAAGTGAGTCTTTAAAAGTGTGTGGGGTCTAGTTTATGACCTTAGTAACGTGAGTATGTAGTTGTCTAATGCTTGTTTACTAATTATAGGTAGACGAGCATAGTTACTTGCATAGTAACTAGTTGTTGATTGTTGTGGACTACGCCGAGGTAAGATACACTACTTTGACACGCTGGGGGATTCAACTAAAAGCTGGTTTCAAATCATAAATACTTCCATTTGGTATCTTTATATTGCATGTGGGCATATGGGGTTACACGGGAGGTATTATGGGTTATGCAGTTGACCATGAGACCTGAAATGCAGTCCCTATTGTAGTGAAATGAAGTATTGCTTAATGTAGTGTATTATTATGCAGTTTATGTAGTATGATGAAGTATCTCATTATGCATGAAATGTAGAAATGAAGTTGATGTGTGATATATGCATGCTTACATGGCTTGTACACTTAGCTCACTAGACTTAGTAGGTTGCCATGTCACTTGCACGTTTAAGGGCCCAAAACGTAAAAATAGTAAACGTAGTAATTGTTTAGGTAATGCAGTCACCTAAACTAAATAATGTAGGGTCGAGCTCGTTAAACTTTGATGTGGGAAAGTGTTAAGCTTAACCCGTACATGCCCTAGCCCGGCTAAGTGCGTTGACGTGTGGTTGCTTGGGTGGCTCCTTGCAACGGGGTTATGCAGGACGAGTAATTAACGGGAGGATAACCCACCTCTGGATTTGGATTACTCTGGGATTGGCTTGCCATTCCTTAACGACGTACGATGATTGGCCTTTTGGTTGATCATCTAGTCGGGTGTGATGCAGGGCACACCTATATACAGATAACGAAGATATGTGTGATAATGTGGGAACTAATGCAGCATAGGCACATTTAGGATGATTATCCTAATTGATATGAAGTTGATATGCAGATATGTGTGTTGTGAGTTGTGCCTAATGAGTTTGTCTAATAATGAAGAAATGTTTTGATTGGACAAATGCTTTTAAATTAAGTGTGATCTTACTTAGCTATTCTTATAGCTAACACTTGTTTCTTTAATGTGGTTGTTCCCTCAGGTTTAGCTTGATGGACTAGTGATGCAGGACATGTAAGCTTGGGTAGATGCAATGAAGGAGCCTTAGCTACCCATAGACGATTCTTTCTTAGACATTTAGTTACATTTCGTACTTAATGTCGAATTTATGTAGTGTCGTGTGAACGGTTGTTTTATGTTGGGCAACCGTTGGGTTTTCATTTGAATTATTGTTTGATATGGCATGTAACACCAACAAAACGCAGAAACCGTAATGTTTTTATCGGTTTTGACTTTTAAAGTCTTTTCTTCCTCAATTTGACACCGTTAGGTGAAAGTTTTTGAAAACCCATATTTTTAAACGTCGGGTGTTACATCTAAGACAAGCCCCAAGAGCCTGGTATGACACTTTAACTAAACATCTTCTCAAAAATGGCTTTCAAAGAGGTGCAATAGATAATACCTTATTTATTTTAAAAGAAAAAAGTAATATCTTATTGGTACAAATATATGTTGATGATATTATATTTGGTTCAACTGATGAAGCAATGTGTAAAAAGTTTTCTAAAATCATGTCATCTGAGTATGAAATGAGTTTAATGGGTGAATTAACATTTTTCTTGGGTCTTCAGATTAAACAAACTGAAAATGGAATTTTCATAAATCAAGAAAAATATGTCAGAGATTTGTTAAGAAAATACAAATATGATTCAATCCCATCGAAAAACACACCTATTGCAACACCACTAAATTTGGACTCTGACCCAACTGGCAAACCAGTGAACACCACTGAATATCGTGGAATGGTTGGTTCACTAATGTATCTGACTGCCAGTCGACCAGATATAATGTTTGCAACATGTCTATGTGCCAGATTTCAGGCTAACCCAAAAGAATCACATTTGCTTGCTGTTAAGCGCATCTTCAGATACCTGAAAGGGTGTCCTAACCTTGGTCTTTGGTATCCCAAAGGCTCAGGGTTAGATCTAATGGGTTATTCAGATTCAGATCATGCAGGTTGTAAGATAGATAGAAAATCAACAACTGGTGGTTGTCACTTCCTTGGAGGAAAACTGGTAAGTTGGACCAGCAAGAAGCAGACGTCAGTCTCTATGTCCACTGCTGAGGCAGAGTACATTTCTGCGGCCAGTTGTTGTGCCCAGATTCTCTGGATCAAGAACCAGTTACTAGATTATGGTCAGAAGTATACGAGGACCCCAATCTTTTGTGACAACACCAGTGCAATTGCTATATCTCACAACCCAGTGATGCACTCCAAGACAAAGAATATTGACATCAGGTATCATTTCATTCGTGATCATGTTATGAAAGGAGACATTGAAATTCATTTCATCCCCACTGACAAACAGCTCGCTGATGTTTTTACAAAACCTCTTGATGAGAAAACCTTTAAACACCTTATCAGCGAGTTGGGAATGTTAAATCCTTAAAACTGGATATTTCTGTTATGAACGCATCAGTGACACTGATAGTGTTGTCCAGTTGAGGGGGTCCAGATAATCCTTGCCCGCCAGGCTATCGAACGCCATTGTGATACTATCCTGGCACTAATTGATTTCTGGATCATCATTCTAGGGGGAAAGACTCAAAATATTTTTCTAACAAAAATTCTTTTGTTTGAAAAATTGCAGCTGGAGAACTCTCCAGTTGGAAACTGGCACTGGACTAATCCTCCAGTGCACATGTTCAGTCTTGTCTTAAAACTGGTAGTCAACTAAATTTTGTAACGTTTGAAATTGCCTGGTCAACTTTTGTGACACGTGATGGTACTCGAGTGTGTTAACCTACTTGCGACCATCACATGACGTCTCAAGGTCATTTTTGTAAAATGTAACACTTTTTATTGGGAATACTAAAAGTTAGTGGGCGAGTGGGGTAGTTAAGCCGTCGTAGCATTTAATGCTGACACGGAGAATTAAATTTTGGCTTAAAATTCAAATTAACCGTTGTAAAATATCTAATTAATTTGATTTTTGCCATTAAAATATTCTTGGTATTTCATTGGGATCACAACTTCTCCCTATAAATACCTCTCATTTACTCCCTAACACATTTACTTCTTTTCTCATTCCTTCATTCAATTCCAATCATCAAATTGCTTCTTTTCTCTCTCTGCTCAATAAATCAAGAACCCTAAATTCCAAATTTCATTTTCATATTATACTAAATGGCTCCTAAATCTTCTCGATCTAGAGATGTAAATCTCTTACCTGTCTCATACAATCCCTCACCAGGTGTCAAACAGGCATCTGGTGCTCCTGGTAACACTCACCTCATCAAATTAAATCCCAATAACCCGATGGCGAGTTTACTAGGAACTCAAGGGGCCGATACACTTATTGGGAGAATCCGAAAGTTTTTGAGGGATTCTCCAATCGGTCCCACCTTCTCTGCCAACCCACGAAGATTGTATCATGACTATCTTTGTGAGTTTTGGTACACTGCGTCTCTTTATGCCGACTGTTCTTCCATCTCCTTCACATTGAAAGGGGGAACGGTCCAGTGTACCTTGTCGGCAACAACTTTGAGAGAAGCCCTCTCTCTCAACTATTGGATTCCTTGGGAGAATCCAACTGTTCTCTCCCCAAACATTAACTTCAGGCAAGTGCTCCTTGAAATGGGACACAAGGAGTGCCTGGAAAATGGCGTCCTTAAAACTAAGGGTGTCATGACGATGAAAGGCCTCACACCATCCTGGAGGTACTTTTTCGTTCATCCGGTGGAGAGTATGGGTGGGAGTTCTTGTGGATTGGACCAGATAAACTCCTCACAAGCAGAAATGGCTTACTGCTTGTGGAATGGTTTAAGAGTGGACTTTGCCGATATTCTGTACAGAAGTCTTGTACAGAAACTGAAGGGCACCAGGGGACTTTGCATCCCCTTCTCCAGGTATTTGTCGATCTGCTTTAAGCGGATTCTGGGCAGTGAGCAATATAGAAATACACAATCAACTTACACTGTCCCATATCTGCTCAGGAATCTCGACTCCTTAGTATCTGAACCTGAGGAGGTTGAGATTCCTCAAAGAATGTTGCTGGCATTCACTAAAACCGATGCACCAGTCCAAGGTGAGTCGGAAAGACAACAGGGCGGGCCTCAAAACAATGAGGGACCCACCAGTTCGTCTGCTGGAATTGTGACGGTTGCAGAACCCGTGAAACTGTCTAACCCCTCCAGCACCAGCGTGTCAGTCCCTTTAACTTTCTACCCTGGAGGCCTCCCAACAGGTCATCCAGAAGTTCCAAAGGCAACAAGAACACGTCGTCTTAGGAAACAGTCAGCACTTGCCACTGACAGTAGAAACCTAGCCAGCCCTCCAGTTTCCTCCCAACAGGAAACTGGAGAGAGTCAAATGGGACAACTGCAAGCAGCCACCCTCGACATTTATGTAGGAGAGGGTGGTGAAGAAATTACTGGGCTACCCCAACCCAGAATAGAGTTAGAGTCTGCACAAAGTGTCCACGGCCTATCTTCTGACACTTCTATTGCACGAACTGACGACGTCTCTGGCCAGTCACAGCTGGAGACTGAGGCTCCACACTCTACGGCCGATGATGTTATGACTGTGGATGGAGCAGTTATAACTGAGGCAACCCCAGTGACCTCTATCCCTGGTGACGTTACCCTGGTAACTGAACCTTTAACAGATGCAACCTTCCAGGAAACTGGAGAAGGTCATCTGGAGACTGACCCATCTGGTCAGCCCTCAGTTACATTCATGGATCTGGACATGAATGTTAATGACGAGGAAATCCTTATTGAATCTTCGGATTCTGAAGGAACTACTTCAGACATGGAGATTTTTGGTCCTTCTGTACAAGAACCAATCCCTTCATCTCATGTCTCGCCTCCAGATGCTTCACTTTCAGTTTCACTATCTCAAGAAAATGAGCCCACTGATACTTCATTCCCCACCTATAGCTATGTGTCTGGAAACAGACGTATGGCACCACCACCACCTGGGCAGTTCTCACTTCTTCGAGAAATGCCACCACCACCGCCGCCGTTGGACACACCTGAGCATTCTCAGCATGTCCAACAATTTGAATTTCCTGTCCTTCCTTCTTTCACCACTTCTGATACTATTTCTTCACCTGCTGCGATGTCAACTGGGGAGGTTTCTCTAAATTTGCCTCCTCCAGTTGCTGTTGCTGGCCCAGTGACACGTTCTCCTCCGTCACTGGACACTCAACTTGCCTCCTTCCAAGCCGACATCCAAAACCTTATTCAAAGGGTAGAGGATGTTCAGAAGGCAATTGATAAAAATACCAAGTCCCTCTCCAGGTACAACAAGGACACGAGCACCAATTCTAAGGTTGTTGATCTGGGGATAAACAAGTTCGCTGAAAATGAGGATTTGGTGTTCAAGAAGCTCAATGAGTTGGTCGAAGGCTGTAACAATCTGGCCATTTCTCTAAAGAGCGCCTTCGACCTCACTCAGACCAAAGTCACCACTTCAATCTCCAACTTACTGGGTAACACTGTTAGACAATCAGAGGTTGATTTGAAGGAGATTGAAAGGCAGGTAAAGGAATTGGTTGAAAAACCTGGCCTAAATGTGACTGAGCTTGGGCAGCAGTTGATGACTTCGGTTGGTCAGAAAATTGAAGATACTTTGGGTGCCAGGGAAACACAATTGATTGAAAGGGTGATATCTGAGATCACCAAGTTGGCCACTCCTCAGGTTGATTTGGTCCCTCTTACTACTGAAATCAACCAGTTGAGGGGCAGCTTAGATAATTTGAGTGCCCAAGTATCCTCTCATACACAGTCTCTCGATAAACTGACAACTGATGTTGACCAGTTGAAGAAAAAGGAAGATGAGGTGAAGGACAAGGTTGTTTCTGGTCTTGATAAAGATTCTAAACTCTTGGAAGACCTAAAGGCTGGTCAGACACACGTTGCTACAAATGTTCTGACCCAGTCTCGAGAAACAAATCATTTATGGCGTTCCTTCAGAATGATGTGCACAATTTTTAAGGAATGCAAGGACTTGCAGTCATGGCAGCCTCTTGACCGGTTGCCATTTCACAATCAAGACTGGGAAGTCATAAGGGCAGGTCTAGATGCTGCCAAGGGGGAAAGAGGTGTAGTCCTTGCATCAACTGAAGGAACACCATCTGAACAAGCTGTTGTTGCTGCTGTCAGTACTGATGCTGATCAGAGAACAACTGGTAGGGCGATTATGGTAGCTGCTGGTACTGATGCCAGTCAGCATGAATCTGAACAGGTTGAAGGTGTGGGTGATAGGAGGAATATTGATAAGGGCAAAGGTATAGCAACTGATGATTCTGCCCAGCTGGCCACTGATTTACCTTTACTAGAAACTGGTAATGCTGACATACTTCCTCCAGTTTCTTCAAGTGAAAGCAAAAGACTGGAGAGACTTGGTAATGAAATTAAAGAAAGGAAAAAGATGAAACAAGCAAACCAAGCTCTTGCCAGAGAAAATCTTGTAAGAATGAAGATGCTCGATATAAGTGATGCACTTCTTTTGGGTATTACAACTAAGGAATATGTCAGAATCAAGAATGATGCAAGGATGGTGGGCATGTTGAAAGAAATGCTTGAAATTGAACTTGACAGACACTATCCTGATGATGAAGCAGAATATGATGCCAGGAATCTTAATATATCAGTGGAGAAGGCTAAGGAGAATCGGGCCAGTGAGATTCTTAAAAGAATTGAAAATGTCAAGAAGGTTGTGAAAAGGGTCTTGAATCCACCAAGAAGGAACCCTCAACCAAGAAGACCACTGCCCAGAGATGCTGACCTAAGAACTTTCATTGAACCAACTGGAGAGGTCTCAAATGATGACATCAAAACTGCTGTGCAGGCTGCTGGAGCTGGGAGTATTAAAATCACAAATGAATCTGAAGCAAGAAATTATTACTCCCAGATCATGGCAACCAGAAGGCACTCCGGTACCATAAATGGTGTCTCTATATCTATCAAGCCAGGCACCAAGTTCTTTCACGTTGAAGTCAGTTACACTAAAGGGCCACTAGTTAAAACTGATAATCCTGGTGTGATGCAATTTAGGTTCTCTGAATGGGTTGAGATGGTGAACTTTTTGGAAGCAAAGGCACAAAAGAATAGGTTTGAGAAGGCTGAGGTCAACTTCTTAAAGGGCAAGATTCAACACAAAGAGAATCTGGAGCTGAAGTTGAACATTGATCCTGAAGACTCTCGTCCTATCTCTTCAGTGTCAAAGAGAAGGAGAACTGGCGAAGGGCCATCTGATTAAGTTCTCCTTCCAGTTTATCTACTTGTATTTTTTTTATTTACATTCTTGTAACTCTTGTAAATTTCATATTGTATAAATGAAGTTGCCAGATTATAATAACAAGATAGATAATAGATTAAATCTAACAAACTCAAAAGAAAACACCCAAGGCATTTACTGATCTATAAAAATGCCTTGGAAAACTTAGATAGATTTAGTCAAACAAGTTTTTCCAGTTCATACTTGTACAGATACAAGAACTAGAAAGACTTGGCAATATTTCAGGACAAATAGGGGGAATTTGTTAGGACCAGTATTGCTGAAACTGACCAGTCTCCAGTTGCATCTGGAGACCAGAAGATTTGTCCAGAAATATTAGAAGTCCAGTTGCAATGTACAGTTATGCAACTGATGACTTCCTCCAGTTGACATCTGACCAAGACACCTGAAGACATTCCAACTGAAGTCGAAGACATCAAGTGGAAGAAAGAGAATGACAATGGCAGCGAAGCCCAGTTGTCGTTCTACTTCAGATGGAAACTGGAGCTGAACAGTTTAAAGTATTTACAACACTTTATACTGTTTACGAGGAAGACATTTTTACTTTATGTATCTTTATCCGGGTAATTTCCTTATCCGTGCATAAAGTAAACAAGTACATAAAGCAGGTTGATAAAGTAAGAACTCTGTCTTACTTTATCCAGCATTTAAGGAAAAGTCAAATTGCCTCCTTAAATGCTATCAACCATATTTGTACGACAAAGTTGGAATCCCAATGCCAACTTTGTCTATAAATAGAGGCCTTTGCACAACCAAGAAAACACTTTGCAAACCTGCAATATTCTTGGTGAACTTGTGCAATATTCTTTCAATCTTAAAAGGAACACTTCACAACTCTAAGTGCTTTCGATTGTGTAGAGAATTTCCAAGTATTAGATCGATTGTATTTCATAGGTTGTTAGGATATTTACTCTTTTGTATTATCTTGGTTCCGCAACAACCTTGTAATTTATTTGACATTAATAAATAAATTACACTTGAAAAATACATATCATCTCACCAGTTTACTTTACAAGTATTTATGTTATTGCATTGTCTTTACTTATAATTGTTTGTCACCTTTATAAGTTAACTATCCAGACTCTGGTATACTGGTCACTGCAACTGGTCGTCTCCAGATACAGTGAACGTATTGCAAAGTATCTCACCATTGACATAGAGGTGTCTTCAGATAGTACCATCTATTGAGTTGGGACCTACATGAAGAATGAGAAAGGATTTGAAAGGGTTTTTGTTTAAGTGAAAGGATTGTAGGTCAAGAACAGTTTATGTGTGTGTGTTTTGTTTGAAAGAGTGAAAGAGTAGAGTTTAAATAAAGATGGAAAAGAAGAAAAATTAAAAATAAAAAAAAACTAGTCGTTTGATTCAAAAGTTCAAAAAAAAAGGTTTTTTTTTGTTTTAGTCGGATTCCTTGGACCTACATACGCTCCCCCTCCCGTCCAACCTATTCGATGAATCCATGGCTATGGAGGACTCGACCGTCGATTAGGTCCCTGCCAACCTAGTCCCCATTGACGAGTTGGTCGAAGGGGGGTGTCGACGGTAGGTTGGCACCGACCTTATTCATCCAATCCCTCTCTTTTCACCACACCACTAATGTATCTCTCTCACTCACACTCAACCACAGCTGCCACACAACACCGACAGCGATGGCCATCACCACTTCGTTGGCACCAATACGGTCACCCTCTCCACTCTCTATTTACATTTATCTATATATCTATTTTATATATACATATAAGAATATATAGATCTATTGATCTATATCTATATATCTATATCGCCACCTGTGCACCTCCAGCGCCACCATCATGTTCGACTAGATAAACCTTTCGATGAGCTTCTTCATATCATCTATGGATCCTCTTCCTCTGCCTCTTCCTAACCTTTTATTCCCAAAAGGTATGTTATCATCCCATTGATCACAACTTTTTTTTTAACCAGAACATCACATGACACATGAATTAAGATTGCTTAAAATTTGATGTAGATAGTTTTAATATGTAGACAATCTGTGTAGTATTGTGTTTTGATGATAAAATATGTATGTGATTTATATGGTAGGTTTGTAAGATGATGGCAATGGTAGGAGATTAAAGAACAACGAGCACTAGCGGAGAAAGCAACATTAGCTGTTGAAGTGCAAAAGGTGTTGCGAGAACGACAACAAAATCAAATGGAGGATAAGCTTGCCGTCTTTACCGTAATGATGTTTAAAACTTATCTACCTCCTAGCTAGTATGTAGAATATAGTATTGGAAACGTTATACTATGTTCTGTCTTTTGGCCCTAGCTAGCATCTAGTATTTGAAACGTTAAACATTGCTTTGTTTTTTGTATATGTAATTGTATTTGATGCTTTTGATGGCTTTATGCAATATATCACGTATCTTAAATGTTAAATATCTGTGTGGTTACAATTGTTAATTACAGTATTATAAATTGTTAATATCCAAGAAATATGAGAAAAATAAAATGTATATTTGAGAAATACCTCAAGTTTTCTAGAGATTTCCAAGGACTTCTTTATCAAGGAAGTGGGAAGGATCTTTAACCAAACAATTTTAAAGGATGCGTTATTAAGGATTTTCCAAGGAATTATCTAGTAAGGAAATTCCAATGGACATGTTTCAAGGTGTGGGTCCTTAGAAATTACTTGATAACTGGTCCTTAAGAATGTCTTGGAAATATAAGGGTTCCTTGAAATTTCTTGAAAAATTTATTTGCAAAGGAAACTTATTGCAAGGAGTAAATTTCCTTGAAAAACTATGTAAAAACGTTATTTTAAAGGAGTTTTTAAGGAAAAAGTTCTTTTGTAAATATTATTTTTCTAGTAGTATTATTATTTATTTATTATATTGGAATTATTATTTGTTAAAAAGTGTAATATTGTGATGAAAAATTAAAAAGTGTAAATTATGCTATTAGATATCTATTGGTTAGTATTCTTTTTTATTATATTAGAATTATTATTGGTTAAAAAATGTAAATTTATGATGGAAAAAAAAAGTGTAAATAAAAGTCAAAGATTAAACAAAAGTCAACTTTAAAAAACTGAGAGCTATGATTGATTAATTAGTTATTAGATCAACTGTGTTTTAGTATAATAAAAGATGCTTTACATATAATCGGTATTCAAATTCGAATTCTCTGTACTAAACTGGTACCGAAACTGATTTCGTTTCAAAATGAGAACAGATACCGAAACATATTCCACATCGGTACCGATTTTCGATACCGATCGATTTCGGTTTTATTGCTCATACCTTATACCCTATACCCGTCTATATATTAAATACACCCAAGTCAACTTTAAAAAACTGAGAGCTATGATTGATTAATTAGTTATTAGATCAACTGTGTTTTAGTATAATAAAAGATGCTTTACATATAATCGGTATTCAAATTCGAATTCTCTGTACTAAACTGGTACCGAAACTGATTTCGTTTCAAAATGAGAACAGATACCGAAACATATTCCACATCGGTACCGATTTTCGATACCGAT
>CM067167.1:193571858-193587438 GCA_034093135.1 Erigeron breviscapus | reverse complement strand
GTGACTCTTAAAACGGTTATGGATATGAACACGAATTCTCAATTTTGAACAAAATTAGTATCAATTTGCTTGAAATTTGTTCTGGATCGTCAACAGATTGTTGTTTTTCTCTGATACCACTTGTTAGAACTATTTTAATTCATGTTCTAATGCGGAAGTAAGGTGATCAACAATGGTGGAAAGTATGTGTGTTAGTGTGTGTTCTTGAGAGAGAAAGGTGTGAAATGTGGGAAGCAGGATTGATTGATTATCAAATGTGTGTAAAAGGCTTTTCCAGGCTTATAAAATATGAAGGCTTGAGGGGTATTTATACTCTAAGTATATTACAAAAGCTCCCCCTCAACCTTACATTATATACATAAAATACAATGTTTGAAAATACAACTAAGCACTATTTTATATTTCTAACATGTAATTGGTGCAGATAGTTTTGAAACCTTTTTCTTGTTCTTCTCAACTGGAGAAACATTTTTGTCTTTCTTCGAAAAAGATTTTGTATTTTGTTTAGGGCCAGAAGAAGTACCCTCAAAATTGTTTAATCTTGCATTACAACTTTGAATTTGACTAGCCAGTAGATGAAACTGGCTTTCCAACCTTAACAAAACACTTTCATCAGATGACACCTGAGCCTTTCCAGTTGACTGGACTTTAGGCTTAGGTAGGGAGACATTCTTTTTCTTTGGAACTGGAGGTTCCTTAGAAGTAGATAGAGGCAAAGGTTTCTTCAGATTGACCTTTTTAACCAGAGCAGTCACCTGAGGTGCTCCAGTTTTAACCTCTGGGGATTGAACTGGAAAAGTATTGGCCTTGGGAGTAACAGGCTCATCATATATGGTGATGGGCCTGACTTCCTCTGGTAAACGGTCAATGACTGGTATCAAGGATGCAACATGAGTATTTCCATATAAATATGCTCGTTTTTGAGAGGGAAATTGATTTACTCCAGCATCATATGGCTTTCTTGTTTCTAGCCATGATTTAATAACCTGTTTCTCTTTTTGTAAAATAGTTTCCAGGTCTTGTTTTTCTTGAACCTGTTGTTCAGTTACCAGAACTTGGGCTTGAAATGCCAGTTCAATATCTTGAAGTTCCTTTAATTTTGATTTTAAGATTGATAATTCAGAAAAATCTGTTTCTAGACCATATACACTTTCAAATCTAACAGTTTCAACAAAAATTAAATCAGAATTAAGAGCTTCAGCAATGTCCAATTTTAATTCATGGTCAGTCTCAATATCAAATTCACTAACCTTTTTAATCACAATGTCCACCCATCTTCCAGATGTGACATCTTCCTTCACCAGATGCTCTTGATCTGCCAGAGCCATAAAACAACAATCTCTTTCCTCTTCTTCATCAACTGATGAATCATCAGAGGGAACCCACTTTTCTTCAGTTGTTGCAATCATGCATTTATTATTATCTATTTTTTGAGACATGAGAGCAATTTGAGCCTTAAGCTTTTTGTATTTGGATTTATAGCTATCATCAGGCTTGTTATAAGAAGCAGATGGACGAGACTGGAAAACAAACTGACTGGACCTGCACTCTTTCATGAAATGACCTTTTCTGCCACACTTAAAGCATGTCAGATTGGTTTTATCGGTAGAAGAACTGGGTGCACGTTGTCCAGTGGGCCTATTTGCTCTTGCTTTAAAACGGTTAAACGTTTTAGCAATCATTGCAACAAGGTCATCACTGTCAGCTTCATCACAATCTGGTGAGATATTGTTGGTGACTCCAGATTCCATTAGTTCAGACATCATCTTCTTCATAGAAAATACATTTTCGGAAGACATTAATGCTGCACATGGTGGTTCAGCATGACTGCTTCCAGTAGAACTACTGGAGGCATGATTTAAAGCATCTTTTTCAGCTTCAATCCTCTGGGTTTGATTTTCTTCAGTGTACCTGAAAGCTCCATACAAAGTTGACAGAGTATGGGAGTGCAAGGTTTTTCCTTGTCTTAAGTCCAGAATCATGTGAGACCATTTAGTAAGAAGAATATCACAAAATTTCTCTAAAAGTATATCCTTGTCTTTATTTACCCCCAATCCTCTTAACTGGTTTATGATGCTCATAAATCTGGTGTAAGTACCAGTTAAAGACTCATTTGGGAGAGCAAAAAATGACTCATACTTTTTGTTTAGTGAGACCTTTCTGGTAACAATAGTGTCATCACCTCCTTCGTACTGGTTCACTAGTTCATCCCACATGGTTTTAGCAATGGGAAAGAGAACTAGTGTGGGAATTAGGGTTACCCCGAGGATCATATTTTTAAGAATGGTGTCAAGATTTACCAAATTTCTATCCTCTTCAGACCAATGTTCCTCCCTCTTTTCCCTTCCACTTCTAGATCCAGTTGGATCAAGAAGTGGGTTGAGAGGAGATCTAGGTATATAAGGACCTTCATTTAAAAATTTTATTAAATTCCTCTCAATACCAGTAATATGAAGAATCATCCTGGCTTTCCACGTTCCAAACTCATCACTATTCCCACTGAATTTGGGAACAGGTGTATTTGAATAATGCACATGCACATGTGGAGAGACAGGAGTAGGAGGAGGAGGTGGTGGATTATTGTTAAAAATGGGTGGTTCATTATTGTTATTAGAACCGTGTGGTGGGTCAGGCATTTGAGTATTAACAACATTAGGGTTAGGACCAAAATCAAATTCTTGTGTATTTTCTGGGTTGGCCATCAAGAATACAGATCTAGGCAAGTTTGTTAGCCTTCTGCTCTGATACCAATTGTAAGTCCCCTCACTTGATGGTTTAACCCACTAGTGTAAAATACAACAAGTCAAGAATGCACTAGATTGGACTAGTATTACTTAAATATATATGCAAGTATATAAACAAAGTAATACAAAACTTAAAGCAATAAATAAAGTAAGGAACACAATGTAATTTTTCAAGTGTATTTTATTTATGATGTTAAATAAAAATACAAGGTTGTGCGGAATCAAGATAATACAAATATGTAAGTATCCTAACAACCTATGAATTACAAATGATCTATATTTGCTAAATAAACTCTTTAGATCGAGATACTTAAAGTTGTGAAGTATCCCTGTTATAATCGAGAGTATTTAGACAAATTCACCTTATAGCTAAAAAGAATTTTGCTTAAGTAAATTTAATGAAGGAAATGACTTTGTATTTATAGGCAAATAAATTCGTAGTGAATTTATTATGCCGTACAAATATGGTTGCATGCATTTAATGAATCGACATGTATTCATTAAATGCATTGGTTAAAGTACAAGGATAAATCCTTTTAACCAACCACCTTTACACACGTATGAACTTTTGCAAAGACAAGTGGAATGTTCTTCGAAAAGTGTGTAAAGGCAAAAAGTCAATTCCTCGTAATCAGTGTTCAGACTTGTAAGGTCTAGAACACTGACAAAGCTCCAGTCGTTGATCTGGTAAGACTTCCAGTGGACTCCGCCATTTGCCAGTCTTCTTTCTTCTAACTTCAGTCTTTGACTTCAGTGAAAATGTCTTCAGTAGAATAGATCTGGACTGAGTGAAGTCCAGTGAGCTGAAATCTGGTGACTCCAGATTTCCTATACAAGTAAGGCGCTCACTGGCCTTCCATTATTTCTGAACAAATCTTCAGTAGGACTGCAGACTTCTCTTCTGGAGTGGGTCCAGTAAAACTGACCCTAACACATGAACATAAGTAAGTAGGTACTTGTTTAGCTCATTATGGTCGTTCAATGATTATAGGTAGTCGGAAATACTTGCAAAGCTCGGTAACTTACGTTATCATTTGTTGTACGCTTCTACGAGGTAAGATACACTACTTTGACACGCCGAGGGTTCAACAAAAACATGGTTTCATATAATAACTTCCTAAATGATATCTTGATTGCTTATGGGAATTCGGGGTTACACGGGAGGTGATATGGGCTATGTAAATGACCATTGAGACCTGAAATGCAGTCCCAATAATATGAGATGCAAAGATATGTTATGAAATGTTATGTAATGTAACACCCGGCATTTAAAAATATGGATTTTCAAAAACTTTTAAATAAATAACTCAATAAATGCAGAAAGGTCCCTTTTAAAACATCATCATTTTCTAACGGAAATGTAAGTCACAGTTTTGGTGTTACTTATTGTATCATAACGGTAATCTAAGAAATCCATAAATAAATCAACTACCAAACCACAATACAATCTCAAGGGCATAAGCTATAAATGTCTAAATATATAAATGAGGCAAAACTATGGCAACATAAAGTCTTCATCAAAGCTACCATCTACCCATGTCTCACTCTATGCAATCTTTAATGACCAACCTGAGGAAACACAACATTTTCAACAAAACAAGTGTCAGCTTAAAAAGCTGTGTAAGATAACCATAGGTTGTAAAAGAAGTTGCCAATTAAATCATCTTAATTAGTTCATACGCGCATGCCAAGCATATTACAAACAATCATCACATAGCAATCGATTAACACAATAGAAAGATTACACTTTTACATGTGCCTAGCAACCTCAAATCATCTCAACATTCATCATTATCAATCTTAATTTCAACCTCATTTCAATCTCAATCATCAATCATAGGTTATGCCATTTTCAATCGTTAAGTAGTGACTTATGTCACAAGTAAATCAATCGCGGTTGTGCATAGGCGGTCATTCGACCTTTCAAGGAACCTTGCACCCGACATGATGGGTAGTCCTTTCGGGGTCCATCGGCGTCGTTAAGGATAGGCATAACCAAATCTAGGAGCAAACCGTTTAGCAAAGCATGGTGATCGGTCCTAACCACCCAGCAAACTCAAGCAATCGTGACCATGTCGTAAGGGGCATCATGACTACCCTGTCCGACCAACCGTAGCACACCAGCCCCTCCTGGGAATAGCATGGGTTAAGCTTAACACTTTCCAACTGTAAGTTTATACTCGAGTTTATCAACCGTTTCAATAATATGTTTTATCAATCATTTCAATCTCATCATTTTAGGGCCCCTATCGTGCAATCGTGAATCATGGCAATCCTACATAAGTCTAGTGTAATACATGTATAGGCCAATCAAACATCAAACATGTAATCACAATCTCAATCAACCATGCAAATCATAACAATACATCAACCGTAAGCAATCGCGTCAAACATGTCAATCATCACAAGCTAAAGCATGCATTACATTAATAATTAAAATTAACTAAGGCATAGCATGCATAAAACCAACCATAAGCCCTCCCGAAGTTCCCATAACTTAACAAGCGTATGAAAGGGGCTTTAACCATCGTTAATTATGAAAACTAAGTTCTCGTTGTGTTCCTCGTGTCAAAACGTAGTTATCTTACCTCAAGTCGAGTAATATCGCAATTAACCCGTCACGTACGTCTGAATCCCTAAATAATTATATGGATAAAAATAATAATATTAATATTAATATCAACCATCAATCATTTTAAAGGAGTAGCCATATAATAATCTCAATATAATAAGACAACAATTATAATTGATACATTTAACTCATAAAAGTTACTAGTCAACTTGATTAAAAATCCTTCGTACAAAATTGTGTTAATATTTAGAGTAGTTATTACTTAGACTCTTTTTTAATAAATTACACTCCTTCCTCACAATATAATACCAAATTATTTATAACGAGGCGCGTAACACGACCAGGGCAAAAGGGGTAACCCGACTAGGTAGCATTAGCGGCGACGTCGCCGCTAATGCTAAAACCTATTTTATTTTTAACCCAGCCGCAGAAGACGATTCACACATTTTCTTTTCAAATAATTAATCCGGCCATCAACCCTGTCTAACAAAAAAACCCCACATCCGGCCATCAACCATTTTGTCTCCATATTCCGGCCATCAATCCCCTCACCCTCTCTATCAAGAATCCGGCCACTCCACCCCAGTTTTCAGGCGAAGTTTTAGCGACGACTCTTTTCCTGGCGACCTGGTTCCAAATCCGGCCACCCCACTTTTCCGGCGACCACTTTTCCGACGTTTTCTTTGTATGTTTACTAACACTCATTTACATTTTTATTGTTATTATTTTTAATATACGTTATTAGTTATAGAAATGTTATATTATTATAGTTAGAAATTATACGATTGTTAATTTGATTGTAAGAAATTTGTAGGATATGATTGTTAGAAATTATTGGTAGTTTATGATTATTGTTAATATGATTCTTAGTATTATGTTAGAAAACACATTTTATTATGATTGTTAGAAATTAGTGTTAGAAAGGTTATGTTATTATAGTTAGAAATGATATGATTGTTAGAAATTATATGATTTTTAGAAATTATTGGTAGTTTATGATTATTGTTAATATGATTGTTAGTATTATGTTAGAAAACACTTGTTAGTATGATTGTAATTAGTGTTAAAAATGTTATGTTATCATAGTTAGAAATTATATGATTGTTAGAAATTATTGGTAGTTTATGGTTATTGTTAATATGATTGTTAGTATTATGTTAGAAAACACTTGTTAGTATGATTGTAATTGTTAATATAGTTGTTATTAGGTTAATATGATTGCAAGTATTATTGTTAGAAAGAAAGCTTATAAAAATAAGTTGAAAAAATGTGTTCATTTTAGGTATAATAAGTATAAATTGATTATACAAAAAGTTGGCTTTTTTTACAAAGTGGAATATGCCGCCACTCAATTCCAAAAGCACGCGCTGTCATGGTGGAACGAACAGATTAGGACTCGTGGCCGAGAGCCGGCTAATAGAATACCTTGGTTTGACTGTAAAAGGATGTTAATGGAAAAGTACTGTACTCGAGAGGAAGTACAGAAAATGGAAGGCGAATTCTGGAATCATAATATGGTTGGGCTAGACAACGAGAAATACACTACTCGTTTTCATGAATTGGCAAGGCTAGTCCCTCGTATGGTGGATACGGAGGAGAAATTAGTTGAAAGATACTGTTATGGCTTGTCACCTGATATCCGAAGGTTGGTAGCCGCTTTTAATCCTTTGACTCTTCAAGCGGCAGTTAGTGCAACCAACCGGATGGTGATAGACTTGAAAAGAACCACTGGTTCTTCTGTTGGAACTGAGGTGATCAAGAGAAGGAATGATCATGCCTCTGGTAGTGGATTTGGCGACGGTGGAAATGGCAAGAGGTTTAGGATTGCCAGAAACTTTGATGTGGTTGCTCAGGACGTCAAGAGGTACACTGGCTTAGACCCTAAGTGTAATAGGTGTAACCTCCATCACAGGGAAATTGTCCTACTTGCCACCGTTGTAAAAAGACGGGACATTTGGCAAAATACTGTAGGGAGAAGACACCCAGTCAATGCTACGAGTGTGGGAGTGAAACCCATATGCGACCCGCGTGTCCACGACTCAATCAAGCCCCGAACAACAATGCTATAGTTCCAATGAGGAACAATGCGGGGAACAATCAAGCTGGGAATCAAGGAAGAAATCAAGGAGGACAAGGTAGAGGCCGAGTGTTTGCTCTGGATGTTGCCGAGGCACGACGTGATCCCAACGTTGTGATAGGTACATTCATACTCAATAATCATTATGTATTTGTGTTATTCGACTCTGGTGCTGATAAAAGCTTTATATCCTTAGAATTTAAGTCTCGAATTGATATAGTAGCTATCCCCATGAAAGAAACTTATATTGTCGAATATGCAAACGGTCAAAAGTATGTTGCTAGAGATCATTTGGTAGATTGCAGTTTGATATTGTCCGGTAAAACTTTTAAAATTGATCTAATTCCCATAGAACTAGGTAGTTTTGATGTGATCGTCGGTATGGACTGGTTGTCTAGAGTTCGCGTTGATATTGGTTGTTACGAGAAATTTGTAAGAATACCCCTTCTGAATGACGAAACATTGATAGTACAAGGAGACAAGTCGGGGAGAGAATTGATTTTGGTGTCGGCGATAAAACCAAATAGATATTTGAAGAAAGAACACCATGCTTTCTTAGCGCTAGTGGTTGAGAGGAAACCAAAGGGTCAAGACATTCAAGATATTCCAGTAGTTAAAGATTTTCCGGAGGTGTTTCCCGAAGATTTGACGGGACTCCCACCTCATAGACCAGTCGAGTTTGGAATAGACTTGGTCCCTGGAGCTGCACCCGTGGCCAAGGCACCCTATCGCCTTGCGCCGTCAGAAATGCAAGAATTGTCCGAACAACTTCAAGAGTTGTTGGCAAAAGGACTAATTCGTCCAAGTTCATCACCGTGGGGAGCTCCGATCTTATTTGCTAAAAAGAAAGACGGCTCTATGCGCATGTGTATTGACTATAGAGAATTGAACAAGTTGACCATCTAGAATAGGTACCCTTTACCTCGTATTGATGACTTGTTCGACCAACTTGAAGGTGCATCACACTTTTCCAAGATCGATCTCAGATATGGGTATCATCAACTCAGAGTCAGAGAGACGGACATTCCTAAAACAGCTTTCAGAACTCGTTATGGACATTATGAGTTTTTGGTTATGCCGTTTGGTTTAACCAATGCACCTGCTGTGTTTATGGACTTAATGAATAGAGTATGTCGACCGTATCTTGACAAGTTTGTCATTGTATTCATTGATGACATACTGATCTTGTCGAGCAATAAAGACGAACATGAAGGTCATCTGAGGACCATTCTACAACTGCTCAAAGATCAAGAACTGTACGCGAAGTTCTCAAAATGTGAATTCTGGATTAGGGAAGTACACTTCTTGGGTCATGTAGTGAATGAGGATGGGATCCACGTAGATCCATCTAAGGTCAAAGCAATAAAGAAGTGGGAAGCCCCTAAGACTCCAACAGAAATCCGTCAATTTCTTGGACTGGATGGTAGTGATAGTGATTAGTTTGTATTTTTTATGAACTTCTTGGTTTAACTAAAGTTTGTTTCTCTCTCATAATCATTATTTTAATTAGTTCTTCCTATCAAATCTTGTACACTATTTATTAGGAGTAATCGTTCTTAACCATAAGTTGGTAGCTTTTCTTTATTTCTTTTTTTATTCTTTAATTTCTATATACCATTCCAAATCTATAATACATAATAAAAAGTAAAATATTATTCAATTCATTAGCTAATATACATAAAAAATGGTTTTGATGTCATCTGGTTCTTCACTTTTTGATGAAAACAAACCATTTTCTTCTTCTTTTGAATATCATCATCAACATCAAAATCAAAGATTATTGCTTGACATGAATTCTTCAGATTATCATAATCTTGTTTTATCAAGAAGTAATGGTATTGTTGGATATCAAAATTATCATAATCTTGCTTTATTGTGAAAGTTTGGAGGTTTTCTTTGTGTAGATTAAAATATGTAGGTTTTCTTTGAAAGTAATCGTTTTTAACCATAAGTTTATGACATAATATAAATAATTTCTGCCCCTAATACTCCGACATGGATAATGTCTGCCATATCATATAATTGGGAGAAAATGATCCCAAGATGCCACGTGGCAGCATTAGCGGCGACGTCGCCGCTAATGCCTGTGACGTGGGGATCGGACGTTGTCAGTCATTATTGCATGCATGTCGGGAAACATTAGCGGCGACGTCGTCGCTAATGCTAAAACTTAATTTTCTTTTTAAACGAGCCGCAGAAGCCAGACGATTCAAACAACAAAAACCCACATCCGGCCATCAACCATTTTCCCTCCATATTCCGGCCATCAACCCATTTTCCGACCATCACCCTCTCTATCAAGAATCCGGCCAGGCGAGGTTTAACAAAGCTTATGGCTTATTCATCGTCATCTAACCCATCATCACCTCCTATGGTAACATTTCATGCATTGAAAGCGCAATGTAAAGAGGATATAGACGACGGGTATGAACTTTACTACAAAATTAATGATTGTAAGCTTCTTATGGAACAAAGGAAGCTGGAACATAAGAAGAAAATAAAAGAAATAAGGAAAAGTGACAGCGGAATCATTATAAGTGAAGAAATGCATAGCGAATATCTTGATACGACATTACCTAGTATCGACGAAATAACTTCTGAACTTGAGAAACTGCTAAAGTTGATTGACAAAAAAATCGACTTTGCGACATATTATAAATCGCTAGCTGAAGACGGTTTCCGTTAGAAAATTTATGTAATATTTTGAATATGTATTTTTTTTATCTAAGTTTTCTATCGTTATTTTGAATATGTATTATTTTGAATATGTATTATTTTAATGTAAGTTTATATTTGACTATGATGTTTTTTATAAAATATCGATTAAATAACATAATAAAAAAAGATAATATTTATCTTATTGGAAAACAAATATTTATTAATAAAAACATACAAAAAAACATAATACAATCTATCTTTGATTTATTAATAAAAACATACAAAAAAACATAATACAATCTATCTTTGATTTATTAATAAAAACATACAAAAAAAACATAATACAATCTATCTTTGATTTATTAATAAAAACATACAAAAAAAAGATAATACAATCTATCTTTGACCATTCATAAAATGAATCACCATTCATAATACAACATAAAATGTTTATTATACCCAACATATATACAACATGTAATGAATTTAATCATTTATAACAATATCAGGCCCAGGTGGTATTATTGGGCAGTTTGCATACAGCCATTCTTGAAACGCTTGTTCTCGATGTGCGTACATTGATGCCACTGCACGTGCAGGCGGGGTTGCGTGGTGAGTCCATTCTGGATTCTTGTAAGCCATTGGGTAATCACCTGCTAATTCCACTGCAATAAAATGGCTTTCGTGATTTACAAGAACAATAGTTATCGGTTGTGCCAACTTTAATTGATCCAAGCCATGATGCATCGGGAATACTGTGCGGGCGTCACGTAGGCTTATGCAGTTGATTATTATACCCAGCTTATTGGCCAGGAGGATATGGAAAAACACTTTACTCATCCAATGTTTTTTCTCTCGCCATATTTTATAATAAGAGGTTCGCAGCGACTCTAATATGCGTGGGCCCCATCGGGCCCATACATTCGCATGTACCCCTCGAGGTCAGATTCAAACTCCTCGAGCATCTACGTACGAACCCACTCCGAATCGTGTCCCTCATCAACCCCAAAGCAACAGCGGTAGCTCGAAATCCACAACTACCATCTCCTAAAACATTATGTGCGCCGACAACGTAAGGTCGAATGTACGCTGGTAGCTCTGGTAGTGCCCATACGTAATTTCGGGACAACTTGGCGTTCATCGGTTCCGCAACATACCCAACCTAACTGGCCACTGACTATGGCTCTGACTCTGGCTCTGACACTGGCCCATGCATTGTTTCATATATGGGTGCATACGTAGGTTGTGTCGGTGGTGCCCGGAACAAGTTATCAACAAAGCTGGAATATGGCTGGTCAGACTGGACCCCATAGGATTGGGACGTCTCCCCGAAGCCATATAAATTTTGGACCCCATAGGATTGGGACGGCTCCTCGAATGTATATATATTTTGGACCCCATAGGATTGGGACGGCTCCCCGAATGTACATATATTTTGAACCCCATAGGATTGGGACGGCTCCCCGAAGAAGTTCCGTGTCTCGGGGACACGACAGGATTGGGACGGCTCCCCGAAGAAGTTCTGGGTTGGCTCGTACATACTGTGTCGCGCACCCTGCGGCTCATCAAAAAAGTCAGGTGTGTTCGCGAACCGTGATTTGGTGGGCGCGTACTCACTTTGTCTGGAGGCTCCGGAGTAAGGGTCGGTGAAGGTAGGAGTCATGGGGACCTCTTCAGGCCTCAGTCGTCTGGACTTGGATTTCCGAAGCCCATGTGGGTTTTTGTTCAGATCGGGCACCTACACCATTAATAAAAAACAATTACTTAAAATCAGGTAGTTATATATTTTTTCTTTAATCAGCAATATAGAACTTGATGTATTTGGTCTACCTTTGGTGGCTTTTGTTTCGACCCGACTGGTCTTCCGCGTGTGCTCTTCTGAACGAGAGGATCTTTCACTTGTGTGTTGCCCGGCTTAAACATGTCCTTTATCTTCGACAACCAATGTTTTCGTTGGGCTTGGGTTGCTCAACCAAGAAACTCGTAAGCTCACCTACGACTTCATGGACAGCTTCTACATCGTCTCCGTCTTTTAAGTGGTCGTTTCCTGGTAGGCATGTCGACGGTGTTAAGTCAAGCTTTCTCCAAAACGGGTCTATCACATTCGGCTGAATACGAGTCTCTGCATTTTTGGATATCAATAAGTATACGACATTATGTCTTTATGATGAAAAAAAAGGTATTAAAACATACTAACCGCGCTGCATATACTCGGCAATCTTGCAGGCACATGGTAGCCCACAACTAAACTGAACCTTGCACCCGCACTTTTTCACCTGTTTTTTAAGTTGTTGGTCTAAGCGAACGATTTCATCAGCCATGATGTCCAAAGCTTTATGTGAAACCTTTCCCAGCAGGGCCTTCATACAGTTGTAGTTGTGTCTACCCAATAGGGTTCCCTTGCTATACCCCAGCTTTAGGACATTGATTTCATCTCATTTAGGATGTTACATGTAATGTCTTGAGATGAATTGAAATGTGATATATGTTGATGATAAATGAAATGTGCATGTTTGTATGGCTTGTTCATCTAGTTCACTAGACTTATTAATTTGCCATGACACGTGCACGTTTAAGGGCCCAAACGTTAAGATGTATATGTGATAATGTTTAGGTAATATGAACACCTAAACTATATGAGATGTGAAATCGAGCTCGTAATTTAGATGAAAGTGTTAAGCTTAACCCGTACTTGCCCTTGTCCGGCGGGTGCGTAGATGTGGTTGCTCGGGTGGCTCCTTGCAACATGGTCAAAGATGTGAAGAGTAATACGGGAGGTCTGACCCGCCCCATTTGTCTTGAACATACGGATTACTCCGGGATTGGCTTGCCATTCCTTAACGACATTGATGTACAGCCGTAAGATTTGTCCATCTAGTCGGGTGTGACTTATGTCACCCTTACAAATATGTATATGTTATATGAGATGCGTGACTTATGTCACAAATACAAAGATGTTTAGATGTTATATGTGAAGATGCAAAAGATGACTAGGCACATTTAGGATGACCCATCCTATATGAAGATGTTTGATGTGATGATATGTTATGTGAGATGTAATGTATGATGTGATTTGTGCCTTAACGATTCAAATGACTTTTCTATAAAGTTTTAAATGGACAAATGTTTTATAAACCACGTGTTATCTTACTTAGCTAGTTCGTTAGCTAACATTTGCTTCTTGAAATGTGTTGCTCCCTCAGGTTTAGCGAGCTTATGATTGATGATGAATAAAGAGCGAGACTTGGGTAGATTGCATTGAGGATGACTATAGTTTACCCATAGTGGCTGCTCATTTTAGACATTTGTTTTATGTTAAGATAATTATGACTTGCATTGATTTTGTGGTCGGTTGTTTAATGTTGGGCAACCGAAGGGTTTTCATTTAAATTTGTTTTGATGATATTGCTAGTAACACCAACTAATAAATGAACCAAACAGATTTTGTTGGTTTGGACTTTTAAAGTTGTTTCCGCTATTTCTTGACGCCGTTAGGCGAAAATTTTTGGAAATCCTTATTTTTAAAATGATGGGTGTTACAAGAATTACGCTCAAGAAGGAGAATTAAGGGTGCCAAGTGTACCACAAACCTTCTCTTTTAGTTATATTATTATTATTATTATAGATACATAACAAATATTTATATTTATGTTATGTACTTATAGTCCAGTAAAGCCATCAATATTTATTGTTTACGTTTCCTTGTTAAACATGAAAATAAGGTTAAATGAACATAATGAATACGGATGAGTAATATTTAGGTTTAACTAGATATAATGGATTTGGAAACTAAATAAATAATAATAATTTATATCATCGTAAAAGAAGGATATATACTACAAATTATTTAATTTAGAGTAATAATATATTTTTAAAAGGACACTTGGCGTTTCAAGATCGAGCCATGTGTCGTTAAAGACCTCTACACTCTTGTTTTAGTTTATTGGTAGATTGCTCAGTTTTAGACACACAAACATAGTCAAACATGTAAACATTTAGATATAAAAGTGTACATATGTTATATGTATGTTTATCTATCAATATACTAAAACAGGATTGTGTATTTTGTTTATCGACATTTGACACATTCCTTGCATGACATGTGTCACTTTTAGTGTAATTAAAAAAAGATTTCTAATTCATAATTGTAATCAAATACTAATCTTTAGATTTAATATAACAAATATTTTTAATCGACACTTGACGCTATCCTTACATGACATGTATTACTTTGGTGTAAGTGTGTAACTAAAAAAAGATTTCTAATTCATAATTACCTAATTGTAATCAAATATTAATCTTTAAATTTAATATATATCTAATTATATATTTTATTATTATTATACTAAGTTTCCATATATATGATTTATAAAAAAAATTAATAATGTTAACAACTAATATATCAATACGGAATACAACTAATATATATATACACTAAGTTTTAAAGATCTAATTAAACAAATATATTATACAATTTATGGGGTTTCATATAATATGAAAGGATTTGTATCCAAACTTAGGTATTTATTAGTAACATATTCTCTACGTATATAAATGTAATTGTATCATCATATATTATATAATCCGTACCTCGTGTGGACATTTAAGACTAATATAATGCTAAAAAATCTGTATACCAAAGCAATCTGCACCATCCAAATCTATACACATTATTGTTATTTGTGATGTTTCTTATGAGGTTTGAGCTTGTATGAGTGGTATTTATGTGTGGTTCAAATTGGTATAACTAATATATGTTTTTTTGTGAATGCACAAAAAATGAAAAAGTTACGTTTATAAACAATCGATAATTCAAGATTTACAGAATGTCAATGATCGTCTATTAATATATTTTGTAGATCAATATTCAAGTATCTAACAAAAAAGACAAATCAACAATTTACAAAAGTCATAATAAGAACTAAAATGTGGAAAGACAAACTTTGGATTGTAAATTTTTAGCAAAAGGTTGTTAGCTGAGAGTACATTTAATACATGGAGTATAATCTTTAGGTGGGCCATATCTAATATTAAAGTCCAACTTACTCCAATAAGGCTCCTCCTTATAACCCCTCACTTCTTACTCACTTCTTTTATTATTCATCAACTTTTCTCTCTCCTAGATACCCAAGAACACCCCCTCCTTAGGGGCAAGGGTGTAGTGTCAATTTTTGGCAAATTGGCTAGTTTTTGGCTAGTTATCGACGAATAAGAAGGTGCCACGTGTTTTTGCCAAAAACTAGCCAAAACTTGTCAAATTACATGATGTAGTGTACAAAACTAGCCAAAACTTATCAATTTACCAATGCCGGAAAACATATAAAAGGTAACCGGAAATTAAAAAAATTTGTCAGAAAACATAAAAAGTGACCGTTTTTTTTAAAATATAAACTTGGGCTCGGAATTTGGGGGTCGGGAATTTCGGAAGTCGGAGACGCCATGGCTGCTAACCCGAAGGTTTACCCCGCCAAGATACGCCCCGGATCATCCGAGTCCCATTTTTACGAACATTTTGTATCATCATCGCCC